>OX376696.1:56614169-57071088 GCA_947389925.1 Coelopa pilipes
TATATTATTACTGTATTGGGTCTTCCCTTCTATTTCTTCTCTAGTATTACAGTTCTTGTTTATTTTTCTATATTATTCATTTTATTGTTAAAACTTGTATTGAACCAGATTTGATTGTGTTGAATTGGTTGTGTTTTGAACGATTACTCGCTGATACTTTTTGTGTTATCCGATTTGGGTTTTCGCTTTCCGTGAGTTTGCTTTGTGAACGGGAACGAGCTTCCTGCCCTGTTCTATTCCGCTGTGGTATCCGTATTGGTATTTATGTGCGTGTGTGTGCGTGTGCGCTTCGTGTGCACGTCGCCTGCGAGCGATATTCGATTATACTATTAATTATTCATAAAACCAAAAATGCAACAGCAAGGAGGAAATGCGCCAGAGTCCAGGATTACGCTTCCAGGATTTCTTTCTGCATGGTCGGCTGTCCAAGTATGTGTGTTAGTGCGCTGCTGGCCTCCCGGAGCACCTCCACTGGCCGTCGCAAAGGTGCGTGGGTCGCGGCGCTTTATTCGGATTTATTTGTCTTCCGATGCGATTCGCTTCTGCCTCTAATTTGTGTCTTCCACAGTATGTATTTATTTATCTAACTTTTTAGCGACATCCCTATGCTTACAGATAACTATATGTGTATGTATATGAGTGTGTCCTTGGGAGGAATTTTGTAGAAATGTCGATGGCACTTGCTGCGGTGCTTAATTTTTTTATATATAAATTTTGAGTTAGTATATATTGTTAATTTTTTGAGTTTATACTTTATAGTTTATTTCTATTTGGTCTTTGTTTTTCTTTAAGCTTAAGCTTCTTTTTTTCAGTGTGTCGGGAGAATTTTCTGAACTATTTCGGATGTTTTGCTCTCGGTTTTGTCAATGCTTGTGCAGCAAGAGTGCCTGAGCTTGGAGCAGAATTTATTCTCCTGCACGAGTGTCGCTGCGTTCGCCTGTGTACATATGGTACAGACCAACAACAACATCAACAAACCACGTACAATTTGAAGACCGAGTTATAGTTCGCGTCCTGCCGTGGGTCCTCTTCTTGCTGAACAAGCTTAACCGATATTGTCGCAAGTGGATTGCGTTTCCGGCAATTGGTAATTGTTATATAAGTTCCTTAATGGACTTATGTTCTGTTGCAAATGCTGATGGTCTGGTCGGACGAAAATCTGTCTGCCACACGCTGCGATTCTGCTTCAAGTTTTCCCAGCACCTCCACACACGTCGTTCCCCGTCGTCGTCGTGTCGTCTACGTGAAGGGAACAAGAAGCCTTCCTCGGCGATCGTCTATGTTTCGCGTGGAATTGAAATATCGCTAATTGAAAATATCGTTTTCAGAAATCCGTCAGGGTCTTCGTTTTCGCTCCGTTTGTAGTGAGATTTTATTTTAATTCGTTTAAATAGTGTATGGAACCGTATTTTCCTCTGGAAGTTGTGGGGTGTTTTTTTGTGTTCTGTTCTTGACGAGGGAGTGGATCAACCGAGTTTCGCTGCGTTTGCTCAACTGACTGACTGGCGACGGACTGACTGTTCGCCAAGGAGCAGATGGTGCATTGAGTCCATGTCGCAGTTCTGCCAACCAACAGCTATCGTGACAGCCGATGTGGAGGAAGCAACAACAGCAAGCAGCCTTTTATTCGCACACTCAACATATTTCGCTCTTTCCTTTGGCTCTGCTCTGCTTCGCTCCGACCTGCTCTTGCGGCACCTTCTCTCCTTCGTTCCTTCTTTCGTTTGTTCGTTTGAGCGGGGAGCGCCGTGGCTGCGCTTGTGTTCGTCACTACTTGCACGAGTTTCCATTCGACGACCACCCCATTCGGGCGTCGTCGTAGCTCGCACTCTCCTCTCGCTTCACTATTTGTTCTTGTTTTGCTCTGCTTTTCCATGTGCTGTGTGAGTTGCATCGACGGTCTCAGAAGACTCTATCTCTCGCTCTCATTTTCTCGGCATCGATTTCAACACTCATCTTCTCGGCACATTCCAATAGCCTGCAAGCCAGACTCTGTCATTTGGAGATAGTAGCAAAAAGATAGTAAAAGATACTGAAAAGCGTTATGGAGTATATTTCACATTATATAGTTCTAAAAAACATTTACTATCTTAAACAAAAACACCTAACGTTGAGGGAACAAAAATGATGCTTCAAATTGGTATATATACAGTTGGTTTTTAAAAAGGCTTCTCAAAATTTTGTGTTACATAAAGCTATTTAAGCTAGCTCCAAATTACGACAATTGGCTGATCCAACCACTCGTACTGTTAGGATACGTGGGTGGGGATACTGGATATAGCTTCACAGATATGATGATCTGGCTCCGCGGAGGCAATGCTGTTGAGTTGTCTTCTTCCAATCTGGAAAAATTGATTGAACGCCCAACACCGCAGGCACTGAAGAATTTTCAGGCTACCGTTTTGAGGTTATGCGAAAGCGGAAATTGGAGCCCGCCGCGAACAACTGTACTGTATCATCGGACGAATTCCATGTCCGAGTACAGTTCAACTATTGATGCGCATTTTTGTGCCGGCGAATCTGGAATCGCGGTGCTCGTATAGCTTGCCTTGTTTTGGTCCTTGCCGAGAAGTCCTTGTCGTCATCTTCAGCTAGCTTGCTCTGTCACTCTCGCTCCGTATTACTCTCTTCCTCCCCCTGCTCCTGCACCGACAATTTTGCGCTCTGTTGACGACGATTGCGATAGTGAATTCTGAAAGAGAGACAGAGAGAGTGAGAATTCGATGTCATGCTACAAATTTGCATTTGCGCACTCGGCTTCTGGGCTTGGGGTTCATTCTTCTCTCACGCTCTCTTACGCCATCCCACGCTCTCGCGCTGACCTTCGCTCTTTCGCTCCTTCACCTTCACACTCTCAAATTCGCTCTCTCTTACGGCCCACCTCGTGCGGATCTACACGTGCCTTCCTTCGTCGCTTTCTGTTTTTGGTTTGGCTTCGGCTCTGTGTTGTTTTCCTCCTTTTCTTGGGCTATTTTTGTTGTTATGAATTTGGGCGTATTGTTGCGTTGTTATTGTTGCCATTAGATTTTCTGTAATCTTAATTCTTAATCGCTCTTCTCTCGCGGCCAGGGTTCCGATGTTGACTTGAAATTTCTGTTGCCATAGCTCGTTTGAAAAGACGACTTCGGCTTCGATCTCGCGATCTCTCAGTCGATAAATACAGGCAGACGAAATGTCGACGGACAGACGGACGGACGGATAGACCGACAGAAAGACTTGAGGGAGGGAGCGCAATAGGAAAAGGAACGTGAGGTGCAGCAAACAGAAAAACGATGGCCATGGCATTCGGGTCTAAGGTCACGAGATCGAAATGCATTGCGAAAGGCGAAAGTGCGCAAAACAGATATCCGGAATAGGTCTGTCCGCAGGACGTGACTAACTGGGAGAAAGTTATGATTACCTTCTCAGTGAGTGTTTTCCCCTCATGAACAATTAATGTAATCCGCAAAATATCCATAAAGCATGCAATCCGAGCTGCACTTACTTGACATCGCCACTACCGCCATCCCAAGGTCAATGAATCATACATCGCCTTTGCCACTTTGTCCACTTCTCACCATACTAAAATACAAAAATCGCATGATTCATTCCGATGCAGCGAGAAATACCCTCGAAAGTCGGGCCAATAGACATCGACTGCTTCGGAAGGACTTCGGAAGGACCCACCGCGGACTGCCTGTCGTTCTCCCCCGATGTCCTCTGCCTGCCGGCCCATGCCGTTCTTCCTCCTTCGGTGTCGTCCCCTAGACTTATATCGATTTAATTAGTGACCCAGTCACAACCTTTTCGCATTGATCTCTATCGTTATGTTTGTCCTTCACTGTGAAAGAAAAAAAGACAAAACGTAGTATTCGAAAACAATAAAAGTACGTGAGAGCTGCATTTAAGACATAAATAACGATTGCTCCTGGCATGCGAATAATAGGGCTGAATTGCATGGCTAAATTAAATTTAACACCAATTTTCCAAACGCTCCAACCACAGACAAACCTTGGCCTTGGGCTGTGGATTATCGGCGGCCTGGACGACGGAAGGAATCTGTGTAAAATCGGTGGACTGGAGGGGCAGGAGGCCATTACCCTCTGTCCGTTGCGTTCGACTGTGACTTTAATTCCTCTCTTTATCAATTAGCAGTGCCAGCAGGATCAGGAGCAGGAGTCACCAGAAACCTCCAAATACCGTGAACCGAAATGGGAGAGCAAAAATAACAATACAACAAATACAACACAACAGGTTTGCGAAAATGTCAAAGTCGCCGACACGTGGCCAACATAGTAAGCATTTTGCTTTGACCACATTTGAATACCGACCGACCGTCGTCCGTCCGTCCATCTATCTGTACTGGCCGTCCTGTGTAATTAGAGGGCTCGGCACGAAGCATGAGACGCCAGCCACACACGACAGTCGACGACAACCGACGGCCCGTATAACAATCATTCGAATGCAAATGGAATCCTGACCAAACCCTCGGCCGAGGTCCGTTTTGCCACCTGCTATTGATTTGGCAAATGGCGTCAGGTAATCTCCATCATCGCCATAAATAAACTCGGTCTATCAATAAACCAGTGAGCCGCATCAGGTCCTGTGACCACTGGGATCGATCGCAGTTTCGCCGCATCCAAAGAGATTGTGATTATGGCCTTATTTTATCCCTCTTGTCATTCATCAATTATATCAGTTCATAAATAATTCCAATGGCGCCAGTAATCAGAAAGTCCAAATCGTAGTTACCGAAGGACGAGCACAGGGACGAAGGAAGAAAGAAAAGCGAGAAGGACAAGCAGGAAGGAGAAGGACGAGCGAGAGGAAAGACGAAATAAATTGGGAGCAAAATCACGTTGGTCAAGAGTGCTGCGGCAATCTTAAATTTATTAAAATTGTTGTATGAATGTGTGTATTTTTCATTTATATCATGGTTTAGCTTCATTCCTGAGAAAACTCTCCCCCTCCTCCTACTTGTCTGGCAATTAGACTCTACAATGTTGAAAACATTAATCAGGATACGGGCTCTCGTGCCAATTTTCATTTTGGCTCATGCACCCTACTCATCTCTGTTCCAAGGAATAAGGTTGAAATTCTAATCTCAAATCTTCTTCCTCTCGAAAACATCCAGTTTAAAGGCAATTCTATTATTAAATGAATTTGTCCTTTTGGAGTTCTGGATTGAGAGCGATTTTTTAAATCAGAAATTCTTAATTTGAGAACACTCCGCTTTCGGTCGACTGTAAATGTATCCATGTTTTGTTGTTGTCTTTGTCGCTGGCTGCCTCAAAGGACGTCATCATATACGAGTAACCTTCGAGTTGCCAGCGAAAACCGACTTCAGAGCGAGTTGCGAAAGAAACTACAACGTGTTGAACCCCACCTAATCGATGGGAGTTTTTGGCTCGAAAATCTCGCTCTAAGAGCCTTTCACCTGCCATTACAGGCTAGCGGCGTGGTTAAGGGAGACAGATGTGTGTGCTTGTGCATGTATGTGTGCATATTTGGGCTTGCTTGTCGTTCGCGAGGCTCCACGTGCTACGGATTTTGCAGAAGTCAATCGAAATATGTACACTTAAGTGTATACAAAAACCAAAAACGCCTGTTTTGCACTATTCGCATACATGAAAGTAGCAAGAATACTTGTGGGTATTGCATAAATTGTTTCAGATGGCGCAACTTTCTTTCGAGTCCACGGTGGGATCAGCGGAGGTGGTAGCGATCGTTATTCTGATTCACCCTTAGTGAGAAAGAGTGAGTGAGAGCGAGAGACAGTGAGCGAATGTGTAAGAGGTGCGCGTGTGAGTTTGTGTGCAAAGTAGACCTAGGATGTTGTGTCCCATGGGAACTAAATAATGTCACGGCCAACGCTTGCTTCATGGACATCTTTAATTTACTATTTGTCACCATTCCAATATTTCATCTCTTCGCTCGTCCACCACTTCGGCATTCGGCCACTTCAGCATTGCACCATGGCCAACGTCATGAGGAAAAAACTCGTGGAGTGCGATTTTTGAGTAGGAGAAAATGTATGAATCACAGCAGCAGACGCGTAGCAGCAGCAGAAACACCAATCAAACAATAACAAAAGCACGAAAAATAATCGCACTAACAAAGAACAACAAACACAAAAGACATAACGACAACTACAGAGAAGAACTAACAATACCACAATAGCGAATAACAATAACCACAAATAGAAATAGCAACAACAAATAAGGTAAATTGAACGGAACCCATAAAAGCCATCGTAACCATTCTATGAAATATAGATGTATGAGTGCATATTCACACGTATGCATATGTGCATGCGTGCGTGTCCGTATAAACACATACATATATGTGCGACTCTTTGCAGATGGTGTATGAATCGGTGTTGGGCATTCGAATAATTACGCCCATTTCTGCATGCGAGGAACGAACGAACGTCATTCTATTCGCTGTCTCGTCTGTTGGTCCATCGAAGATACGACCTTGACATCTGGTGGTTGCGAAGGGGGTGGGAGGGGTTGACAATGCCGAGACGGACGAAGACCATTTAATAATCGGCGACAGGAACTGTCGATTGACGAATCCAATCTAATAACGCGGTAGTGAGGGTAGCCTCGGGAACCTTGTTTAAGTGGCTTCAGTTCGTATAGTTTGATTATTATTTGTTTGATTAACGGTTTTATTTTTTAATTTAATTATTTTTATTTTTTTTTTTGTTATATTTCTTCTATTTTTTTTTATTGTATTATATTTTTATTATTTCATATTATTCGTGACTATAATTTCCACATGGATTAATGAATATTTTATGTGTGGCCACATGGGTGCCGCCAACAACAACGCTGGCGCTTAATGAGCCAAATATCAACGACATTTGTCTATATATATATATGTCCTCGGTCAAGCATTTCTATTCCATTTGACTCCACCTGTTCGTATTTTGCACTACATCGGAAAGAGTGCGCTATCATCAACAATAACACATCAGATAAACCTAAAATAACAAATATAAAATATGAACTATTGCAATAAAAACAAGTGCTCATTAACAAATGTCTATAAAAGGCAAATATTTGCATGTGTATGTATGTTACATAATGCAACATGCCAAATCCAACATTTGTAAATTTTGAATTTTGACTTTATCTTAGAGTTTTTAAACTAAGATTTTTGATGGATTTATATTATGAAGACTCCGACATTTACTATGGACGAACAGAAATTATAAATTAAGTTCAAAGATAAAGATAATATTTAATTCCTAAAAATTGTCGGCAATATTACTTTTCTTTTTGATAGTTAATTGTGTTTTATAAAACATTTAGTAATCTCGGCAAAACAAAGCGATTATAACGAATATTTTTAGTTTATTTGAAATATTGAAAAACTGATTTGAATATTGATAATCAAATAATGTGCCGATTGAACACCACCAGCAATCAGTTGTTTTTAGTTCATTTCACATATTGAAAAACGGTTTTAAATTTTTAACATTAAATATTGTAACGTCTAATTATTTATCAATTGAACCACGGCGTATTCCTTGAATTTGGCAGCACTTTTCTCTAATTGACAATCAGCTGTTGCCGCTGTTAATGAAAACAAACTGGCTGGAGTCAATTTATTTATCTCTGCAATTTTTAGTTTGTCGCCTTTTTCATCGTGCTTGTTTCTTTATCCGATCATTTCGCTTGAGGGCGATCGAAGGTAATATTAGATTTCTCTATGTATAATGTCAATGTGTGATATTTAATGATATTTAATTCCGAAAGTGCCTGAAACATGTCCCGACGTCGAACCAATGCAACGTCGGCCTATACAAAACTCCTCAGCGACAGCACGGAGCATGAAGAGATCGATGGCTTCATCGATGAGCAATTTCGCCAGCCGCCGCGCCGATTTCCCTGGAAGGCGGTGCTCTTTATTATGTGTTTCTTGATTGCTGGTTCGGTGAGGCAACCGCACGCTCAAGTTTTTTCGTCGCTGTAGAATAATCTGGTTTTGTTGTAGGTATGCTTAGCTTTTGGCATTCTATCATCGACCGGATACTACGACAAGAAGTACGAGGATCGCTCTTGGCCACTGCTTATTTTGGGCATCTTGATGTTTATTCCGGGCGGCTATTATGGCTACATACTTCTGTGCATTTGTCTGAAGCGCGATGGTTTCACTCTAGATGATGTCCCCATATTCTAAGCAACCCACTTAGCTCGATTTGTTCAAATTTATTTATTTTATTCCTAAACACCGCTCTGCTATTTCATATTGAATATAGTGCAATATCTTTTATATACTTTACATATATTCTATATGATTCAATTTTTATTGTTTTGTGGAAGTGGTTACCTAGTAAGCTGTAGATTTTGGGATTATCTACCCGGGTTTACAGATGCAAACCCAGCCGGAGGTCATTTCGATTTGACATACACGAAGGGAATTGACAGATTTTTGTCGACGTCATGTGACGCAGCTTTCGTGCATTTACAGAACCGGCTGTGGCGAGAATTGTAGTTGTTGTATTTTGATTCCATTAAATTAATTAGTGTTGATAACCGATCTTTTAATAAAATAATTTTGTATTAAAGCAATACAAAAATGTCATCTAATCAATGGGAAGTTGTAACCAAGTCGCGAAAGCATAAGAATTTGGAGAAGAAATTTGAGGCTCATACAGAAAAGAAACGTTTGGATGCTGTTGGTCCGAAGCTGGAGGAGATTTGTGAGTTGATAACAAACTTATTGCACGCATAGAGTCAGTAGTAATCAATGACTTCTCAATTGCAGTACCATCACATCAGTATCGCAGCCTTATAAGCGGTAAAGGCCGCTCACACAATAAGGAAAATAATTCGCCGACGAAATCCAATGGTTCCGGAAGTTCACAGAAGTCGAAATCGCCGAAGAAGAATGTGGCTAAGGAACCAGAGACGAAGAAGCAACCGCAGCCGAAGGCCCCGGCCAAGCCCAAAAGTCCAGAGGTTGCGTTGCGGCAAATAACACCTGTCGATTTTAACGCGCATTTGGACCAATTGATGTTAACATTTCCTGGTAGTGAACTCTTATGGTTGAAAGGAGTAGGTTTTATTACACCACTATAGGCGTATTTTGAAATGATTGGGTTCTTCAATAGGTTGCCAGCTTCTTAAACACCCAACTGCCCTTTGATTGCGATCCTACTTTTTCGGGGAAATCGATGCACTATCCCAGCAACTTGCTAGCACCGAAATTGAAGAAATCATTGCTGGACTTCCTTGACTCAATGGGAACGAATAATCTTGCGTATTTTTATCACACACTTCTGACAAGTATGGCTATGGAGTTGGCAAAGAATTTGCCGATATTTGGCTACAAAGTGAGTTTTATGCAAAATCTGAAAATTTATCATATGTAAAGCTAATAATTCCAACAGCTGCTACTTCAATTAATTGGTCAACAATGGCCAGAAATCTGCTCGAACAATATGGCCAAGACCGCTTTGTTGCGGAACTCATACCTGAATCGTAGCAACATTTGCCTGAGCATATTATGGGCTATCGGTCAGTGCGGATATGAGAAGCTCACGGATGGAGTAAAGGGTAAAAATATGTTTGTATTGTTGAAGGAATTGAAAATAATCTGTAATTTTTGGTTGTAGTTTGGCAGAACATTATGTTACCGAATTTAGAGATGAAAAGTTATAGTAAATTTGTATCTGAATACATCGAGAAAGTACTAAACTCTTCAATGGATATGAAGTAAGCTACACTATGAGCATTCTATAATTGAATATGATAAATACAATAATTCTGTCGTAGATTAACTTTCAATCAAACGGAATTCCTTGTCACCTACAATGCCTTAAAAGCGAATTACCCTGCACTTCCGAAGGACTGTCAGCAAACTTTGAAAAGGGCTTCAGAAATAATTTTAGTAAGCTGCTAAATGGGTCAAAAATATCCTGTCGATTTATACATTTTTTTCTTCCACTTTCTAGCATAGATATATAGCATCATCCACAAAACATTCCAATCTCTTCCTTATACTCTTCCGGGACATCGAGAATGTTGAAAAAAATCGAATAGAGATAAATGCCTGCATCAGTTGTTTGAACCGAAGTGATGACTGTTTCAAGGTCTGGAAAATGAATTACAAGAAGCAATTATTGCCCACAATTTCATTAATGCGCAAAATTGGTAAGAGTATATTATGGATACTATATGGATAATAATGGATACTCCAATAGAACAAGAGTGGGATGAATCGGCTGCAGAACTTCGAAACTGCCAGGCGTTCCATGAATTTTTGCTACAGGCACAGAATCTAAACATTGAATTGGATGCTGCGAAACGACGTGACCCTAATCTGGATGAGTTAATAGAAGTCGTCAATGTAAGTATATTTTAAAATTTTATAGTTTATTCGAATGAAATACCCTGATAACTATAAAAACTCCGAACATTTTTTTTTTGTTTTTGAAAAAATATTAAAATAATAATTAATATACATTTGTGTTGTAGCAAATGCTATTTATTTTATGTGATTTTAGATTTCTCAAAAAAAAAAAAAAAAAAATTGCGTATATCAACTTATTGATAAGTTCCTGAATTTCAAAATATCACAAAATTCATTAGTAAGTAAAACATCGAACTGCAACACTGAAAATGAATTTGTTGACGTTTCTCTAGTCTTGTTCAAGCAATGAATAATGAATTTTGAATTTTCTATTCCAAAGGGAGTGAACCAACGGGTAGTCGAAGCCATTTCAATTCGATGCTGTTTGGTGTATATTCCTACTTAGTAATTTAAATAACATAGTTTTGTTGTCACAACCTAGTCACAAACACTCTCAGAGAATTAATAAATGAAAAATTCTTCCATTCTGAGAGTGGCGACGAACATAAAAAGAAGAGGGAATAGTATTAAAGTATTGTATATAGTAGTGAGTGAAATTAATTACGGTTCGTTATTAATTTTTTTTGCTTCACACTCCCTTGAAAATTTCGAAACGACAACCCTGGGTGTGACTCCAGTGACTCGCTGCAAATTGTGTGAGCAACGCCGATAGAGAGGAAGGGAAAAAGTAAATCAATTTCGCCGAGAAAGCATTGTGGAAAATTATTTGCCTATATATCTCTTAAAAATGTAAATTTGTGTCAATTACCGGTAGTTTTTTCGCAAAGTCTCAAATAATTAAATGGTGAATCCCATTTGATAAACAAGTGCGTTAGTGAATATATGATTAATGAACAAAATGGTCCAGGGTCGCAAGGAAATAAAAAAAAAAGAAAGCCACAGAAGATAGCTATTGGTTGAAGAATTGGGGATAGTATCAGTGAAGTATTAAGCTACGTGGATCGAGCTCAGCGATAAGCCAGCGGGCAGCATCAGAAATCGTTGATCCCCTCGTCATCCCACGATGCAACTAAAACAATTGTTGAGGGGCGCCCTTTGATACGATGGTGCTCGGGTAGTCAGACCGACTGACGTTACTTTCGCCGCTATTATTCCATTGAGTTTAACTGCTGCGGGACGAGGTGTTGTAGCAAGTGGCACCTCGTTGAACCTCCAAGGCATCGGTTTACCTTCTTTGGTACTTCATCAAATGGTGTCAAGTCGCACTCAATACATCGCTCGCGTTCGCTCTGTTGATGGGCGGTGAGATCTTCAAATCGCTTTTTCTTGAGGTTTTGCGTTGACCTCACGTAAGACCCGCCTTCATTTCTTACCGGTCTCGCATACTTTTTATTCATCGACTATTTTTCTATAGATATTTATGCATACGTGGATTATATTCGATACGATTGCAAGCATATTCTCGTATTTAGTCAATTTAAACGAACGTTTACAAATAACAGAACATAAAAAAAAAAAAAACGACTAGTATTCTTGATAATAAGTGTTGTTGTTGCTATGAATTTTTCTTAAAAATATACATGCTTATCACCCGCAGCAACAACAGGCCATGCCACTGACGACGAATGTGCTAAACTCATAATTGGTAGTTTTATTTCGCCTCTGCGTGGCGTTCTTTCCGTGATTTCCAATATGTAGCATCTACCGGACACTACTTTCGAACGACAGGTCTTTCTTGCATTCCTCTTATGCGTTTATCAAATTTCATTTCCCCAACATTTCTCGAATTCATGTTTTGTTTGCACTGTTCGCTGTTCGTCCGAATACCTTACGTTCGACTCATGAACGGCCGACAGATACATGGCCAACGAAATGCTAACACGTGGCTCTTGCCCAATTTATTTTCGAAACGTTTTCCTTTTGCATTGCTTGTGGCATTGAGTATTTTTTGTGCTCTTAGCTAAAGTTTGCAAACTTCGCTGGTTACGAGTGCTTCCTGATTGCGTGAAGGGCGAGTGGTTATTGTTGTATCATTGTTCAAATATAAAATTTCTCTCAAATGCCGGTCGGCTTCCTACACAATCAGGCTGCCGGTCTGGTAGCGATGATGACTTGTTGGGGTCGCTGATGACGTTTCGCTGTATTTGGAAATATTGTAAAAATATATAGAAATTCCCCACAGCAGTTGTAGTTTTCTTTTAATTTCCTCGCCCGTATTGACGAGAGATTTAATTTAAATTGAGCTAAGAAATTACGATTTGATTGTATTACTAGACCCCATATTTTTGAATTCATCCTTCAATTTTTAACCATAGATACTCGATAAGTAATTCATCATATGTTTGCAACATCTATGAAACGTTACGTGCAATGTGTGAAGAGCGATTAACGAGATGAAATTCATAAGCACAGGTTGACGTTTTCTCATACAACACAACATAAGTTTTAGTAATTGAATACATACATTTTTGTTGTGATATTTGTCATTGGCTAAGACAACGACATTGCGCACTTGTTTAATAACTTTTAGTGTTGAAGTACAAAATAAAGCACGCCAATAACAATTCAAACTTATTTTAATTCTTAAGAAAGTCACGTATCGAATTCGAAACTTTTTTATAAATTAATTATTTGAGACTTGCAGTTATTTAACACCAACTGCTTCGGGCTAACATCCATTATTTTTTTCACCTGATTCTGTTTAGATTAGAAATTAAATAATACTTCAAAATGGCACAAAATACTAAAAGCAATAAGAATAAACAATCTAAACAACAGCAACAGGGCAAAAAGGTAAACAATCAGACTCCAATCCTCGATAAACCGCTCCTTAGAATCATACTCTATTGTTGCTCATACTGATAGTGATTCTATGTTATTTCAGAGTGTTCAAGAGAAGTCCTCACAACAGAAGAAGAAGCAAGCCGCCGGGGAGAAAAAGAAGTGCGGCTGCTGCAAATGGGTGCTGGGCAGTATCTTCCTGATTGCTCTGATCGGAGGCGTTCTGGCCTACGATACGCACGTGAATGGCAAGGGAGTTTTCGCGAAGTCAGCCACCGGCAAGGCGCTGAGCAATGCCGGTCTCTTGCCGTACGTCGAAAAGGCCTGGTACACCTCGATGTCGACCAGTGCTCGTGGTTACAAGTGGGCTGAGAAGCATGTGCCAGTCTATGTGAAGCCTGCGTTAAAACTCTCCTGTGATCTCTACAAGTTGGTACGCAACACAGCATGCAATAGCTTTGGTGTTGTGCGGGATTTTGTGTCGGCCAAGTTGCCAGTTGTAGCGCAATTCGTAAGTTAATTTCAATTAATTTTTTATATAGTAAATTGTTTCGTCTTTACGTTCAAATGGGGAATATAAGTTTTTAGCAAGTTCTGACATCTGACATCATAGATTGTTTCTATGTCGTTGTGTTTTTATTATATATTAATCATTAAAGAAGCTGTGAAGAAGGAATCCGCATGACCAAAGTTATGAAAACCAGTTTTAACAGCTGTCAAACAAAAAATACATATTTATTTTTATATTATAACATTAGTCACATTATGTTTTTTAAAACTAAATAAATTGAAAGCTTTACAGACTTTCTCTAACTTTCTTTACATTAAATGGTATTCGTTAAATTTAATTAATAGAATTATTGACTTCACTCTCTTCATCCTCTATCATTTATTATTTAGTTGGAGCAATACATACCCGGTCTGCCCAAGAAAATCGAGGAGTCGTCTTTTGCAGTAAAGAACATCTTCGCCGATGTGTTCGCCAGGAGCGTAACCTTCTTCAAAACACAAGTGCTGGTGTAAGTACACGTGGGCCTAATTAACAAAGATGAAGTACTAATTGAAATCTCGCATTCTCCTCTTTTAGTGGTCGTTTCTCTCCCGAGAATCTGAGCAAAGCTTTCAACCAGACTCAAAATCTAGCTGCTGAATACTACAGTTTGTTCCATAAAAAGGTCGAAGCCTATGCCAAGCTGAAATGATTCTAATTCACAACGAGAATTACAATAATAATATGTCAACAAGTAAAGCAATTCAACAACAGCAACAACAACAATATCCACAATAGCAACACACAGCAACACAAACACCACCACCACCTAGAATAACCACAACAAAAATAATATCGTATCCCCGTGTTGTCATCTCTAGTATTTATCTAGTTTAATAGAAAAACTCATGTGAAGAGAATAAATGCAAGTAGAGAAAGGGGGAAGAATAACGCAAGCGTTTCGAATGGACCTTGTATTATTTTGAAGTTGTAATTTACAAAGTATCAATATTGAGTTTGTGAATTATTTAAAAAAAAGAAAATCTAGAATTAATTTTTTAATTAAGTAAAATGAAAAACAAACAAAAAACTAAAGTGAGCTGGAACTGATGAAATATTTAAGTAAAAACATATTTAGTAAAAGAGAAACAAAGTAAAAATCGAAGCGTTGAAATCGATAATAAAATCTTATTAAAAATTGTGAATGCAAAGATGTCAGTCAGTTACTCGGTCAGTCAAACAGTCATTTTATAGTTATTCCATTACATTTTTGCTCATTTATAAAAAATATCTCAATGCGATTCTGAAAAAATCTTTAGCACACCCACACAGACAGATGGACACAGTTGATCGATAACTGTGCTTCATTTTAAGAGGAAAATTAAATCTATTGCATTTCTTCTTTTCTACGCGATTTTATCGAAAACATTCTATCCTTTCTTTAGTGGAGAAGTTTAATTTGGTATTTGTAAATGGAAATTTTTTATAACGAAAGTGTAAAATAAAAATTTTAAAATAAATAATTTTTTGTTTATGTTACAAACTTCACTTATCGTTGTTCCTTTGCAACTTTTTGAGTGCAAACGTCTGACCTCTTGCAAATTCTCTCAACACTTCCCGCTACTCAACTAATATTCACAGGCTTACAAAATGGTTGTGGTAAAAAATTAAAAGCTTCGGTAGGAAACCGCCATTAATCTCAGCCTCATCTCTATTCACCATAATCTACCGGAACACCACGCCCAATCTTTGCACTAGTATTGTTGCTGTAAACTAAAGAAGTATGTGCAGCGCACAAAATCCTTTAATTCGTCGTTCTCTGTCCTACTCCTTGGGCAGGTTCCTCATCTAAATCTACTTCCAGGTCCCAGGTTGTTGTCCACGCAGTAGTTGTTGTGGACGATATCGGCGAATGGCGAATCCCGTGATGCCACAGTAATATAGTGCGAGAGAGCATAAAGCGGTCATTGAATTAATTTAAACAAAAAAATATGTTAGAATACAAAAACCATAAATTGTTGATTAAAAATTTTTTAGAATAATGTTAAAAAATGAAAAAAACAAAAAAAATATTTGTTTTATATCTTGATTTATAGGGAGTTTATGTTCGATACTTCAAATCCGCGTCCATCTTCCGAATCTGCTCGTAACAGCTTCTCAGACAACAACACTGCTGTGCGCAACAGTGCTTTTCTGAAAGTTCTGTTGCAGCCTTCTTCATTGTCCTCACATGTCCACTTACAGAGAGGTCTCTGCTATCCTCCAGACTGAAGCGGAGCTTTTTGGGACTCACTACCCGCGCCTCTTTCAGGCACTGTGGAAGCACGCTCCCCTGTCGACGACCGAACTGTTCCCATTTGGCCGGCCTTTCCCGAGTTAAATTTCCCCTCATGCGTGCAGACGACAAAGCTTCAGCTCGCGGCGAGTTCGTGTTTCCGATTTTCGGAGTTGCCGAAGCCCGAAAGCGTCAGCCGACGTCGGGGCCGCCGCAGCCGCGACCCTAGACGCAGTAGCAGTTGGTCGCGGCGCCAACAACGACGTGTGGCAGACGACAGCGGCGGCGACTCGCGACGTCATCACGGCCGAGCGAAGGAGCGAATATCGCGCGAAATTACGTGTCCCACACCGTAACTGTGGCCGAGGTCAGTTCGAGCGCCAGCCAGTTCGGTTGCAGGCGCTGCCGGCGGTCATCGGGTCCATGTGGCTGTGTGTGTATGGCGGACGAGCTGCTGCCACACTGTGACGAGAAGTGAACAACGTCCCCTTTGCCATCAGCCCCCCGTCGTCCTGCTTTTCAAAAGACCATCTCGATGTCCTGATGGCCTCGCTGTTCCTGTGACAGACTGAGCACGACCAGGACGTGCTCAGCCGCGTTGTGGAACCGGAAATCGTCGTTTTACACGCGCCTCCGTCTGCGTCTGGATTTACGTGCTCGTGTGCGTGTGCGTGGGTCGCAGTGTTTATGTGTGTGTGTGTGACACCGACACTTGACTGTGTCAATAGTACCGACAACAGCCAAAACAAGAATAACAGGAACACAGTGTGGAAAGCGCCAT
This sequence comes from Coelopa pilipes, assembly GCA_947389925.1. Taxonomy (NCBI): domain Eukaryota; kingdom Metazoa; phylum Arthropoda; class Insecta; order Diptera; family Coelopidae; genus Coelopa; species Coelopa pilipes. The sequence goes on from OX376696.1 coordinate 56,630,802, forward strand.
CGAGTGGAGGAGCTGGAGTAGGAGCAGGAGCAGGAGCAGAATCGGTTCTCGTTGACTGTTGATTGTTGTTAAATAATGAAAACAACAACAACAATTGCTCACGGCTCGCAATTACAACAATAAGAAGTACTGTAATCGCGGAACAACAAGAATAATTCACACCGAATGCCCTTCTCCCGTCGATCAGCGATCCATCGTTTGTTGGTGTGAGTGCCGAACACGTGTGTGTTTTTGTGAGCGAAATCAAAAGTTTGTTCGTCACTCATTTGTCGCCCCTCTGCCTGTCTGTTTCTCTCCATCGGTTCCTCTCTCTATCTCTTGTTCCCTCCCTCTTTGCTATAGCTTCATCTTCATCTCTAGTTCTCACATTTCCTCCCACCAGGCAAAGTCATTGGGTTTTATGGCAATTGCTTCGTGGTGTGGTTTCACACACACCAACACACACACACACACACATAAGCAGCTGAAAGCTGCGAGTGCATGTGTAGCCGTATTGGAATCTGTAATATAATGCACAGTAACACCAGCACGCCAACACACACACACATGCTCACACGTCACATGCACATGCACGCACAGTTGATTTAGCAGTAGCGTAAGAGTCATCGAGCGACAACAACCACATTAATAACAATAAGAAAAACAACAACAACCACGATCCTTGCCTTCCCGGCGAAGACCCATTTGCCGTCCTTTGATTGCTTCCCCTCCCCTTCTGTCCCTTCATCCATCTGTCCCTCTGCCTCATTCAGCCATGCTCTGCTTCTATTTCTCCCGCTCTGTTTATGGTGGTCGTTCCCTCCGAAGCTGTGCACTTGTTGTTGTTGCTATTTATCCTTTGATTTTATTTATTGGCTCTGTACGTGCGAGGTCAGCCAGAAGAAGACATTCGCAGGACTCTCGCCGGACATTCGCACTTTCAGGACCTCGCCTCGCCTGTAATTTCCGTTTTCATTTCTTTCCATTGGATTTTCGGAATTCGAAACACATTTAATAAATCCTGAAAAGTCAGCAACAAAAATAAAATAAAAACCAAACCAAAAGAAGTGATGGGTCTGGGACGTGAGACCGATGAGGGATGCGAAGAGCAAGACTTGAAGTAAAGTCATGATTGGGCAACGCCAGCGTCAACAACCTTAATTCCATACGCATTTTATGACTCGTTTTAACGATTTCAGATTCTAATTGAATCGGCCTTGCTTTGAAAACGGCCGTCACACCCTTAAGTGATCCACTGCCGAACGTGCGCTTCGTAATTTGTTTCTTAATTAACTCATCTCAACGGTTTCGCCCTGGAAGCGAAGGGTTCGTTCTGGGGATTTTCACATTAGGCTGTCCAATATCCAGTAAATGTTCGTAATTATTAATTATTTTCGCATTTACTTCACAAGTAAAATGAGGCATGAAATGTCTAGGAATGTTTGCAGTTTCAATAATCGACAAATGGTCGTTTTTCCTCAATACTTTATTGAATCCTATTTTCCTCTTTTCCGGTTCTGAAAGCCATCGTCAGGATGAAACTGTCCGGAAGCTGAGGCTGATGCTGAGGCTGACGCCGGAGCCGAAGAAGACAAGACTTCAATTAGAGACATCATTTAATTAAACTTAGGCTCCAGTGTGAAACTACAAGTTTCCGAAGGCTGCTGGAGAGGCTTCGCGTGAGACGACAACCTCTCACTCTGTTCCCGCACTCTCGTCGCCCTATCCTGCTCCCTTCCCCGCACACTTTCCGCTCACACTGCGTGCGTTGGAGCAAAAAATTAACTTAAGTTTCGATGTCAGTCACAAGTCAGGAACATGCACGGAGTCTAATCAAGAAGGGGGCGGGAATGGGCGGCGGGCGCAGCAGGAGGGGCCAGGCGGCGGAGCTTGGGGTAGCCTGGAGGCAGAGGTGAAGCGGCTGAGGCGGAGGTGGAGGTGGAGTTGGGCGAGGTCCGCTGGGAGTGGGAGAAGTGGTTGAAGGAGAGCGGTATATCGGATGTAAAACCCAATAATGTTTTCGTCTCGTTGATGTTTGCAACGCATTAACTGCGACCCGAGGATGGAAACCAGCCGTACAACGTGGCGTATGAGGGTTTCCCTTCCTTCGGGTGCAGGTGGACATCTTTATGGCCTCAATTAAATTGACCTGAGTGCGTCGGAGCGCTGCTCTCCGCCGAGCAAAACGTTCTCGAGCTGAAAGCGTAAAACATTTATGCCTTTGAATTCCAAATGCAATCGCAGCGAATTCGAATTCGAAATCATAGTTCAATTCAAATACGGATCCAAGTTCTATATACAAATACAAATAGAAGTTCCAACTCAAGGAAAAAATCCTACACAAATTCCGAATTCACAAATCTCGAATTCAAATACAAAAAGCTAACGAATTCCAAATACAAACTCGAAGTACAATTCGAACACAAAACCGTATCACAACACAATCACGCATTCATATAGAAATCATATAGAAATTAAAATCCTGCCTCGGATTCGGGATCGAAATCGCGTCCACGTCACTGGAATCCTGTGAAGCGGCATCGCATGCCCAATGGATGGGAGTCGATGTCGAGCGGAGCCCGCAGAATGAGGACGCCAAAATCTATAACAACAACCTAGACGGGCCAACAACAGTCGCGAGAGCAGCAGCGGTGGATTTATTTTAATTAAAGTGCTTTCGAACCGCTGAGGAGGAGGAGGAGCAGGAAGGTGAGGATGAGGATGAGGCAGGCGGCTGTTGGTGACGGCCGCATTCAATATTGAGAGGGCTGGCGGATGGGACATGGTGGGAATGGGGATAGTGATGGTGGTCGTGTGTGAGTGTGTGTATGTGTGCCGGTATGAGTGTTTTCGTGGGTGCGAGCGTGTGTGCGTTTTGTGGCAATACATGTGTCGCAGCAATAATTAAGCATGTTTGCCATGGAGTAATCGCGCCTAGTCCTTCGCAACTCCTCTCCCTCTCCTCCCTCTCACCAACCTCTCTCTCGCCCCAGCTCGCTCGCCCACCCCTCCAGTCCAGTCGGCCGTCGACAAGCAACAACGACTGCGACATTTGTCAACAGGAACAACAAATGGACTACTAATAACAGCAACAGCGCCAACAACAATGATAACAACATGTCGACAACAACTAGAATAACACAGCAACAACACAGACATCAAATTACAAAATCATGAGTCTGAAGCGTGTCAGTGGTTGGGCGGTGGTGTTACAGAGTGTGTGTCGGAGGTCTCAGTGTAATTGTATTTGTGGGTTGATTGCCGGCCGAGGGTCCTCGAGTTGGGATAATTGAATGAGAATGGATTATGGCCGATGCTGGATCCGCTCGTCGACCCCAATATTCTGATACCATATTTCTTTGCCGGAAAATAAAAAGTGCTTCACTTATTGTCTAGGGCCTCTAATAAGACCGAAAAGGGACTTTCATAGACAAGGGCAGGAGAAAAAAAGGAGTGAAAACAACAAAGCTCCATGAAATCGTGTGATTCGTGTGATCTTGTTTAAAATACAATAACTTATCGAAAAATCATGAAAATTATAATTATACAGTGGAACAAGTGTGGAAAATTATAAATAAAATGAAATAAAAATTCAATAACGACAACAAAAATTCCACAAAATCCAACCAAAAGTTCGATGTTGTTCTTCTTGTTATAATGTAGTGATGAGGAAAACGTGCAACAAAATCAAGATCAAAAAACATGCCGTTGGCGATAAGAATCAAAATAGTGTGTTTGTGCTGTTTACAAAAACGAAAATAATTACAAAATCAAACCAAATTCAAACGAAACAACAACTCGATAAAAATTAAAGTTAAATTTAATTATATATATATTCCAAGATCGCAACAACAACAATAATGTGCCTAATAAATGGATTATTGCGAGTAGCGGCAACAACAACAGCGACAACAAAGAGAACATCGACAACAACATCGATTGCGGAACCAGCCACATCCGACGTGTTGTCAGCGTTGCGAACGATGTTTTTGTTGCTCACGATGCTGGCGACACTAACAACAACAACGCTAGCGGCGACAACAATGGGAACAACAATAACAACAAAAACTACACCTATAGTAAGAACAACAGTGAATGCACAATTCCAACAACAACAACAACGGTATCAACATCCGAATTATCATCGTCATCATCAGCAGCAGCAGCAGCAGCAGCAACAACCACTGCTGAATGCAAAAACATTAGGTATGTATGTATAGTATGTATGTATATGTGTGAGTCTTTAGTTTTTGTTTGATAATACGTATCAAGGTGGAGGGAATCTTCGAAAGATACTCCAGACCGTTCTCCTGGTGTGCACGATTCACCACTACATCAGTAGTGGTTGACGTACTAAACCCACTCCTCCACAGACGCTGTCCTGGATCTATCCCTGTGGTACTACCAATTAGAGGTTTCGATTAGGTCTCGATTTGCCGGCTGGGGTCGGTCCGCTCGAGAGCCGAGTATTCGAGCATCGCGAAAACGAAGTAGGAAGAAGTTTTCTTATAGTATAAAATAAATTAATGTTTTACGCATAAAAACAAGAACAAAACCAACGTAGAGACATGCGTCGCATTCTAGAAACACCAAAATACCTGGGATCATCGACGGATAACGCTCGAAAACATTCTCTCTCTGAGAGAACATTTTCTACCTACTTCGCACTCGAGATGCTCGAATGCTCGCCTCTCGAGCCGACCAACCCGGGCCGGCCCGGGCTGAAATCGAGACCCCTACTACCAATTAAGGCATGCCATCACAGGGCGGGGTGGACACTTTGCTGCGAGCTTTCTCTAGCTAGTTGTTCCTCTCTCCTTAGACGGTTCATCATTTGTAATGGCGCTGTTGGCAGTATCCCAGTTATCTCCCGATTTCAACATTTATGTTATCACATTTAGTTTATCACAGTTTCGGGGGTGAGATGTTCTGCCATATTCCGCTGGAATACGAGTCTTGCTTCCTCGAACCTGTGCTCTGCGTTTTCCCTAACATTACCGCACTACCGTCTCTGAAACATCCATGACTCGACAGAAATTGTGTGACAGGGCAGTTTACATTCCCATGCTTCCTTGTGATCCAGGGATGTAAGTCCGGGATCAGTCTGTATTCCCATGTACTCTTAATGAGGACTGTCTATATGCAGATTCTAGTTCATGTACGATTTGCAACTTATTGCCTTTGCCCAATTGGGTGCTGCGTACATCATGTACGAGGTGCTAACGCTAGCGAGGAGCCCTCTGATCGGTTGTTTGGGTCCTCCAATGTTTGGCAATCGTCTGGCCAGCGCTGCTCCTACTTTTGCAGGTTTTGCGCTTGTCACCGTAAGGGGTTCCCTAAACTATAATCTGCGGTCGACGTGGACGCCGTAGTGGACGAAGGACTCAGGTGGAGGAAGTTTTTAAAGATGCGGGCAAACCAGGAGGAAGTCAATTTCTCCCTTCTACATTGTCTTCTTATGCCACTCGAGTAATAGGTGCTCCCTAATACTCGGGTCCTTTCCTGTCGATGGGTTGTATTGTTGCTGCTGTTTGTCATGCTCCGGTTGGCGTCTGGTGGCAACATGAACTTCTTCATCGAATCAGACTGCCAGAGATTACTCGAACATGTGCCACATTTCGAGCGCCGTTCTCACAGCAGAGGTGAATAGATCAAGTACTTTTGCAGGTACTCCCGAGAATGGGCATGCCCTGGTGGGAATTGAGGCAGGTGAGAATTTACTTCGGCATTCCTGCTTCCGAGCCCTTCCCCTGAGTTTTGGATTAACCCGTAGGTCCGCGTAGGTCTCCCTGCTCACAGAGGTCGAGCCCTCTGGTGTGTCTGTGTTTTGTTGGATTTTTCACTTTACGTATCGCTGTTTTTGCTGTAATCATGTGGTCTTCCCCTTGTGCTTCTCCTCCCTTTGTTGTATTGTGATTCCTTCTTCAAGTTACTGCAGTTGGCAACAATAACTAGCAACAACAATACGAGTAACTAGTAAGAACAATAATACGAATAATAACTAAAACAAAAACAATAACAACTACAAATTCCTATACCAACAACAACGAATGCAATTGAAATTCAATTAGGGTAAAAATGTTCATTGTTGCCATAGTCGATGACAGATGTTGTTATTGTTGATAGTTTTTAATGTCGTTGTTGTTGCATTTGACCGATAATTAGCTCGTGGCAACAATGGCAATGCATACAAACACGCACCCACAGACACACACCAACACATATACTAGCCCCAGACCACGACGGAGCGCACGAGGAACAGACACACACACAGACATCCATAATTGTGTTTGCATGCAAATGGAAATGCTGAAGATTTTCCAATGGCTCGACTATGGGCTTTTGGTTTTTCGTTGTGATTGCTGTTGTTGCTGTTGCTGTTGAGGATGGCGAAGCTGACTGCAATCAGTGATTGTTATGAGAGAAGAAAGAAAAAACAAGCAACGGAAAGCAAGAGCAAGAGAAAGAGTGGCGCCCACAACGGCAATGAGCTAACAGAAGCTACAGCAGGTGAATTTAGAAAAATCCGAGGCGACGGTGAAACTGATGACTGAACTTCGCTAGTAGCAACAAGAGACTGTTTTTAATATTCATCAAATGTCGCTCGACAACTCGTCGTCGGCAAAGAATCATCCGCCTGAGAAGCTTCTGGGGAGGACGATGGAACCGCTGGAAGATGATGAGCCTTCAGGTTGAGAGGTCGATCCCTCAGGTTCACCCTGGAGACGTCGAAGACCAATCGTCCTGAAAAAAACTCGATTCGGGGTTCATGGGCAAATTCCTTAAAACCGCGAAGTTTGCGAGTGAGCGTGCCAGCGAAAGGAAGGAAGAAGTCACAAGGCAAGATGAGTCAATCCTGTAACAACGGTCTACAACTACTGGTCGATCAACATCAATGATGTTGGATCCCGAGACAGGCTCGAGTGTAAATAGTTGTCGTTGGTAGCCACAGCCGGGGCGTAAGAAAGCAGGTCACACAACGTCCGACGCCATGGGAGTGCGGGGGACTCGAGTAGCGCAAGACCCAGTAAGACCTGCAGCCGGGACTCGTATTCAGGAGGAAACGTCGCCTTGGGCCGTGCCGGGCCGGACCGGGTCTGCCGCAGAACTGCCGTAACCGGTATCCGTTTTGTTACCAACTGTTGCTACCGTCAGTCGAGCTCATTACGGCCGTGTATGTGAGAGAGAGCGGGCGTGTTGGCGTTCGTGTGATTTTGTGCGCTCGACATGGAAATGTCGAGGATGAAATTTCCGGTAACGAATCTCTCGGCGGTCGTTCAACAGGTCTCGGCCTCACCCCCCGTCCCTATTTCACTCGCCTCTCTACCATCTCACTTTTGCCCCCTTCTCTTTCCCCCTTATGCCATGCTCTCGCTCTGCAGAAACAATTAAATGAGAAAAATAAACAAAAAAGAAACCCAGGAAAAGGAAAAATAAAAATCGTAATAAACCTGGAAAACCGGATAAATTGAAATGAAATCAATGGAAAACATATTTTGTTTTAAATAAATAAATTAAACCCCGAGGGAATGTATGGAAAGGTAAAAAAATCACTAAAATCTGAAACAGAAATGAAAAGCAAATTAAAAATCCAATAAAACTTCGATGAATTCGGGAGACGGAGTCCATCAAAAAACGAACGAACATTTCAAAAATGTGTTTGGAAATAACTGTTTGTTTAACATCGACGAACGCTTAATGAGCATTTTGTGAGTGACACACACGCACTCACTCACTCTGCCACTCACATCGACACACACACGCGCGCAAGCACCGTGCGTCACCGCGTGGGTCGGGGCGGCGTGCGGGTCTGGGACTCGAAATCGTTGGTCCTTAAAATTCCACCTTCTTCGTTCTCCGTTTCACTCATTCCTTCCTTCGTTTGTTCCTTCATCCGGCACGTGAATAATCAAAAATTCCCCGAAAGAAATTCCAACATTTAGTTTTGACCTGATTTTCTCTCTCTTTTTTTCCTTGTAAATCGTGCGAACAAGTGCGTCGAATTTGCGGGCATCACGGAGAGGGCGGGGGCGTAGCTAGGGGCGTGGCTGTGTCGCGTGCGATGCGTTTGTCTAAGACAAACAAAATGAATCTGGGGAATATGCGAAGCGAGCCCTGATTTGCAACAAATATTTTAATTTCTGATTTCGGTTCTCGAGGTTCCCTCCGCAGCCGCCTCTCCTCTCCCTCGTGCTGTGCTTATCTCTCGCGTGGGTGGCGGTGGGCGTGGCACGAATTCAAGCGCCATCGAGGAATAGGAGGCATCTGGACAAATACAGTATTTAATTGAAGGCCTTCTCGAATCTGCTACGAATAAAGACATTCTTGAGTGGGAGAGAGGGAGGGTAAGAGAATAAAAAGAGAGAGAGAGAGAAAGACATATAGGCTAGCAGTTTATGAAATACATTCTGATCTCCAGTGGTTTCCGAGGGCTTGTCCCTCGACTCCGTTGAAGGACTTCAGAGAGACCCTTCGCAGGACGCGATTCTTTCTGGCAGAAATTATATAACCTGCTCGAACATAGTTCCTTGCAATGACAAACGAGAGGCACATAAAATGGAGATCTCAAGAGAAGGAGTGGAAGAGAGAGAAGAATTTGTGAGAGAGTGCGTGATTGGGCGGGTTAGTGCAAAGGTGCGAGGGTGTGAGCGACAAACACGACAACAACCAGCACAAGCTCCGTCGCGCCCTGCATCTGTCGTCCCGCTCTCACTCTCGCCACTCTCCCAATTCGTCTCCTGCAACGTACCCAAATACGACACTAAATGGCGCGCTTCATCAAGCGACGGCATCGCTTGAGCTGTGAGCCAGAGTCTGTGTCTGGCTGTGTGTGTGTGTGTATGTGTGTTAGAGTGTGCTCTTATATCAAAAATACATATGTAATTCCCTGCGTGTGTGTTTGGTGGAAAAGGCTCCGAAGGCAAAGCTGCCAAGTGGCAAAACGTGCGTCAAATTGTGCTCCATTTTGTTCACTGCCTCCTTTCCCCACCCCTCTCTCCCTCTCTTCCTCTCTCACTCTCTGTTTCACCCCTCTCTCATTCTCCCACTCCTCTTTCCCCTCTTCACCAGCCTCCGCCTACCCTAGTTTATATAAAACATCTCAAGCACGTGCCCGGCGGTCCGTCTGCGACCGGATGCAGCGTCCTCGTGTTTGCATGTGTGTGCGTCGCCGGTGGTGGCGAGACATGCGTGTGTGTGTTCGTGTTTGTGACACGATCAAATTAGGCCTCTCACAAAGCTTAAATAATCACATTTTATTGCCATAGTGATTTTTCTTCTCCCTCTCCCTCCCTGTGTGTGTTTTTCACTTCTCACGCTGCCGTCGACCGCGGCCTGTCGACCGCCCTACCGCGGACCACGCCCCCTGCGCGCTCGGCCTCTCTCTCTCTCTCTCTCTCTCAGCCACAGAGCCGTGGGGCAAATAATTGATTTAAGCTGTTGGTAGTTTTCGAAATTGCTCAAACATTATTTATATACATATTGTTTTATGTTTTTGTGATTTGTGTGTTGCTGTGCTTATTTTTATACGTTTGTGTTTGATTTTGTTTCTTATTTGATTTGGTTCTTATACCCGTTTTTTTTTGGTGTTGCTTCTATATGTTTTTATCCTCAGTTGACCTACGAAGTTTCAGTGGTATTAATTCTATAAAAGAAGAACATCAAATACAAATAATTTTTCAGCAGCCTATGAAGTACTTTTGGATTTTAGATGCATTAATTTACTTTTAACGATAGTATTATAGATCATTTAAGAATTATTGTGATTTAGTATTATATTGGAATTTAATTAATTATTAAACATTGTATTAACAACCTGAAACATGGAATTTTTCCATATACTTAAGAATTTGAAAAATAGACCAATTTAAATTTACAAAGTACCGTCAAATAATTGAAGTAAAATTAATTTGCGTGAATAATTAAAAACCATAACTAAAAATCAAGTTCAAATTTAGAAAGTAACTTTAGTTAAAAACAATAAACAAATCAATTGAAATAAGAAAATTACATGAGATTGATAAAATGAATTTCATTAATATATCCAGCTGTATTAATATATTTAATAAAATAATGAAATTCAACAACTTATATACATTAACAAATAGACACAAATTAAGAACTGACCGCACTTAGAAACGAATTAACTCATCGGTTGAGGACCCAATTACAATTAATGAACTAAATAAACAAATTAATAAAAGTTCAATTGAATTAAGGTGAAAATTAACCGAAATGAACACAATAAAAGCAAAAAAATAGTCTTTGTAGTTAACTGAGCAATTTGGGAATACCAGATCATCGGGAGCAAGGAAAATGGTGAAAAGTGTAAATAGAGCAGTAGGGGAGACACAGAGGGAGGCCGGGGCGAGTGGGCGGGAGACAGGGACAGATGTGGAGGCGAAATGTGGAGGCAAATAAGTCAGTGCGCTAATTTGCCACAAGAGCGAGATGGTGATGCGCCGAGGGAGGGAGTGAGGTTGGTAGAGAGAGAGAGAGAGAGAGAGAGAAAGAGAGAGAGAGAAAGAGAGTAAGAGAGAGAGGGAGGGGGTGATCGGACGGGAGAAGAGGAAGCGTTGCCAGGACGGAGTCGGAGAGGGCAGGGGTGGACCGGACCTGGTCGCAATGCGTTCGAACCTCTCGCACAGTAACTGACTTTGCAGACGAGCACACACATACTCGAACACGCACCCATGCCCTGGCGGTGGACGGACGGCCGGATGGCCAGGGGATGTCTGGAAATGCTCGGCTCCAAATGTTGCATAACTATTTGATTTACGATTTGGAGCTTCCGGCGCAAGAGAGTGGAGGGCAGCGAGGAAAGCGGAGTGGAGAAAGGATGGGAAGACTGGGAGTGGGAGTGGGAGAGGGTGAAGGCGAGGGGGAGGGAGCGGTTGGATTGCCCTGGGTCGGGTGTTCGAGGGGCTCTGGGTCAGCCCCGAGGGGTTGCCTTGGCATGGATGAGGGGCTGAGCAATTCGTTCCAGTCGGACCAAGCTCTGCACCTGTGTGCGAATTGGATTCTGTTGGAGTTCCTTGCGGTCGAGTTCGTTGTAGTGGTTGTTGTCATTGTAGTTATCGTTGTTATTAATGCTGTGTTTAGTTTGGTTGCTGTTTTTGTTATTGTTATTTCATAATAGTCGTCGTGCCCTAGTCGTTTTTGTTGGCACTGTGGCTATTGTTGTTGTTGTTGGTCAACGTTTTGTGGGCCATTGAGTGGTGAAAGAAACAGTTCGAAAATCAGCAACACCAACCGAAACGCAAATAGCTAGAATGACAACAAAAACAATAACAAAAGATTGCCATAATTGCGAATACCAACAAAAATAACAAGAACAAGAACAAGGACGAGAACGAGAACGACTCCAACTGCGAGCGATGGAGAATAAGAATAACAAGAACAACAACGACGAGAACAACAACAAAATGAACAACAACAACAACAATAATAACAGAAATGACAACAACATTAATGGTTCAACATAAATTCCGAAAGTAAATTTAATTTCACTTATTTCTGCCTTCGTCTCGTTTCTCCCTCTCCCTCTGCCTCCCGCTCTCTCTCTCACTCTCTCTGCTTCCCGCAGTATATTTGTGGCTGTTGTCCATTTCACTTTCGCTGTCGGTCCCTCCTTTCCCTCTCCCTCTCCCTCACTCTCTATCTCTCGCCCTCTCCCTTGCCTCGGTCGCTACAAAAAAGCGCAAACCCACAAATACAAATAAAAAGCCGCATCGAGCGGGAATGGGAGCGAGGGACGCTCGAGCAAAATTTATTACAAATCTTATTGCAACGCACACACACCGGCGCGGGCAACAGCAGAACGACAACAACAAGAATATGCATATACGTAGTCAGAGGGCGACAAACTCTCCCATGGCGACGTGTGGAACGCACACAAGTACAACAACACACATTCACTCACTCCCACTCGCACTCACACACACATGCGCACGTTATGCGCGCAATAACCATATTGCGGTTATATTTCCGGTCTTAAGAGTTATTTCCTGCTTCCGGCTTCCTGTTTGGTCCTGCGCTTGTCATCGTCGCCGGCTCTTTAAATTCGTCTCGCTCCTCTCCCCTTCCTGCTCCTACTGAGGTCCGTGCGTGTTTCTCTTTGATTCCTTCCTTTCCGCTTCTTACCCTACGTCGTCTTCTTGTTTGGGCAGAGTTTCTTGCTGCTGTTGTTGTAGTTTTTGTTAATGTTCTTAATCCTGTTGTTGTGTTTGTATTTGTATTTGTGATTAAACTTTGTTGTGCAACAATCATATATTTACCGTCAAGCTAAGCTGGATCTCGCTCTGTCACTCACTCGCTCTAACTCGGATTCTCCCATCTCACTCTCTCTCTCTCTCGGCCGGCTCTGTCTCTTCCGGTTCGGCGACTTCTCCTGCAGTCTCGCCTTGCATAAAAGTTAACATTGTTAAAGTGAACAGGGTGAAAATCATAAAAATAAACATGAGAACAACAGCAACAACAACAGCAAAACAACAATAACGAAAACAACTCTAAGAGTATGCCAAAACAAATGGTAGCAACAAGAAAAATATAGCAAAAAGAGAGATTGAAGCAACAAAAAATACAGGAACGGAAACAAAAACAGCAACAACAGCAATAATGACAGTACCAACAACTAGAGAAGTAATAGAAACTTGTACAATCTAAAATAACACAAGAACACAAGAACAACAAACGGATGAAAAGAAAAAGAGGCTACAGTAAAACAGTAAGCGATCAGGAAAAACCTCACAGAGACAATGGAATAGAGCGAGGGAGCGAGGGAACAAGAGGTATGTGCGAGGGAGTGTGTGTGCGTGTCCCCATGTGTGCTGCATTTTTGTGCTTGAGCTCGAGTTCTCGGCTCCTTCATCTCCGCCAATTCTTCTTTTCCTTACTCGGCCTTGTCTCTTCCTACTTCCTACTCTTCAAAAATACGTTTCACTTGGAGCCACCAACAACAACTACTAAATATAAGAACAGATAAAAGAAAAAATAAAATTACCTATTGGTACTAACGACAACTACAACACCTATGGGTAATAACAACAATACACATACACAAAAACAGAAACGAAATGACCAAACATTTGAGTCGACAAACGCTGTCGAAGAGAGCAGGAGATACAGAGAGAGTGAGTGGGAGCGACACAGGCAGAGTCTACGAGGTGGGGAAGGGGAGACAGAAGGAGGGCGTAGGGGGTGGGGAGAGCTGGAAGGCCTTCGCAAGTTGAAACCATTCAACAATCACTCCCAGTAAAATCACCAGAAAATGATTGCTTCGATCTCCGTCGTCCGTCGGTCCGTCTGTCTGACTGTATGAGGCCTGTGTGAGGACACATGGATTTATGTGTGCATGTGTGGGACTGTGCGTTTCTCATTTCGTTTCGACAGCCATGATTTTTATATGTTTTTATAGATCTTATATTTATTTGGGATTTTTTCGATTTTCTTCCTCTCTCGATTTGAAAATGATTCGCCCTCTCGCCTAAAACCGGTCATAAGATGTTCTACTGTCGTTCGGAAATCGTAAGATAGTCGTTAGAGGTTGTCAGTGCGAGTGTGTGGGTGTGGATGTGGGTGTGCGAGTGTGTTTATATATGAATGCATGTGTGTCACAGACAGTCGTTTAGTCCTGCGGCAGGAGGTCGAGATGGGTTGAGATCGCATGGAGGTCTTTGCGGAGATCTAAGGGAGCCAAGATGGTGGGAAAAGGGGAGCAAAGAAGAGGGCTGGGGAAGGATGAGAGACGGGTGTGAGTTTGGAAGAGAAAGAGAGAGGGGGAATTGAAAATTTAAGATATCAACTAAGAAAGAGGGAGGAAGATCGACAAAAGTTTCATCATTTTAACGACAGGAAGGAAAGAAGATTCAAAAGAAGATTCATGAAGGGGCGCAGGGGACTAAAAGAAAAGTGAAGAAAGGACAGAGGACGAGGGAGAAGGCATGCTAAAGGGCTTGTGTGCAAATGTAATGGACACAATGGCAGGCATGCGGAGGCGCAGACAGATTGTGCCAGACGACAGCGATTTGGTCATGGAATGGGGATTTGGAAAGAATCACAGACTGGAAACTGCGGTTAAATTGAAAAATATAGGGAGGGGTAGACGAAGAGAAAGAGAGAAACTGAAGAGTTAAATAAATGACCGGGACAGTGACGGCATGACAGAAGATTTACAGACAGGTTGTTAATCAATACTCAGACAAAGGTATTGAGGGAGTGAGCTAGATAGATAGCGACATAGAAAGAGAGAGAGAGAGAGAGAGAGACGGGAAAGAGCAGGCCGACGGAGTAAGAGACAGAGAGCGAGTGGGCGAAAGGCACCCAGAGCGAGACGAGGGAAAGGTCGGACGCGCGAATGCTGCAGACTCTTCGAGTCTCAAACGAGGAATGGGCTTGGAGAGGCCACGCCTCCCGCCGCTGCAGCCACCGTCTCTGACGAGCAGCGTATCAGCGGATTAAGGAGAGTTATTAAAACCCAGATATACTGCGAAGGACCCGTCGTCTCGGCGGCGAACGCCGAGGTCGGAGACAAACGAGGTCCTTGAAACAAAGAGGTGACGACTATGGAAGAGAGTCTGAGGACGAGAGTGAAAGAGAGGGGGCTGAGGGGCCAGGAGGGTGGGTAAAGGAGGGTGGTGGAGCAGAGGGAGAAGAGGGAGGAAACGCCTGTTGAAAAGCAGTTAATTTTGAAATTTATTATCTTTTAATTGCGCGGCCAAATGCCTTTTTGGCGTAGTTGTGGAGCGAGTGAGGCGAACGACAACGAATTTCGGAGAGGAGACGGAGAGACGGAGAGGGAGTGGTGGAAGAGAGAGGCAGATAAAGTGAAAGTGAAAGAGCTGTAGCCAGACAGGCGGAGAAGCGAGGAGTGGGGTGGAAGTTATTAATTAATGAGCCGCTTGCTGGAGTCGATGAATATGGATCTACATGTGCGCGTGGTGGTGGTGGTGGTGAGAAAGAGAAAGAGGACGAGAAAGACGATGAGAAAGAGGAGGAGAGCCAAGGCCGTGTCGTCGCAGTTTAATTAGGCGAAAAGTTATAAAATATTTTTAACTACATTTTGGCGCAGTCGCCGTTGCATTGAGTATGAAATTTGTTCGCCATTTGTTGGACTTTATGGCGCCAGTCTGCTCATCACCGTCTCTTTTACTGTCTGTCTCTCCTTATCTCTCTCTTTCTATAGAATTCTTTCTTATTCTTTTCCTTCATATTTCCGGGTATTCATGTGAGGTGTCACGAGAAGTGTGAGTAGAGCATTAAAACTTTCAATGCATACTCTGGGGCGATGGACGGCTGCGGGAGGAGGACGAAGAAGTCTAGTCAACGATTGGCTTATTTAGACGGCGTTGGACGGCGAGTCGACAGGTTGAGCGATTGATTTGGTCTGGATTCGCGGGAGGCTTCGAGAAAATAATTATTAGCATAGCTTTCGGCGCAAACGAGGAAACTTTTAATTGACCTATTGGTGAGCGATTGATGGTGAAGAGGAAGAGGGAGAAGGGAAGCTTTAGGGCCCGAACGAATGTTCTCAGGATGAAGATGGAAAGTTTTCATTGCTTGGCAATAGGTCGATCGATTTTTTTTTTTAGTTGCAAAGTCGATGAAATTAATATTGTATTCCACAGAGGAATTTTATTTCTCACGGAGGCGGCAACGACAGTTGTGTCTATCTGTTGAGCAAATATTTCATCAATTCCAATCATGCGCGCAATTAGACAATGTCAACAATAACTGCCGGTGGATTAGATAACAATAGCAACGACGAAGATGATGGAAATCGAAAGACGATTAACAACAACAAGCAGAAACAATAGCAATAACAAGGACATCATCATTTCGCGGGGAACTGAGGGAAGGGGCTAGCAGCGCAAGCGGCCATGAGGCGTGGAGACAAAGAGGAGATGAGGGCCTGGGGTGAGAGTGGGCGGAAAGAAGAGGTGATAGGAGAGCCATTCGCAGAAGGAGAGTGGGGGAATTAGGGGGCGTGGCGAAGATAAAAATGGAGAGGGAGAGAGGATATCAGTCGATTTTCATTTGATTAGAGTCGATGTCCTCGAAATTCTCCTCGTTTCCCGCCATTCGCCGAACTCCCCTTTCTTTGCTGTGTTTTCCCACCCCCTCTCATCCCATTGAGGCCTCCAGCCGTCGATGGTCCCTTCAGCTCGCCTTCGCCTCCCCTGCAAGTGCCCCCTTCGGCCCACCTTCAATTTCTCTCAATTTACTCCGATTTTTTTCTTCGTCGCTTCTTCAATTTAAACTCACTTCTTGTTTGTTGCTATACATTTTATATTTTCGTTCATTTTCATCGTTGCTACTGTTGTCGTTGTTGTTGTTGTTGCTCTTGTATTGCCGTTGTATCGATTTGCAGGAAGCGAAAATTTTGGTCAAGAGGTCGGCCAATGCCGTCGACTTCCCGTTGCCGGCCTTCGGCTTCCTCGTTTGTTGTCTTTATCCTTCTTCCTGCCTCTTTCATCTTCTCATTCTTCTCCTGCGCCCACGTGAATCGGAGGAGGCGGGGTTGGCGCGGCACCCGGAAGCTGCTAAGGACTTCCGGTCGGAGGAGTGACTCTTCTGTGGAGAGTGTCGAGGAAGAGGGAGTCGAGGAGAGAGAGAAAGGTGAGAGAGAGTGGTCAAAAAAGAAAGAATCGACAGAAACACGACGTGAGGTGGCGCAGGGGAGCGCGTGGAGAAACGGAGACAAAGACGGAGGAAGAGCAGCAGTGCGAACGAGATGAAGAGGTGACGCTGGAGGGAATTCGGCGTCGAGTCTGTTTTTATTGCGATTGTTAGCGGATTTCAAACGTAGTG
Source organism: Coelopa pilipes (assembly GCA_947389925.1). Taxonomy (NCBI): domain Eukaryota; kingdom Metazoa; phylum Arthropoda; class Insecta; order Diptera; family Coelopidae; genus Coelopa; species Coelopa pilipes. The sequence goes on from OX376696.1 coordinate 56,647,587, forward strand.
GGCAGGTCGGAAGGTGTCTTTCTGTGATTAGAGTCGTCAGGAAGCGTTAAAGAGACCGGTAGCAGAGACCTTGAAGCAAATGCCCCGAAAGTCGAAGCAGCTAATTATTGAATTTTCCAATTTCCTGAACTCTACGCGTGATGAATTATGACTATTGACCACTATTTTGTCTACTTGCGAAAACTACTGAGAACTACTTTTAGTTTTGAGTGGAGCTTTTTCGAATGTTCCGAGAGTTGTTTTACATTATTTTACACCTTTCATTTCTTTCGACTCTTCCTACTCTTTTTCTCGCCTGCTCGTTTTCAGTTTTTGTGATTTTTCTTGAATATTTCTTCTGCATTCTTCTGAGTTTTCGGTTCTTCCCCTGCAATTATTACTTCTTGCTTCATTTAAAGTATTTGCCCGAGATTTTCTGGTTGCTGTCACTTTACCTACAGTTTGATTGCTTGTTATTTCAATATGTTTACTTCTCTATAACATTCCGATTTGTTGTGCTCTCGCCTCTGTGCCTTATTTTTTTACATTCAAGTGCATTGTTTAACTTATTTCCCCATGCATATATTTTTTATCTTTTGGTTTACAACCTATTAAATTTATTTATACTTCCTGTTTTTAACCGCCGTCTTTTTCATAAAACGTTTTTAATTTAATTTAGCTTTTCGTTTGCTCTCCTTTCCCCACTTTGTATTAATTTGACCTTTTGCTCTTTTGTTGCTCCTTGATTGGAGTTTTTTCATTCTTTTTTGCGACTAGTGCACTCTCTTTGCTCCCTTTTTGCACTTTCGCTCCTTTTCTGCGCCTTCGCTCCGAGCTATTAAAATGTTGCCAAGGGATTTTCTCTCCCGAATTGCAACGACCGTTATAAAATCCTTTCTCTTCCCTTCTCAGTTTCCCTTCGTCCAGTTCATTGTCCGAAACTGTAGTTCGTAGTAGTAGTTGTGGGCTCTGTGGTTCGGATTCTTGCGCACGAGGCAAGTAAGAAAAGTGGAAAAGTTAGCTGTTAGAGATATTATTTGGCGCTCGGTGGACATCGTGATAGATTGTGGCCCGTGGATCGACGCTGGCCAGGCGGATCCCGCCCACCCCGTTCTCCTGGCTGACAGAGCGAACAAGAACAAGGGCCGGAGTCGGACAACGGTGGAGGCATGAGAAGAAGGACCGCAGACAGGAAGAGTTGGGTGCGATCAGCTATCGAAAGGTGGCTTGTACAAAGAGAAAGAGTGAGAGAGAGAGAGGGAAAGAGAAAGAGAGAGATTGCGACACCAAATGTGGAAGCAGAAAAGAAGGAGGAGAGGAGGCAGCGCTGGAACAGGAACAAGAACAAAGCGAAGACAAGGGACAAAAAGTCATTCCATAGTTTCGGGAGATCCGGCGTCGGTTCGGGCGAGGGACGAAAGGTGGCGGCGATGAGAGCTAAACAAACCACAGGCGACCGTTCAGCTGGAAAATTCGAAAATGGAGATGCGAAAATGTAGAGAAATCGAGAGTCCATGGCGAGCTGGAGTGCGGAGAGCGGTGACGAGACCTGGCGTGGCAAGGGGAGGGAAAGGCCCCGAGGGACTTTCATTTGTTTGGGATTTCGTTCTCTTTTCCGCCGGCCGGAAATTCCGTCTTCTCTTCTTCTTTCCGCTTGTTCTGTCTCCCCGTCCTTGTTGTGAATTCAATTTGTTGCTCGTAAATAGTTTGATCTTCACTGCATTGTTTTTGGTCATGGTTTTGTTTCGGTTTCTGTTGTTTTTTGGTTTATTGTCCTCGAGGCCATGGTTGTTGCTGCTTTCGTGGATGTCATTACCTTAATTGTTGTTGTCGTTCGTCAGGCCGTCGCAGGTCCTCGTTCTCCGCGCTACTCCCGCACTATTCATCAAAGTTTTTCCACCTCGCCCAACCGAAACCAACGAAACTTTATATTCCTCTCGCTTTCTCTCGCTCTTTATCTCTCTCTACCACCTGCCATTGCTCTCCTGGTCCCTCATCCCCCTGCGCGTCCTTTGAATTGTCTTCGCAAATCCAATCATTATTTTCACTTCCCAATCCTTCCCACAACCGATGGCGAAATCGATCTCTCGGCAAGGTGGGGAAGGTTAGAAGGAAGCCTGGTTTCTTTACAACTTTTCTTGAACTCATTCTCTCTTTCGCTCAGACACTTCCTGCTCCTCCCCTCTCGTTCTGAATTAGCTCTCGCTCCCACGCGTTCGAAATACTGACGGAGGAGTCAACAGAAGCTTCTGCGAGGCCCAGCAAGAGAAGTTCATGAATTCCGAGTAGTCCTCAGGAATTTCCCTTCATGGATCGAGCGCGGAAGAGGAGGAGGAGGTGTCGGGAAAGGGTCGGGTCGGGAGGAAGGTGGAAAGGCGAAGTTGTCTAGAAGCAAGCCGAACGAGGGAGCCGCGAAACGCTCAGGAATTTCGGAGGTCGACACGGGCTGGAACTTTTAATCATGTTAGACAGCTTCCTTAAAGTCAGGCTGCACTTAATTCCCTGAAAATATTCTCAAAATCCTCTTCTTCATTTGTGCCTCTCTCTCAGCCTCCCTCTGACCAACCATCGCTGTGGAGATTTTCAATAAAAATAGAGTTCTCCAAGAATTGAGTTTCCCCCGATACTGAACTCGATTCACGGCGGGCGCTGCACCCGAACAACGGAGTGATTGTGGGTGAGAGGGAGAGGCAGTGGCAGTGGCAGAGGGAGGGAGGAGCGACACTTGCAAGCCATCTGTCTTCGTCCAGCCATCAGTCACACTCGGGCGATTGATACGGCTGTTGTTGGTATGGGTTTTTCTGTTGTTGTTGCGCTGGAAATCAATCCTGGCGTCCCTCCGGCGTGTGCGGCGCTTCCTCGTGGCACGTGACCGGGTTAATTTGCAGTTTTCGAGAGTTTTCGGTCTCTTGGCCAAAGCGTCCGGGTGACGTGGGCGGGGCGAGGTCGGGGTTCCTGTTCTATGGCTCAGCGCCTCTTTTTGGGGTTGTAACCGGAAGCGGAAGCAGAAACAGATGCAGATGCCACACGAGTCAAACGACGGAGCAGCGGAGAACCCGAAGCGGAGAAATAACGGGAAGAGCAGAGAAAGATAAAGAGTGGTGGAGGGACAGGTGCGAGGAAAGCGATAGTGTGAAAGAGAGAGAGAGAGAGAATGGGCGATGTTGAACCCGGTGGCAGACTGTTTGCCGCCCCCTTCGTCCGTCTTCGTCACTCCTCGGTCTTGAGATTCCCCCTCCGTGTCCTTTACTGACTCCCGATCCTGCCTTCTTGCTGTCCGTCGTCCAGGGCAGCGTCTCCAATGCGATCTGATTGAGGACCGGCCGACTGCGGGCCGAGAGAGGGAGAGTGAAATAGTGAGTCAGGGAATGCAACAAGTTGTGGATGCAAGACGAAAGCTTGCAGCGGGCCGAGTTCGGCAACGTGAGGATGAGAAATTTACAAGCGTTTTTCCGTCCCCTCGTCGGCTTTCTCAGAAACTCGGCGCTGCCCTCGTATTTCGAATCTTATTGCCAGAAGATTTATTTATTTCTTATACCGCTCACGCGGAAGGTAGTAGGCAGCGAGAAGAAAGAGGGAGGGGAGAGAGAACTGGGTGCGAATGAAGTTAATGGAATTTCCTCAAAGGAAGGAATAAAGAAATAGGAAGGTTTTCCAATGGGGCAACTAAGAGCATTCTGCCGAGACCAGCGGAGCCAAGTCTATGTAAGGGATTTAGGAGTTTCCGGTGGACTGGGGAAACTTAGGCCCGACCGCCTCGGACCACACTCGACCCATCCGGGGGCGAATTCACCGCCCGAAGTCCTCGTTATGGATTCTATTTTTAAATTCCACCGACTTTCGGCCGTTTTTGCTGCCGTCTGCTTTTCCTCTGCAGTCCTCCGTTGGTGTTGTCCTCGATCTCCTTCTCTACTTTCTCCTCCTCTCTTCGCCTCGTCCTCGTCGTCCTGCGTCCAAATTAATCCTTATAAAGTTTTCATTAGCCGTGGAAATTATTTCAAATCAAATTGGACAAGTTGAGGTTGCTGTTATTGTTGTTATTGTTTTTGTTGTTTCTTGTTGTTTGTCTTCGCACAAAGCGTAATAGAAGCAGCATCAACACGGATAGCAACAAGAACAGGAGGCGAAAGTGGGCGTCCGCGGAGGATGAGGAATGAGAAAATTCTCTTAATTTATTTCAATCAACACTCGAGTTTCACTCCACGGGACAATAAACAATTCCTGGGCTATTTTTCATGGCGGGATTTTAAATTTGCCTCAAGAGGAAAAATCAAAAACCGCAAAACAACAATATAAACACCAATAAAAACCACAAGTGTTGAAAAACCAAGAGAACGACCACCAAAACAAGAATAAAAAACAGGAGCAAAAACAGGACTGGGAATAAGAGAATAAGAAGAACAGGATAAGAATAAGAGGAGCAATGAAAGCGAGCAAAAAAGGAAATAATAAGAAAACCAACAGGAATAGAGTATTCAAGAAAAACCACGGGCAGAAAACACGTAGTGATGTGGGAAATAAAATAGAAGTGGGAAGCAGGGAAGGAGCGGGGACAGGGAGAGGAGAAGACGAGGAGGAGGGGGCCGGAAGAGGGCACAAGGAATAAAAAGAAGGAATAGAAAACTTTTACGCCTCTGTGGAACACGAGAAACCATTCCAAGGAGATCGCCCGAACAGGATAACGAGTGGAAATAATTCATTTGCTCTCACGTCCACCCGCTCTGGTCGGAGGTGCGAGCGAGTGGGTCGCTGAGCCGACACGGGTACGAGCGAGACGGCGTCTATTTTACACGAGTGCAAATTAAATGAAAGCTGAATTAAATTATTGCCCACGATGTCCGTCCTTCATCTTGGAACGTCCGACCTTGCTTTTTTTATCATCCTTTCCCACTCTCCGCCCGACGGTGTCTGTGCGGGTCCACGTGCTGGGTCCACGATGCGAAGGGACACATTAATCGCGGCGAACGCAATCGTCCGCCTTCCCCGCCCGAGAAAGCGAAGAACCCAAGGACTTTCATCTTGTGGACCCATTTGCCAAAGTCATAGACAAGCGTACTTCTCATATACAAACTTAATATATTGGAACTCTTCTCTAATTTGCTCTCGTTCTCTGCGTGCAAAGATCGTGCCTCTGCTGCCACGGATGGACATCAAAACACACTGAGAGCATGTCGAGCTGGTCCTTTTGAACTGCTTTTTCGCCAGAACGAAAATTAAACTTGCGATTAAGAATTCAGAAACATTTTTCAAGTCGAAAGCGATTTCATAATTTAATGAAACAACAATTGTTCGGGAAACTTCGATTGAACAGGAAATTGAAATGAACTGAACGCAAAGTGAAGAACCGACAAGCACGAGCACGATCACAACCACAACCACGCCGCGGATGTCCCTCAGTTCATGTGTCGGTCGTGTTTTCAGGCTGGGCCCACTCGGGGAATTCGGTCATGTCCGGGTAGATGTAGGGACCCCAGTACTGGGCGGCCACCCAGAAGCCCACGCTCGTTATCACCGAGGGGCCGATGCCGGCGATCGCCTGCAACAGAAGAGCAAACGACGTGATCGCGGGCAGCTGGGACAGCAGCGGAGTGGGTCGTACCATATCCTTGACGCGGATGTGCGAGAAGCCGGCGACGATGGCGTTCGGCGGCGTGCTGACGGGCAGGAAGAAGGCCATGCTGACGGCCAGGCCGGCGGGCAGGCACAGGTAGAGCGGGTTAATCTCCAGGGCCACGCTCTGGAACGAGACACGAGAAGGAAGAGAGGAAGGACGGTCGCAGTGCAGGTGCAGGTGGATGTGGAGGAGGAGTTCGTACCAACTCGGTGAGCACCGGAATGATGATGTTGCAAATGGCGACGTTCGAGCTGAAGGCGGTAAGGGCGACGGCCATCACGATGCAGATCATCTGGATGGCCGGTGGCGGCAGCGGACTCAGGATCGTCAGCGACTCCCCTACCATCACGGCCAGCCCGCTCACTTTGACACCCTTCGCCAGGGCGAAGCCGCCACCTGTGGGGAGAGAACGCGAGTTGCGATGAGAACGAGCGCACGTGGTCAGGCAAAGGGTGTGGCGAACTCACCGAGGAGGAAGAGGAGGCCCCAGGGCAGGTTGTCGTGCACGAACTTCCAGGATATCAGCGACGGGGCGGTCTTCTCCACCACGGGTCCTGCAGGAGGAGTTTACTGACTATGATCTCGAAATAATGCGAGTACCCAAGCGGGCGAAGGGAACAGTCAACAACACTCACGCTTGCCGACGAAGTACTTCATCCAGAGGCAGTTGATCGGCAGGAGGAACAGCAGGATCGTCACGACCATCATGGGCAACGAGCCCTTGATGACTCTGCACATGCCACGGGGCGATGCGTGCGATGTAGACGGAAAGTTCAAGGAGTCAGTTGGGGAACGGAAGGCGACAACTTACCTGGCCGACAAGTAGTCGGCCCATCCGTCGAAGACGCCCGGCTTGCGGGTGAACAGCAGCACGATCATGGTCAGGAAGAGGAGAATGACCTGGATCTCGTGGCAGGAGAGCCGGCCGAGCTCCCGGTACCTCTGCTGGATGACGGCGCGCGAGATCTCGGCGCCCTGCCTGCCGATGCGCATTTCGGCCGCCTCGGTACTCTTCGGGCGCAGGAGCCCCATGTAGAGCCACTGCAGCCAGATGTAGGTGAGGATCGTGTGCACCAGCATCGGGGGCGCCGAGAAGCACATGAACGACATGAAGTCGGTGTCGTTCGAGTCGGGGAAGCGACTGAGGGGGAGAGAGCGAGAGCGAGAGCGGCAAATTGGTTGGAAAAGGTAGGCGAAATTGGGGAATACCTGTCGAAGAGTCCTTTGAAGGTGAGGTTCGTGCCGGTGCCGATTAGGGTGCCGCAGCCGCCGATGGTCGCGGCGTAGGCCACGCTCAGGTAGTAGCACATGGAGCTCTTCGAGGGGAACGGGGGGCTGGGAACGGAAGACGTGAGAGGGGAGGTCGGCAAAGGAGTGACCGATGGAACTCACTCGTCTTCGTGCTTGGGCGGCTTGTCCATGTGCAGCTTGAGCATGCCTTGCTGCGTGGCGAATGGGCGGGTCGAGGAAGTCCAGTGAGGAGGGAAGATGTCGATGAGTGGATGAGGCGAACGACGGCAGAGATCGGTGGAGAAGAGATTGCATGAGAGGGAGGGCCGTTCGGCGTCGTCCTTGGGCGGTTACTCACGGCCTCGAGCTCCGACAGCACGGCCTTGATGATGGGGCACATCATGGCCGTCGTGGCCGAATTCGAGATCCACATCGAGAGGAACATCGTGACCATGATCAGGCCGAAGTTGAGGCGCCGCGGGCTGCAACCGACCATCATGATGGCCCCGAGGGCGATGCGCCGATGGAGGTCGCAGAACTCTATGGCCAGGGCGATGATCAGGCCGCCGAAGAACAGGATCAGCGTGTCCTTGAAGTACTCCATGCACACCTGTTGCGAGTCCTGCAGTGTTCGGCAGAGAATGATGGAGGGAGAGAGAAAGAAAGGGATTGAGTGAGGAACGATCGAAGAAGAGGCGACCAAGAGGGATTAGGCGACCAGGATCCCCATCACGGGCAGGAGGACGATGGGCAGCAGCGACGTGACGTAGAGCGGGATGATCTCGGTGATCCAGTAGAAGGCCATCACGGCCACCAGGTACAGGCAGCGGAACTCCTTGTGCGGCTCGAAGAACAGCAGCGGCAGGAAGAAGATCGGGATCAGTACCATCAGCATGCCGTGCCAGTGGTTCCTGCAGAAAAGCCGGCTTCGGTCCTTTCCCGACATTTCCTCGACATTGCTGCGGAGTAGGCAAGAACCAGAAGTGGAACCGATTCGGTCTCAGCATCCGGGACTGCGCTGGGCTGTGCGAGAGTCCCTCCGACAACTCACTCATTATCCATGATGACTTCTGGCGACTGTGCGGCGATGGGCTTTGGCAGTTTGTATTGATTCGCAGTTATGAGGTATTGTTTGCTTGCTTATTGTTGTTAGACTTTTTGCTAAACTAATTTTCAACTGAATGAAAACTGAAGGCGTTCTCTGCGAGATTCTGTTGGAAGTTCTACTAAAGGTGTTTTAATAGAACTGCAGCAATGTGGAATGAATAAAATAATCCAATAAGGGAAAACGACAGACCGACAACGTCATTTTTATTTGATGAAGCACAGCTTCCTGTTCTCGATTTAATTTGCATGCAGAGGGAATTTCTCTCAGTGTGTTTGCCCGATGTGGTGAATTTGCTGGCGGATCTTCAAAGTCGAAGTCGAATCTCTATCTCTCTCTCTCTTTCTCCCCACTGTGTCTGTATCACTTTGTCAGGCTGCCGGTTGAGGATTCACGATTGATAACGAGGAAAGTCAGTGCTGAAAGTGATGCGGGGTGGAACGAGGACGTATGGAAGACTGAGACTGAGCGCGAGCGCGAGCGAGACAAGGGTTGACAAGGGGGGTAAGGTCGGAAGATAGAAAAGGATGGATCGAAATTTGGGAATAGTTCGGCGGCACTTGGTGCTCCACAAGGGCTGCTGGATTCACAGTAGAAGACCCAAAAAACGTAAAAGAAAGTCGATGGAGGGGAGGTGGAGCCTTCACTCGCACACTCAGATACTCACTCAAATGCATACACCCAACTCACGCACACTTACGCATCAGTGGACTAAGCTCAACTATCTCCGGCTGATGGCGCAGTTGTGGTCAGTCGTGGTCCTCGGCATCGCGGGGCGTGACTGCGAGTCTGCGACCAGGAGACTCCAGAGGTGGGCGACCGCAAGCTCTACGCGATCCGATTCCAATTGCGATGGATTTCCCGACCACAGTCTGGCGATTTATCTTCATTGGCAGGGCTCGGAATCGGTACCGGAAGCGGACTCAGACTCGTTCTCATCCTCTTCCTCGTTCCTCAACTCCCGCGAGGGCTTCCGTGGTTCCAGACAGAGCCCCAGGCCTTCCCCCATCTCCTCGCTCGTCCTCCATCACTCATTCGGGCAGTCGATCGCTCGTTCGGGCGCGCATTATTTTCATCAATCTTTGGTTTTCGCGCTCTGTTCCGCCTCCTTTTCTTCGGTCTGTGCGCTGCCTTTGTGTTGTTGTGGCCGATCCCAAGGGGCTCGTTTGGGCACGGCTTCGATTTGGGCCGCTGGCCGGGAGCTCCTTCCGACGGGTGTGTGTGTATCGTTGAGTGCATGTGAGGCTATATGTGCGTAAGTTGAGTTGAAAATCTCTTTAAATCGTTGAAAAATATCGGTATCTTTTCCGCGCTCTCCCTCTCACGGTCAATAAACCTGACCTGTAATGGCTGCCGGAAGCCGGTTATTAAAATGACGTCAATTTAGCCGTTGCCGTCGAGCGATAACGATTGTTGAATCACACAGAAGGGCGACGAGAGAGAGAGAGAGAGAGAGAGAGAGAGAGAGAGAAGGTAAAGCGACAGTGGAAGGCTTGGCGAAGCTAATGTGAGAGAAAGAGGATAGTGAGGAGAATGAATAAACAAGCTGGAAAAGTATTGAAGTATTGAAGTGCAGAAGGGAGGGGGAAGAAGTAGCGAAAAGGACAGGGAGATAAAGATAAGCCAAGGGCAGAGGGATGAAGTAGGGGTAGACAGGGATGATCATGAGATAATTACGCGTTTCGCATTGATTACTACTGGGAAATACTGGGACATCCAATGAAAGGCAATCGACTGACCTGAATCTCTGGGAGTTTCTCTGGACTCAAACAAATACAAACCATCCTCCACCGAATCGACATCATGGAATTTTAATTAAAGGGATTTCATCGTATGGGTGACTGAACAATGAACAAAAATAAAACAAAAAAAATATAGCGAAATTAAACTTCATTCTATTCGAAATGTAATAAAGATGAAAACCAACAATGGTATAAGATAATGTGTAACAAAATATTTTTAAATTTATAAATACTACGATACCATGAAAATATATATATCAATCATATAAAAATGAAGTAAAATTACATAAAATAAAATAAAATAAAATAAATAAAATAAAATGAAATAGAATAAAACATCAAAGTAAATCAAAAAAATACCACAGTAAAAGCTATATTTCGTTATAATTTTTCCTTCGATCCTCACTAAATAATAATTACAAACTTTTCCCCTCTCCTTCAGGTACGTACAAATTTGAAATTCCAAAATGCACGCACAGTAAGTGAAGCTCGTAAAACATAAATTGAAAAAAGGAAAACAGGAAGAACTTCCGGAATAAATTCTCTTCCTGCTTGTTGCCTACTTTTAGGCACGGCGATAACCATGGGCGGGGAAATGGTGCGAAGAAACGGAAACGGAAACGTCTCTTTGTCGAATGCAATGGAATGAAAATATGTGGATATTGATGTGTTAGTTAGATACTCGTTGGAGCCTGTGGAGGTCGTTAAGTTGACGACCATGAGCGATGGTGACGGCTACGATGGCCAATCGCGAAATCAAAGTGTTCTGTGTATTTCGAGCCCCTTTTTCCTGCACTTGTCGCACTCGGCGGATCGCCTTTGGGTGTGTGTGCGCACTTCTACTGAAGTGCCCCGAGTAGTCTCCAAAACGAGTCGTCTTCGCACCCACACAGGCCCAAACCCATACGGGACTCCACTCGACTTCCCCCGCGTCACTCGCCTTCCTTCCAAAGGACATGCAATTCAATGAAGGAAGCTTTGTTGTGCTCCGAAAGGGGAACAGAGATTGGCAGGGAGAGAGCGAAATTGGGGAGAAAGAGAGGATCGGGTAAAGAGAGTCAGAGGAGTCAGAGGAGTCAGAGGAGGACAGACAGTGAAAGAGACGAGAATCCAAGGTCCGAGCATTTCGCACACACGCAAATATCACCAGGGCAGGCACACGAGAGTCCTGTGACTTCATTTGCGACCCTTGCCGGTGGGCCTTCCTCTCCCTCCCTCTTTCCTCCTCTCTTTTTCTCTCTGTCTCTCACTGTTTCTCCCCTCTACCCTAGGGTCCCGTTTGTCCTCGCCGTTCCTTTGTTGCTTCTCTTCGCCGCTGGTCATCCCCTTGCTGCTGCTGCTTCCGCATCCGCCGCTTTCTTCCCCGCCCCTTCTCCAGTCCAACTCGGTGGATCAGTCCCTCTCTTTCTCCCCTGGTACCGTCCAACTGCTGCTTCTGTCCAGCTGGGTCTATCCCTCCCCTCTCTCTGCTTCTGTCACCCTCCTCCTGCTTCCTGTTGTTTCTGGTGTTAATGAAGCGGTGGCCGCCGCCCCTCTCTGTTGCTGTTGTGGCCGTGGATGTCGATGTTGTTGCTGCTCCTGTCACTCCCCACGAAGGATTCGCTCGCTCGTCCGTGCGATCGCTGCCAATCACTGTATTGTCGAGTGGTATTTATTTTTATTGATGTTGATTGTGTTCGCTGTTGTTCTTGTTGCTCGTTGTTTTCCATTGTGCAGTGCTTTTTTTACTGTTTTTTCCTTGTTGTTATTATTGTTGTTTTTGTTGTCAGTGCTGTTCCTGAGCATGTCGCATAACAAATCGACGACTTTTTCCCAAAGACTTTTTTCCATTTCGCTGCCATCAATGTTATTGTTGTTGCTGTTGTTGGTATTCTTATTGTTGTGGTAACTGGCTCTGCTGCACATAATTGGCCAACATTGATTTAAGCTGCCGCCGCTGTTGTCATTATTGTCCTTGTTGTTGTCGTTTTCACCCATATCTACTCCTTGGTATTTTCCCCGGAGAAGAGGGAGAAAAATTGAAATCACGCGTCATTTTGCATCGCACGTTGATTTATCGCCTCCGCTCGCTCCCCCGCTGCCGGCCATTGATTGCAGGGGTGGGCAATAAATCACACACGAGGCCCGAGTTACTGTTGCATTAAAATCCTCGCCGATTTGCAAATAATATCTCCGGCTTCTTTGTTCGCCTTCTTCTTCCTCTTCCTCTTCTTCTTCTCGTTCTCCACTTCTCCCACGCTGTTGTTGGGAACTCGTTGTTCTTGTCAGCTTCTGGTTGTCCTGCTCGTTGTTGATATTTGGTTGCCTTGGAAGAAAATTACTTTATGATCGATGGGAGAAAGCGCAGGAGCGGGTGGGGGTGAGGATGAAGAGATGAAGAGAGGGAAAGGGAAGGGGCGACCGCGACGACGACTACTTCGGGATCCCATGTAGTGGCAGGTGCCGAAGGTGGAGCGGGGTCGTGGCCGGAATTTATTGCTTTCTTTCACGATGTCGATGGCTCACTGTGAGGTCAGTTGAGGAGAGAGATTGATTGCTGCGAAGGTGGTGGGCAAGAGGAATGGCCACGAGGACCAGGACGAGGACGATGAGTTGGTGGAAGAAGAGCAGGAGGATGCGGAGTCAGGGTTGCCGATGGTGCTTGAGGAGGAAAAGAAGGCGGTGGAGAGGATGAGGAGAGGCAAGGAAGCACGGATACCAAAGAGAATAACCACAGAAGGGGGGAGGGCGGTAGGTAGGAGGAGTCAGTGCAGAAGCCACAGGAGGCGACCACGGTGGAGAGAAATCCGAAGGAACGAAAGCGGAGAGGGCAGAGGAGTGCGGAAAGAATTCTCTGAAGTTGCCGTGGAAATGTCAGACCACACGCGACCATGACTCAGCTGCAAAAATGGCAAAGTGAACACGGAGGAACGCACGGATGGACGCATGTCGACATTATGAGCTCTCAAAGGTTTTTACGCGTCCTCGCCTTGCACGCACTCTCTCTTCTCACTCTACATCGCTCTCTCTGTCTCATTTTTGGAATCGCAGCCATTGAATTACCAAATGTCGAAAACCTTTTAAACTTTTAATGAGACTCCTCTAATCGCGCGACAGAACAACAACAACTACATGTAGCAACGGCAACAACATCTACACCGCCCGCAACTGAAATTAACAACAACAAGAGCAAAAGCCACATTGGACCATCATCACCAGCAACCGCAGGAACACCCAAAACAGCAAGAGCAACAACAGCAACGGCGACAGCTACAGCAACACCGGCGGCAGTGGTTCATGTTGAACCATTATTGACAACAACACGTAGACTGGGTGAGAGAGGGAGAGGGAGAGGGAGAGGGAGAGGGGGAATTACAGGTACTCGCACGGCTAATAAAAGGACCCCAAAGGGCAATGGAGAGCTGCTCGCAAGCTGATCTCTGGGCCTTTGTGACCCAGGCCGACTGAGGGGGCGTGGACGACCCCATGGGCCCGAGAAAGGACAGCGACCCAATGGACGACGAAGGAATAGGGGTGAGTGGGAGAAAGAGAGCTGTTTTGGGAGGCTGCTACAAGGAAAACGACAGGGATGATGGCTGTGCGGACGGCAAAATGACGTGTCGAGGGAAGAATGGGCGAGGGAACGCAGGCGGATGCGGATGACAGGAGCTTAACCGAAAGAGCGGCGCCGCCAACGACTCACTAAATAAATTAGCAGGTTTCGTGTGGACAGCACAATTACAACAACAACAATGACACCCCTGACAATGACGACAAGAACAACGACAAGTGCCTTGTCCTCTGCCTCCCTCGTTCGTCCGGTGACGAGTGTGTTCCGCCGGTCGAGCTGAGTGCAGGTGGTGAAAGCGGAAACGGAAGTCGCCCCGATGCGGCGCCTGCCGGATTTTGCAATACGCCAGGCGTCGAATTAGGAGCCTCACACAGGTATTCGGTTCGACAGAGAGAGCGAGGAAGGCAGTCGGGCATCGCAGGTTGAGTGTGGGAGAGCGAGAGAGAACGACGGTGGAGGAGGCGAATTAGAGATGTTTTTACGTGGGCTTCATGGGGTTATCATGTAATTATTCTTGTTGTCGCTCAATGATGTCCCTCGAGTGTGCGAGCGACTGAGTAAGGAGGTACGTGTGTGGGTGCGATGTCGCTGGGACCGTGTGCGTGGATGGTCTGCGTGTAACGGTCGCGCGATTCCGTTGCAAACACGCAGCCCGCTCCGTCCCGCTTCATCAGTCGTCGTCCTTTCACCTCGGCGACGAATTCCTCTCTCGCTGTTTGAATTTCACGTCACGGCGTTTCTGTGGTCTCAAGAAGAGGGAAAGAAGGTATTATTTACCACTGAACCCAAATTGTTTTTATTTTCAACTTAACTCATTTATATTACTAAATTAATTCGTATTGTTTTTATTATATTTAAATTTAAAAAAAACAACATTCTGTAAGACTTTTTCAATGAACGCTCAAAACTATTTCTTGACCTCTTCTTATCAACTGTCCATTGTCTTTTTCTCTCGTAAATAGTTTCGTCCAGTCGCTCCTACTCAGCCGTTCTGTTCTTATATGTTTCTGGATTTTTAATATTTTGAACTTGTGTTCCCTTAGTTTTCTCAATTTCGTTCTTCCGATGTATTTCTAAATTTGTTCAATATATATTTTCATCGTGTGCGGTCGACGACCTCAGTTATTCTTTCCTCTTTATTCTTTCTCTGTATTTTTCTACTCTATTTTTGAGTATTTTGATTACTTTTTCCACGGTGTTTTCAAATTAGACTCCGCTTGTTTGTAATTTCTCAAGGCAACTCAAATATTTAATTTCAAAGCTAACCGCAAATAGCACAAAACCCGATATTAAAAAGAGTAAGACGGAAGACATCGACTTCAAATCCCGGAGCTGGGCAAAAGGAGACGGAAGTCGGCGAGAAACGTCGCCGAATCACGTGAACCGGGTTGCATGTGATCCCTCAATTCATTTCAGCCCGCACAAAGGGATCGCGGTCCCCTCCGCCCCCCTCCACTACCTCCTGCCCACCACCTTTCGCCATGGGAAGCCACCAGAGGGCTGAGCGAGGGAAAGGGCGGAGGGCTGAAAAGGAGAGCGGAAAAAACGACGCCATCGCTGCTGCTGTGGAGTTTTTCCTAAAACCATGGTTGCCCAACCTCAACAACAATTACTAACATAACAATGCTGTTAAAAAAATAAATACAACAAATCAAACAACAAAATACAAAAAAGAACACGACATGGAAAACAAATAAGCCCGAAGCTACAATCGGTGGCAATTTGTGCTCACGAAACGAAACGAAATCCTTCCTCGCTAATAACATTTACCCTTACAGTAACGCTAACGCCAGGTAATGGGCGACAACGTGGCGACCAAGGCACGTAAGCGACAAGCAAAATGAATTCCCTGAAAGGGAACGGTTCCGCAAAGAGGTTTTCATTGTCGGGCCCCGGAAGCGGAAGCCATGCCACCGCCGCCGCCGCATGCTGGCAAGGGCTTCCATTACGTTTACGTACTGACTTCTTTCCCCACTCGGTTGCGTTCTCCCACCCTTCCGATCTCGCCCTGTGGGTTTTGGTGGCTCTTACGGAGGGTTCCGTCCATCTGTACGTCTGCCCGGCAGCGAAGTGGAGATCGTTTAAACTCGGTTCTTCTTGCGAGTCATGAGCGGAGGGAGTGGGTCGTGGTTGAGCGGGGATTCGGGAATTCGGCAGGTTCCCTCGGCCCAAGGAAGACTCGAAGTCGGGCTCCGCATAGGCGGGGTCTGAGTTTGAGACGAAGGCTGAGAAGAGGGTTGAGTCGGGGCTTGAGTCGCAGGAAGAGATCGTAGAGGAGTCGGGCATCCGAGCGAACGAAGGGGATGAAATTGAGGATAGTTCAAGTGGTTGGAAGGTGGATGACAGGGAGGCAGGCGGATGTGATGAAGTGTTGGCCGGGGATGGAAGGCAGAAGAGCCAGTTGAATGAATGGGAAATTCGAAGAAGGAGCTGAGGCTCTGTTGGAAGCATAGGGCGAAAGCAAGGAGAAGGAGTTTGAAATTGAGTTGGCGGGGAGGGGGGGGGTGGTGTGGTGTTGGCGGTTCCAGGAGGGTGAAGAGTGAAGTTAGAGGGCGCTGCAGTTAATGGAGGGGAAATCGAGAGGAACTCGTTGCTCAGTTTCCTGGTGCTGATGGACGGCCGTCGGTGGTGCCCGGTTTCAAGACCGAGCTCGAGGCCACTGTTGGCGGCAAGGAGGGGAGAAAGGGAAGAAAGGAAGCAAGAGAGGAGAAAACAAGGGGGTGGAGTGACAGAGGTAGAGTGTCTGGGAAAGAGATTGGTGTCAGAGCTAGATGGTAGTTGTGTCGGAGACTGAGAGCGTGATGACGCGAGAGAGCGAGAGGCAGAGAGGGTGAGAGGGTGAGAAAGACAGAGCGAGGTTGATGGGTCTGCGAACGGTTTCAGGATGCTCCATCCAAAAAAAAGGGAACCCCGCCTCCTGGCCGAGTGCTCCGCAAACATTTCAAAATTTATGCAAATTTATTTCTTGTTCATTTCTGGGCACTCGTAATTTCGCCAGAATTTCCAACCTCATCGTAAAAACAAACACGAGACGAGAAGTGAGAGAGAGAGAGAGACAAGAAAGAGTGAAAAAATAAAATAAAACGGTTTCTATATGCAAGTGCGTTTTGTGTCTGTTCTTTTATTCTTTTGGCTAACATGAGGAAATTTTATATTATTCCCGAATCGAGATCGTTTTCTCCTCCCGGGGTTTGAATTTTCAAAGATTTGTCCGTACTTTTCACGAGACCACGGAGAAGGAGATGGAGATTGAGGCGATGAGAGGGGGATGATGTACATGCGAACAGTATCGGGTTTTCGGCGTGGCCATCGATGTATGGGATGCGAATGGAAAGAAAGGTTAAACTTGGGTAAATTCCTCGTATTCCAGGAAAATTGTCGGATCAAGCTCATGTGCCACCAAGACCTGGGCTCATTGCCTTGGAAATCTGGATGTTGATACCAAGGTTACAACAGGCCAGAGCCAGAAACAATGGGAATAGCAACAAGAATTTCATCAATAAGAGCAACCAGAATTTCATTAACAACAGGAATCTCTTTAACAGCGGCCACAATAACGGAGACAAGAACAACAAAAGCATCGGGACAACAATAATGTTAGCATAAAAATAAACTCGCATTTAATTGACTCACATTCGCGGCGGAAATGAAAAAAGTCTCCATCCATCAACAGTTTCGATCTTGCTCGATTCGGGTTGCTTCGAGTCGAGCCGGGACGCAGACGATGTGCAAACAGATTCAAGGACCCTTCGGAAGACACATCCTTCGAGACAGGCATCATTACAAGGCGGTGGAGCGGTGCGAGTGAGAGAGAGACAGAGGGAAAGATACTTAAAGCTGAATCATTGCGTGTCGTAAAATCGACGATTGAACCCCGCAGAGACTCGGAAGAGTAGGGAGCGGCAGCGGTAGAGACAGAGGCAGGGTGATGGGGAGAGGAGGTGGCAGCGACAGAGACGGTAAACGATAAAGAGCAGTGATTGTGACCCAGACGCTGAGCGAGCACAAAGGAAGTCAGCAGGGACGACAGACAGACTGACAGCGCCTTTGACACGGCGGACAGACACGGCGGCGATGATGTCGCTGACTGAAGGGGTAGACGACAGCATGGACAGCCTGAAGGGCAGACAGACAGATGGAGAGACAGGCAGGCGACCCTTTGACAGCCGCGACACGAGAGCGAGTGTGAGACGTAGGCAGCAATCGTGAGGCGGGCGAGCGAGACCGGACGGACGTGCGATGAGACAGGTCAAAAAAGGGATAGACAGACAGAGTGGGGAATAAATAAAGAGAGCGAGAAGAGATAGACAGAGAGTCTTAAATAAAGACAAATGTTTCCAGGAAAGTTTGGAACAAGGCGACTGTCGACTATCTCACGTGAAATACTCAGAAATGAGGGCACAGACGGACGCGCGACAGGTCAGACAGGCAGACGGACAGACGTTGAAGGGACGGACATATTCAGAGTAGTCGACAGGCGTTCAATGGACATATAAATAAATCTCCAGACGACTGCTGCTGATGGCTCCTCGAAGCTCGAGTTTCGATCCTTTGAGGCCATCAACGTGAGTCGTGCGTGTATGTTCGAAAGTCAGGAGCAGAGGATGCAGTGTTTGTATGCGAAGTTGCCATAGGGAAGCAACGGCAAGGAGACCCAAAAGAAGAAGTTGAAGAAGAAGAAGCAAGGCACTATAAGTTAATGGCGACCTTGTTATTGGCAGAGCCATAAACAAGTACCTCTGTTGCTGCCATGCTCCGCTTGGTCGTCGCTAGCGAAGCGATTTAATTTCCACTGAATCTAGCCAATATTACCTCAAAGTCCAGAGAGATCGAAAGAGAGAGAGAGAGAGTGGGGAGTCGATACGCACTGCGGCAATTTGGCCGCCCTTGAGAGATGGAGCTGATAGCGAGGCTCCGATGGATTACGTGCTCTATCTATCGCTCGGCTCCGCAGTGGCAGTGGCTCAAGTTGTCAAAAGGCTCGGCTCATCCTCCTCGTCATGCTTCGCCTCCTCAGCCTTCGCCTCCTCAGCCTTCGCCCCTCTTCTTCGCCTTTCTCAGCCAGCAACTTCATCGTCCTCGTTGTCATCGATAGGGAGCAGGAACATTGCCTAGGCTACCGGCGGCAGCAGCAACAGCTTCAGGACAGTAACGAGAAAAGCAACAACAGCTTCGGGAGAAGCAACAACGATGTCTCCAAAACCAACAACAACACCGTCTTCAGGAGAAACAAGCACATTGGGTCCGTCCTCGTTCGGAGCACCGTCATCGTCCTGTCTGCGCTGACGGCAACAAGATTACAGTCGTCGATATTGGTGTGTCGGAGGCGTCCTGGTGAATGGAGAACGAGACAGCAATGCACTATCATCTACAGCAACAACAATAGCACTAGCATCATCATCTACATCATCGCCAACATCACCACCGTCATTACTAACGGCGGCAAAGCCATCATCAGCCAGAATAAGGACGATATTACAATGGGTCGAGATTCTGTATCGCCAGCAATGTATTTTGAGAAAGCAGTGGTTGTTGTCATTATTGTCGTTACTTTTCTAGTTCTTGTCGTTGTTGTTTTTATTATTGTCTTGTTCTCTTGACTGGCAGCTTCAGCAACACCATCAGCCACAACGACAAAGTTGAAGCCAACAGTATCGTGATTATTAATGAGATTGATCATCATCGGTAAAGCGAAGCAATGACGATGGTGACAAGAACGACAAATACAACTGCGACAACGATGAGAGCGACAACAACAAGAACAACTATAACATACAAGCAGTGACAGTAACAAAGCAACAAAAGTGACAGCAGAAAAACCAACAATCAACAATAATATGAAAAAATAACGAAAATTAAAATAGAAACACCACTAAAGACACAGCGACAGTGCGAAAATAACGAATGCAGTCACACCTAGACTGCAACATTCCCAATAAGCAGCAACAGTAACCAAGCCAAGTGCTTCGCTGCCTCTGTCTGCATCTCTTCGGCTCCCTTCAGTCCTTCCTATCCCTCCTCATCATGCAATAATCATTATCGTGTTCGTCCCGAGCTCCAGCGTCGCCTCCTCTTCATCGTGCGATCGCCTGAAGCTTCGATGCTTGGATTTGTGCTTGTGCCCAGGTCTCAAGGAAGGCCTGTGAGAGTGTGTGTGGAATGTATCTTTATCGATGTGGCTGACTTTGCGTGGGTATGTGTGTGTTTGTGCTCGTGTGCCCTCATTGTGCTCGTGAATATTTGAAATTTTTCTTGTCACCAAAAGTCAACCGTGACTGACGTTCATTTAATTAAAATACCTTGTCTACGCTTTTATCTTCAAGGAACTTCGTCTTCTACTTTGTTCCGATTCTGTTGTCGTTGTGTTGTTGTCCTTGCTGTTGTTGTATGATGCCTTCGTTGTTGTTGTCGACGATATCTCTGTTGGCCTTATGTTGAACTTGATTTCATTATTGTCGTTGACTGCCAAATACATACAAATAGTTGTTGCTGTCTCCTTTATTGCTGCTATTGAAATAGTTGTTGTCGTTGGCGGTGTTAGGTGTAGCTGAAATTGCTGTTGTTGTCGTTGTTATTGCTGGAAGTTGTGGTTGGGTTCTCATCGTAGAAAACATTCCAAATAATTCTTTAATTAATTAATTAATTAATTTCCCCATCTAAATGATTGTGGTTGTTGGCAAAGGGACGGAAGGCTGGGAGAGGGAGGCGTGCCAAGGGGGAAAGGAACCGCAATACGATGGGCTGGGGCCGGATCTGAGGCTGAAGGGCTCGTGTTCGGGTTGAAGAATGGTTGGGCTCGGTTCATACGGGATACGAGGAGGTGTTGAACGGGAGGAAGGTTGGGTCGGAATCGGAGAAAGGTAGAGATCGGTTTAAAAATATCGCCGCCGACGAAGGACAACCAATTGTGGGTGGACACGAGCACGTGTACTGAGGAATAGATTCGAAGGATGAGGAGAGGTTCGAATAATGGAAAAGAAAGAGAGAAGATTTGGCGAAAATTGGTTGGAACCGACCTGAAAGGGCAAAAGGATGAAATTTCGGTGTCGGAGGATGGGGACGAATTTCCTTATCGAAGAGCAGCTGGAGGATGGGAGCAGTCGGCTGAACTTTGGTTGAGGTGAGGATGGAAGGAAGAAAGCAAGGTAGAAGAAGTAGATGAATGGTAGAGAAGAACAGGGGATCCGCCTAGAATCCACAAACAAAAGGATAGATTTGAACAGGCTAAGATTGCAAAGTATAGTTGATGAAGGTCTCGGTCTAATGAATTTGTAATCAGAGCCTGAAATTACAAAAATTCCGCTCAAAAAACATCTAAGCGAACATTTGATTAATTTCAGGCTATTGATTTCTTTGATTCATCTAAGAATCTGGAGATTTGGTCCTCGGCCTCAGGCGTGTCGATTGACCCAATATAATCTCTCCTGTTCACCTTTTTCCCGATTTACGATTGTGTTTTCGTCTTTAAATCTCAGTGCCTCGTTCCTTCGACCGCCCTTCGATCTCGTCGATGTAGTGAGTGTGCACAAACCTAAACCCACAAGTCCTTACTATGCAATTTCGAGGGTCCTGCGACGGATGTGTCGTTAAGGAAGCTCGTAACACGGCTAATGAGAGCTGGAGGAAATTAAGTCGAAGACGTCGAGTTTCAGAGGGCGTGGACGCGAGGGACCAAGCATGTTCTTAAAACACTCGAAATAAAGGACTAAATATTTCATATGGAAGCCGTGTGTTTACGAGCGAAGCCCTCGAGACACGACCGTCAAAGATTGAGGAGATCGACGGGTTGAAGAGCGAGGGGTGAGGAGCGGGAAGGGCGAGGAGAAGAAAAGCTGGGTCATTGAGCGGCTTAAAATGTCAGAAGGAAATATGCGTTGTAGGAACCGGCACCAATCGAGGAAATGGGCCAATATTAAAGACCTCAGTGGGACCCCTCGAGACTTCAGCGAGACGAGGGAGGGAGAGGGTGAGTAAAGGAGAGGGGGAGCGACAAAGAGAGGCCAACAACAGCCCTCAGTCTGGGACTGGAGAGCGTTTGTGTGCGTTTCCTCATTAAGTTTGTTTGGCAAATATTCGAATCACTCCGTGCCCTCAGACGCAGCCTATTGGAAAAGGGTTGGAGTCAGCGGTGTTTTACGCACACAAATAAGCCAACAACCACACACGTACACACATTTGCATAGAAGAGCAGCCACCCACATCGATGTCCTGGAGAGGTTTTCTCGTGGGAGGAACCTTCGCCAGGGAGCCGAGGGCAAATCAAGCTGTTCGTTAGTGCGGTGCGAGAACGAGGGAAGAAGGGAAGAGAAGAGAAGGGAAGGGAAGGAAAGGGAGAAGATTGAACTGGAAGCCTTCGAGAATTCCTCGACTTCGTCGCCATCGACAGCGAGTGCTCAGCATGTGTGACAAAACATGCGTGTGTCAAACACAAGGGGGTGGCTTTATTTATGGGCGTGGCGCACAGTTGTTTGATTTAATTAATCGACGAGAATTAATTGGAATTTGCAAAATGCGGGAAATAATTCATGAGCAGGAGCGAATTCAGGAGGAGCGACGGAGAAGGAGTAGAGTCCTTCGGATGGTTCCAGAGCAGATGGAAGTACTCAGCCAGCGAGAGAGAAAGAGAGAAGCTGGGGAGAAGTAGCGAGAAAAAACATTCCGAGCGAAACAATTTTTAATATGAGTTTGAAACGGGAGCCGAACAAAGGATGTGCAAAGAAGAATGAGTTCGCTGAGATGTTGAGAAGAGAGAGAAGGAGGAGGAGAAGAAAACAGGGGAGGTGTCGGTGTCTGTCGTCTATGAAGCTCGTGAAAAATCACCACGGCTAAAGAACGAACGAATGGACCAGCAAGAAAAAGTCATCAACAACAAAAATAAGCGAAAACACAATAATAAGAAAAAAGAAAATAAATAACGGAGCTGTATAGAGCAGGAATAAAAAGCGAAACACAATAATAAAGAGATTAAGTGTGAAACGAGCATGAAAAATGCGAATGAGCGAAATAAATGCGTGGACAAAGCAGGAGACAGAGCAGTGGAGAGGGAGGCGGAGAATCGAAGACAGTGTGAAGGGAACAAAAGACATGCACGAGATGGGCACGGAGAGAGGGGGAACGCGAGAGTGGGATGGAGAGAGGGAGGGAGAGGCTGATGGAGGATCTACGCAATGAAGGTAATTGAGATGAATGTTTTTCATCGCTTTCGAGTTGTTCTTCTTTTTGCTGGCTGTTGGAATAGAAATAACAGCAGTGACAACTGCAACAACAACAACAACAATTACACCCGGACTGAGAAAAACTGTCAACAATTACAACAACAACATTGTGCAAGAGGCGATGAGATCCATCAACTTCAAGTGTCAGCGATCGACGAATTGTATCTCAATAAACATCAAAGCGATGCTTCGAAAACAGACAGACAGCTGGCTCCCTCTTTGTCCCCTCCGTGCTCACCTTTCTGTTGTCAGGCGTTTTCTTGGCTGGTCTCTTATTCTCTACTGCGCCTCGAGTCCTTTTGTCCTCGTCTCTAGACGGATGGATGGACGGATGGATGTCGGAGTGGACAAGCAGACAGTTGGATGGATGGACAGGTGGGCGAACAGAGAATGACCGGAAGTCAAGGACATCTGCAGGAGCCTGTCGACGTTTCCAACTGTCCGAACAACGCCTGCCTTTTAACATGTTTTAAATGTTATTTCCGCTAATATCCTTTTAGTTCCTGTGCATATACTTACTTCATACTCTGTTCAATTCGTATTGATTTTTATTTGTTTTCAATTCGTTTTAATTTTTGTTTCTTTTTCATTTCGCTTTAATGTGTGATATTTTTCCTTAATTTCATATTAATTTTGAGTTTAATGTTGTTTAAATTTTAAGTTATTTATTATTTCTTACTTCAACTTAAACCTCGTTTTAATGTTGATTTTCTTTTCATTTTCTACTCTATTTTTTCTCTCTTTCCATTTTCTTTCTCTGTCCTTCCAGAATGCCAGGAATTTCGTCAAATTGAAACAGTTGCCATCCTCGCGATTGCGTTGCTCTGGCGGTTGTTGTTGCCTGGGCTCAGTTCGACAGGATATCGGAGCCGCCTTCGATCCTCCGCCTGCCGCCGACAGGGCCGAAATTCAGAAGAATTCGGTATTCTCCTCGCAAAGGCGGCGGGGTTAGGGGTGAGTGGTGAGCGGTGAGGGATGGAGAGGAGGCGCCGTGCTCCAAGCGAGGCCGTCCACCAGCCACCAGCCACCGAGGAAGCCTTTTCCGAGGAGCCCTGGATACCCTGAGCCCAGGGGTCCTCGACGACGAGGCGGCATCGGAGTCAGAGGCAAAGTCGAACTCAAAGCTAACCAAGCAGAATTATTAAATAGAGAAATAACAGAACAAATCGGAGCACATTAGAAAATAAAATATCAAGGAAAAGGTAAATTCGATGAATTTACCGACATTTTAAATTCCTCAGAATTTCGTGAAAGTACCGTTTAGGAGGCTGAGTTCGATTTGGGCCGGGATCTTGAAGGATTTCGAGTGGAATCCAATTATTGTTCGATTATTGAATGAGGTCACACTAAAGGTCGAAGCAGATGAGGAGAGAATGAGAAGAGAGAGAGAAACAGAGAGAGAGAGAGAGAGACGGTGATGAGAGCAGGTTGGTTGCGGGGAGAGGGGAGAACGTGAAAGGATTTCGCAGGCAACTTTTGGCGGTTCTAGGAAAAGAGATTGTGAGTAGAGCAGGAGGAGAGAAGACGGTGGAGCAGGGATAGAAGGGAAGAGGAGAAGGGGGGGGGGGGGAGATGGAGAAGGGTAAGGAAAAGGAAATGGAAAAGAAGACGGTGGAGCAGAAGGAGAATATGAGGGAACAGAGAGCGAGCGTCTTCCAGAAGCTGCGAATTCCGTAGTCCCAACTGGGACTGGGAGAATTTCGTATTTAAATTGGACGAAGACAACAGGGCGAAAAAGTCAGAGCGTGAGAGTGGGATTGGGAAATGGGGCCGAGAGATCGACCACGTGTAGAGGAAAGAGGATGGCAATGTTGTAATGAGAGGGCCGAGATTGACACAAGTGAGTGACTGGGGAGTGGGAAGGAAGAGTCGGAAACGCCATTGTTGTGGAAACCGGAAACGTGATCGCCATGTTAACATCCAGTGAGACCGGTGCACTTTTAAAATATGATTCGCATTCATAATTGGCTCAAAAATAAACAAATGTTCCACAAAAACGAACCTCAAAAATACACGCAAAAATGCCCACATTTAGACGACACAAACCAAGAACAAAAGAAACAATAACAACAAAATAAAAGTAAAGGCAAAAATGGAGAAAGTGTAATGAATAACAGCACGATGATGATATGGTCAAATAGGACGACGTTGTAAAAAGGACGAGAAGCAACTACAGAACGAACAACTGGAAAAAATAAAAGTAGTCGTTTGAATCAGCTGCTGTTACGAATAAGCTACGAATAAATATTGTTGTTTCGTAGGGGAGAGTGGAAGACCAATAGGGAGGGGGAGCGGAGGGGGAGGGAGATAGGGAGAGGGCACAAGGCCAGCGGATAGTGACATTGAGTGGGAGGAGGGAGCGTTGGACGAGGCTCGTCGCACGCAGTCCGATGGGATGCGAGAAAAATTGCACGTTAATAAAAAGGAGAAGGGGCGGAGTGACGATGGACCAAAGCCAACGACGGAGCACTGTGGCTATGGAGCGGGGTCTGACCAAAGGAGAACCGAATTTGGAATCCTGCCGGGCCAGGGAACATGAGGAGAAAACACTACTGCAACAGCAACAATATCGCTAGCCAACCACCCTGCCTCCTCTGCTGCTCCGGCTGCGCCGCACTGCCATCGCTCGGAAGGCGGAGCGGGAAGCGTTGCGTTTAAATTTTTAACACAATTCGAGGTTTCGAGGCCGCCCCTCGACCAGGCTGCAGGGACCGAACTCGGCACGTTCGCGACGTTCGGAGGGTTTCGTGCGGCGGAGCGAGGCGTTGTCCGAGGAAGGGGCGACGGGAGTTGGTGTGGGGAATGGCTCTGAATATGGATGATGGCGATAAGGATAAATTATATTTCTGCCGGTGTTATTTTAATCTTTGTTGCTGGTTTTTGCAGTTGTTGCTACTATTTTTGGTGCTGCTGTTGTTACTCTTGTGTCGGTTTGCTTTGTTCTTGTGGTGTTTTTTGCTGTTGGTGCAACGTTCTTCCTTTTGGTGTTCATGTTTCCGTTGCAATTGCTGGTGCTGTTGCAATTGTTGTTATTATTCTATGACATTCGATGCGACGACGACGCCCATGGAACGAGAACGAGACTCGGGGAGGTGATAAAATATAAATGAGAGACCGACACAAATGAAAAAACGGGAATGACAAAACGGGAATGGGGAAAACAGGGAGAAGGTTAACAAGATTTGGTGAACGAAAAATATACAATAAAGTGGAAATGAATAAGAAGTGAAAAAAATGCAAAGTATAGTAAGTAAAAATTAAATGTGAAAACAATGAGAAATAACAAAATATGTGGACGATAAAATTAAAAATGAAATCAAACATGAAACGTAAAAGAAAATGGAATGTAAATAAAACAACTTTAAAACAATTAAAACACCAAATTGAAATTCCATTTTGCAACGAAACGAAATTCCGGTAGTTTATGAAGCCCTTCAATATTTATGAAAAACTTTCAAAAATCCAAGAGCTCGCTCCACGCGGCGTTTTTGCTGTTGACCTGTTTTCCTGCCCCATTGAAGTGTTCGCCGAAGCCCTTTGACCCGCAGTTGTCAACTAGTTGATCCCATTAGCGAACTTTTGCTCCTCGTGGGCATTCATTTGGGCTTTGATGGATTTCAATTTTCAGTTCGAGGGGATTTTTATTACTCATTTATAAAGTCGACATCGCTTGCACGATATTTTATTACTGCATTGGATTCAGTTTCAATAGACTTTCACGTCTATATCGAGGGATACTTATTTGATTCGGTTTCATCACGATTGAATTAATTCATTTCATCAAGTAAATTAAACGCATCTACGGATTTTTGAAATTTCCGATAACTGCCTTAGCTTAACTTCATATGGAGTCCGAGTGCCGGGGCCATCGTCGACCCCGTTGCAGCGTTTATGGCGTCCCAACTGGAGCGTCCTAAAATCCCAATGTCGTCCCATTGTTCGTGCTGCTACGCCTGCTGTTATTCTAGAATGCAGGTTTCGTCGCTTTAGTTGTTTCAGTTGTTCTCGATTCATTGCTGGTTGTGGGGGAAATAACGGCAACAACAACGACGTGGACAACAGCTGCCCGTCGCAGCAATCTTTCGACCCCACTCCCGTCAGCAGCAGAGGCCAAGGCGGCCACGGCAGCAACATGCTGACTGACAACAACAGAAGCAAAAACGAGGCGAAGTCAAAAGCGAGGACAACAACAAATTGGCTCGAGGTTCGGCCGAGGACCCTTGAGCAGGCCGCTCCTCCAGCCGGTGCCCTGGACCCCGGTTCCGGCAACATGTCTCGCAATCGATCCACAGATTGATGACGTCGCCGTCCGCTTGTGTTGCAGCAACATGCATATTTTATTATTTCATATTTTTATTCAAAATCGTTGTTGCCCTCGTCGTTTCTCGTCCTCGTTGTTGTGCTTGGTGGCGTTTTATGATCGCTGCTGCGGATCACCTCCTCCTCCTCCTCCTCCTCTGGCTTCCTGATTTTCTCCGGCCTCACCACCCGTGTCCTTAATGGAATGAACGAGGCCAGACGAGGCTCTTTCGCTTCGGCCCCTCGGGTTGGGCTCAAAAGGACTGCGCAAGGAGAGAGATGGAGTGGGAGACAGAGGGAGAGAGGAGGGCAGACGGAGGCCTTGTTTATGGTGCCGCTGAATGCTCTTCTATTGTTGCGGTTGTTCGCTGTTGTGCTGTTGTTCTGTGTGTTGTAGTTGTTGCTACATCGTGCAGCTGCAGCTGGCACGACTGCTGTAGCCTGGTGGCTATCGCCATTGCTCCTGCAGCTGCTGCTGCCGTTGTCGTTTCTGCTGTTGACGCCAACGTGAGTTGCTGCTGTCGCTGGCAGACATTTGTGTGTGTGGCTCTAATTGTTGTTGTTCTTGTCATTGCTGGCATACTCTTCTGCTGTCGCCCTCGAAAACGCGAAAGGGAAAGCCAGGTGTAGCAGACGTGGAAAGGACAATTGGGGAAGTTCTGGGGAGAAGCGACGACCAGGGATCCTGCGTGATTTAAACGAGTTTTTCGGTATTATTCCCGATTTTTGGGGGCTTTATGTCTTTCACTTTCGTCCTGTTCGTTTCGTCGTCCCGTTTTTTCGTTTGTTTTAGTTTCACTTTTATGTAAAATTTTTTGTTTGATTTTATGTGTTTACCACATTTTGTTTAAGTTGTGTTTAAGTTGTTTTCAATATTGTTTGATTTCAGTTCAATTTTTTACTTAGCTTCTTGTTTTATGTTTTGTTCACTGGTTGTTCACTGGCAGTTGTCGGCCAACAGCAGTTGTTGGCGGCAGCTATTCTGGCCAATTAAGGGCTGTCTGAATCTGCTATCCGAATGGTTTACGAACTTCGTATAACTAATTGTTATCTTTTGCAACAACATGTTTAGGGACAATTTGTTTTTATTTCGTTCCAATTTCAAAATCAAGTTTTGTTTATTTAATTTTCGAATTGTAATCGATCGCAGCAAAATGCTATTTAAAAATCGATACATTTTTTATGAATTTAAGGAGAAGTTCCTACAGAAAGTGAATGCTAAGAGGAAGTGAAGGAGATAGGGCGAGAAAAGGCAAAGGAGAAAAGACATCAATGAAATGAAGAACATCGCGGAAAGAGGAAATGTGTGAAATGTGAAATTTGTCTCCTTGTGGACGATGTTGTTGTTGTCATAGTCCTCCCTTTTCCGGAGGGCGTTGTTGGTCTGGTGTTCCTGTAGTCGCATGAAATCTGATGTTGCTGATGCTATTGTTGTCGATGCTGTTCTTTGTGCTTCAACGCGAAGTTGTTCTCGTTGTTGTTGAGGATGTAGTTGTTGCTCTCGTTGTAGTTTTGTTGAATTTCAAGGATTTTTATAGATCTGCGATTGCACGCAAGCGAAAATAACTTTCGCATGTGTCGCTAACGTGATGTCGTAGCAATAAGAACACCAACAGCAACACCAACAAAATCAAAGCCAACGGCAAGAAAGACAATGAGAACAACAGCAGCCAACAACACGGTTTTCAAGAACTCTTCTTCCCATTTCAATGCACAGTCTCAAAGGGAGTAAGAGAGAGAGAGAGAGAGAGAGAGAGAGAGAGAGAGAGAGAGAGAGAGAGAGAGAGAGAGAGAGAGAGAGAGAGAGAGCGAGAGACTGGACTTTCATGAACTTTCAGGACTCCCGTCCTCAACGCCCTTTCTGAAATTGGATTTCATGTTTAAAACTGAAACCACTGAATATCAAAAAGATGTAACTTTATTTTAAGAAATGAAAAGCTTTGCTTGCTGGGGAAATTATTTTATTTCGAAGCATGAAAATATTCAAAATAATATAAATCAACATTTTTTTCTTTTGAATATCAACGGCACACACTAGCAAAGCAATAGAAAATAAAGTAATTTGTACATATTTCTTTGAAAGTGCATACAAATAGGTAGATACGATCAATTATTTTAGGAATCTAAGACGTCCAGGGGCAACAAATGTTCACAAATTCGAGCCTCCGGTAATCGAATCGTACATTTGAATAAATCAAACCCCACAACAACAATTGTACAAACATTAATGTCGAAGCAAATACAGCATCAGCAATAGCAACAGCAACTGGAGCAACATCACTTTGAGGCACTTCATTCACGCCCCCGAACTCAAGTCGGGCGACACCCAACGCCCGTCGGCCTCTAATATTTCAATAAATATCCTGTCTCCGGTTTGTCAATATATCAAATGTTCCGCCTCGTCCCAGGGCGCGACCTCCTAAACGACGACGCGCGACCTCAAGACAAATAGGAATAAGCAAATCCACTCGAGAGAAACCCGAGCCCCGCCGAACGGCCTTCATCTGGGGCGAGGTGGGCGCGGTCTGAGGGGCGCCAAATGAGGCTGCGGCACGGGTGCGTCTCTCTGTCTGTTTGTCGCTCTCTCTACCCGATGCTCTCTCGGGCAACCGTCTTGGAGGAGGCTTCTGTTCACCGGCAGCCGCAGGACGTGAGCGACCGAGTGAGAAACAGAGACAGAGTGGAGGAATGGGTGAGTGAGGGAGTGGGACAATGAGTGAGTGGGACAGAGGGAGTGAGGGTCCCCGCGGAGCGAGGGAAATATGGCTAACGATATCCTTCCGTTCAATTTGAATTCATCAATAAGGCTTAAGCAATGCCTCGCTCTCGGGTGGTGCGAAATCAACTCCAGCAGCGCTCGTACCGAAGGCGAATGGGCGGCAGAGTGGACGGAGAGGGACGGACCATGCGGAGGACAGCGGGGGAGGCAGAGATAGCGCCAGAGATGGCGAAGACAAAGGCAAAGACAAAGCCGAAGACGGAGACATGAAATATGAGCCGAGCGGGAAGCCGAGACGAAGAGCACAAATGGGTTCATTTTGCGTGGCAATGGGAGAGAGGGAAGGACGGAGAGAGGAAAAGTGATAGTGAATGAAAAAATTCGCATTCATGGTGATTTTCTGTTTGTATTATTTCGTTTCTCTTCTTTTCTGGCCTCCTCGATCCGCACACTTGCCAGTTCTCTGTCCCTGTCTCTGCCTCTGCTCTCTCTCTCTCTCTTCCTCTGCGCCCCCCCCTCTCTGCCGTTTCACTCCCAGCCCCCGAGTACTATTATTCACATACTTAATGCCCAGGAATTTCTCAATAAAGACTGAGCGCAAAATGCAAGAGGAGGTGGTTTCTTTTATTTCCCAACTCGTTCTGCTTTTCTTGTTTATTTTTTCTTTACTTTTCTTAGTAATGTGTGGAAATTTATTATAAACGATGACATTCCTGCTGTCAACGGCGTGAAGCATGTGTTGCGACAGCGACAGCGACGGCACAGCTGCGGAGCGGGAGGGCGACAGAGGGCGGCGGGTGGACCGAGAAGCCGAGCCTTCATGCCGCCGGGGGTGCCCTGAACAAATGGCGGTGATAAATGTCCTCGATGTCCCTTTTCCAGCCGGTCATGGGAGTGGCTGAAGTTCGTTCCCCGCGGCTTAAGTTCGTCCAGCTATAGTTATTCTTCGGGATCCCCGGGAACCGTATCGTCTGCTACATTTCATCATCTTCAAGCTTTGAGCCGACGCACGGAAAACTCAAATACCTTCAACTTGAACCTGTGAGGCTTGTTGATGTTACAAATACTCTTCGTTTTCTTTGGGCTTTCTTGACTTATTTCTCCCCCTGGTTCGCTCTCCCACACTCGTTGACCTCGTGAGCAGCCGGATTTGCCGACGGGTCGAAGGATCCACTTGAGTTTGGCTCCTCCTGGCTTGATTAGGCCACTCTTGACCCTCTCGAATGACGACAAATATTTATCGATCCACTGCCAGAGGGCGACAAGCGAGGAAGAGGGACGGGGGCACCCGACTGTGGACTGTTGACTCTTGACGACCATTGCGAAGGAGTTCAACGGCTCCATATGGTGACGCATTGATTTGCAAATATTCGACAAATCAGAGTCCTTCGCAAACGTCGTGCGCCGAGTGGGGCCCAAGAAAAACAACTACAAATACGACGACAACAACAAATACGGCAGCAAAACACATTAAAGCAACTACGAAGACGACAGCAAAGTTCATAGGAACACGAACAAAACCATGCCGAGAGCTGCCGAGAGAGTTTTCCGTATCTTTTCGTTTTCTTTTTCTTTCGGCCCAGCGATTAAGACAGAGGCATATTTGTCCATAGCCGGGGGACTTTGTCAACGAAGCGAACAGTGACAACAGCAGAAACTACAACAACAGCGACCGCCACCACCAGAACAGTAATAACTTCCGATGAGTGGGCTGAGGATGAAATCGGAGTCGAAGGAAAAGTTATTTAATCGATGGCATTTGCCCGAGGGTCGAGCAAACGCCCGAAGCTGAGGATGAGAGGCGCTACACTTCCCCCTCCCCCTCCCCCTCCCCCTCGGCCACTCTCACTCACGCACTCATTTACAGGCTCGCTCAGCCCACCACCAGAATTCTAACGTCTTCACTCCATCACTTCTTCACCCTCACTCGCTCCGCACAGTGCGCGCCCTTCCACCGACCGCAGATACGGCATAAATCAGGGCTCATTAGGCGCAAAAACTTCTTCTCCGAAGACAGGGGGGGAGAGAGAGAGAGCGAACAGGACAAAGGCGAGGAAGAAAGAGACAAGGAAGACGCGACGAGGGAAACCGCAAAAGCGCGCTTCCGGGACCGGAAGGCAGTCGGCGGAAGGCGGCATTTGGCGCCAGCTGATTTGCAGCGCCAACGGGGAAGCGGAACTCCTTGCCCTCGCCGCTCTACGGGTGCGTGGTGCGTGAGTGTGCGGGTGTGCGGGTGTGCGTGTGTTGCCATGTGTATGGCTTGCTGGTGGGCGTGACACTTCATTTAACATCGTAATATGTCGCCCATCTGGCACGCAGCTAAATAGCAAAAGTGCGGCGCCGACGTAGTTCATACGCCAGTGCATCATCTTCCCTCTCTCTCCCTCTCTCTCTACGCCCCATGGCCTGGTATAATTGTCCCAATGTTAATGGGTGCGCGTGAGTTTCAATTTATGGTAACAATCAAGGCTTAATTATGAATGAACATTTATCCATACGGCGGCTTCCTGTGTGTGTGTTCGTGTGTTAGTATGGGTGTGAAAATGTGTCCCTGCGAAAATGAGTCTGTGTCTCCCTACGAGAATGTCTACGAAGAGTGCGTCTGTGTGTCTGTGCGAATGCGTAATCGCCGAGAACTACATAATTAGTCACGCATTTAATTATTATTAATGATTTCGATGTGTGCGGAAATGTTCCCTCTCTGTCTCCCGCTCACTCTGTAGGGGTCGGGGTCGGTGTCTCCGAGTGTGGTGGCGTGAGGGGGCGCGCGTGCGAACGGCTCTCACGCATCATTTGAGTTATATGAGTCATTATCCTCGACCCCTCGGAGGACCGACGTGCCGCGAACGTCGGCCGCACAGGAATTCTTAAAGGGGCAAACCCGTTTCGGTGTCTCCGGAAGGCGAAAACAGCGACGCATCTTCATTCGGTTTCAAGAATTTTCCCTCTTGAATGGTGTTTTTTCGTTCCTTTCGTGTTTCTCACTTCATTTATGCTTCTGAAATTTGTGTTTAGAATCATTTAAATTATTTATAAATATAAAAAATTGTTTAAACACGTCACGTGTACGAACTTCATACAAAAATTTCCGAAAATTCATCGCGATTTTTAATTGCTTAAATTCCGAAGCTTAAATCCACTTCCTTTTACTCTCGCCCCAGATCACCTACTTGGTAAATGAAAACAATAATGTTTTAATATTGGCAGAGGAAGAGAGAAGCTTTGACCGATTCGCGATTTTAATTTCTTTCAACCGCGCTCCGTGATTTCATTTATTTTTCGCTCACTTCTTAATTTCTTTTCATCATTTGCCCGGGTTTTCTCGTCGAGCACGCCTTATCCGGCAATCGAGAGAGAAAGAGCTCCGAAAGAAAACTAATTCCTCCGCTGGAACATCGCCTGCTACTTTCTCGTTCTTCTGTTTCTTGACATCACCAGCTTCTTCTCGGCGTCTCACTTTTCCTCTTGATACACCCATCTCTTCTTGATACCCTGCTTCTTGACCTCCTTCTCAGCCACCCAACTCGTTCGTTCCCTTGATTCTCTTTGTTCTCTTTCGACTCGGTCCGTCCTCCTGCGTCCGTTCGACTCCGCCATGAAGCAGTGCGATCCGCAAGCTGCGAGAAACCGCATTTTAATCGCATTCAGCCCCCTCCCTCTTCCTGACCTCCCTCTCTGCTTTGTCTTCCCTCATCCGGATGGACAGAGTTTCTTCTTGGTGCTGTTGTTCGTACATTTTTCCACTAGTCCACGCCCGTAGATAATTAATTTCTGCTTGAAAAGTTAAAGCTTTTCGGATTCTCAAAGCACAAAGACGACGATAGAGCGACGAAGGGATGGAGAAATGGAGATCATACAAAAAGTTAGAGCAGGCGGACCGTCGCGGGGAAAGAGTTCGCGACGTCTGGCCGAAGTTTATCGCGCTGCTCTGGGTTGCTGCAGTTGAGCGGTGCAGGGAGAGAAGACTGAGGGAGTGAGAGAAGACAGAGCGAACGAATTGGGAGAAGGAGACAGCGACAACGGAAGGCAATTGGAGGAGGCGGCAATTTGATGTGCCGGAAGTGACCAATTGGCGAGTCACTACCGGCTGCGGTTGCGAGGACCGAGGCGAGAGTGAGGGTGAGGGTGAGGGCGCCGGTGGCCACACCCCAGCCCTCATTAACCACACGCGCACGTTCGTCGGTCGTAAAAATACACTCGGAGAAATGAGGGAACGGACGCAGAAATTCGGTGCATACTCTTGGGCGCTCCATAAATATCCCTCGCCCAGCCACATTTCCAATCTTCCTCGGGGCTGGGAAATCCTCCGAAGCTCGTAAAATCGTTTTGATCTCTCGCGCTCGTAAAATACACTCCGGCGAAAAAGCTCTGGCGGCTCTCGAGGGTCGTCAGACGAACGGGGCGGCTGGCGGCTGGCGGTTGGCGGCCGCGGTTGCCAAAACATATGCCTGCAATTTTTATCATTTGAAAATAAATAAATACTCTCGGAATATGCATAAAACAACAGAAGCACAAATTACACGAGGCAATAAAAATACGCGACGAAAAACGGCAAGAGAAAAGATAACAGTTGCACGGGGAAAGTTACACTGGCAAAAATTGCATGAAAGAAAAAATGGGATGAGAAAAAGTAGGAAAAAAATAGTACAAGAAAAAAGGACATGATAAAAGAATACGTAAGAAAAAATTACATGAGAAAAAAGTAATATGAGAAAACCCATTATATGAGTAAGAATTGAATAAAATATGAAATAACGAAAAAATGTCACCATATTTTCTGATGGGAACAACTGACGCGACCGACGAAGGGAGAGTGAGGGTGAGCGAGATAGGACTATAAAAAATTTAAAATGAATTTAAAATTCTTGACAAACAAGGGAATTTATTTGGCATTCGCGCAAGGCGCACATTTTATTGTTTTCAATTTAAATAATACATGAGTTGCGGGCTCCGCAGCGGGGGAGGCGGCGGCGTCGGGGGGGGCGGGCGTCGATGGTTCGCCTGGTCGCAGAGGGTCCCATTGAAAATACATAAGACGCCGAGCTCGGCCCGTAAAATTGAATGTGATTTCGTTCACGCGTCGACTTCGTGTCGCACAAGTCAATAATAGTCACTCACACGACCGCGACACCCGCGAGGACGCCGCGCAGTCGGCATGCCAATTGTGGGAATTCCCGGAAAATGTCGAAGAGAATCGCGGGCTTCAGACAAGGGCTTGCCGCCGTATACCA
Source organism: Coelopa pilipes (assembly GCA_947389925.1). Taxonomy (NCBI): domain Eukaryota; kingdom Metazoa; phylum Arthropoda; class Insecta; order Diptera; family Coelopidae; genus Coelopa; species Coelopa pilipes. Next base: position 56,682,271 of record OX376696.1, read on the forward strand.
GGAGGGATTACGCCCGATCGGAAAATAATTGCGGTGTAAGCTACATTTAAATATCGCCCTCGGCTCGCGTCGGCGCAGCTGAAGCGTCCGTGAAATCCGTCCGAGGTCTTGGCATCACTTGGCAATACATGCCAACCGATTGGAATTGAACTCAGATGTACTCTAGTATATGGCTGAATGGACCCTGGTCTGGCAGCTCGGAACTGCGTGGTATTTGAGATGCCCTCTGCGACTCGCTCTAGCTGAAGACTCCCGGCTCAATCAGTTTGAGCGCCGTTTAAAACGTCCCCTGCATATTTTCCATCGCTCGAAGCGCGAAAGAAAGGGGGTGGCGAACAACGGAATTAATGAGGATTTAACACCAAGGAAGAAAGAAGGCACTCCACTGTTCTCCTCTGTCTCCTCTGTCTCCTCTCGTTCGTCCATGTCTTTGTTTTCCTGCTTTTCCTGCTTCTTTGTTTCCTGACCACCCAACATCTTGACCCGTCGTCCGGTCGCTCGCGCGTTCGCTTTGTACATTTATTCTGTTGTTTATTTATTAAGCTCGTGCCCGGTGGCGCAGGGCAATTTTCCGGGCAGTCGACTTTAAGGCGTCAGTGGGATAGGTCAAAGATCAGCGAGGGGGCGAGGGAGAGGGTGGGGCCTGCCCGGTGGTTGGCTGAAATTCAGTTGTTGCCTTCGTCGCTGCTGCCCCTGGCCACCTGATGGTGAAGAGGATGATTGCGGCTAAATGCAGTCTCATCACGCTCGCCCCTCCAAAGACCACTCTCCCTCGCTCTCACTACACATCTCTCTCACTCACTCCCTTGCCGTTGTTGTTCTCCTTCTGGTGGTCATTGTCTGGTTGTTGTTCAGGCGTTGATTGTGTTATTGCTGTAGTGTTTCTGTTGATTGCGTCGTCGGTTTTGTTGCTGTTCGTGTTAAATGTGCCGTTGTTGTTGTGTTCCTCATGGTCCCTGTTGTCGTTTTTGTCGCGGCTGCAGCCGAAAGCCGGACGCCGATGCTAACAATTGATTTGCTCTCGCAGCAAACCAAAACGCACTCGCTTCATCCGCTCTAATTTGCATTTCGTCTGCGCGTCCATCGGCCGACGGCTTTCGTTGTTTGCATTCCACGGTGATCTGGCAACGCCGCCGCTACGTGCTGCCTCTGAGTCGGAGGAGCGGCGGCGCCAGCGGGGCGTGGCAGGGGTCCGTGGTCGTTGAAGCGTGGCCGATGCGCTTCAATTCATTTGCTCAACTTCCGGACCATCGAAACAACTTCGCTGAGTGAAAGCGAAGGAGAGAGGTGGGGAAGGAGAGAGGGAGCGACAGATAGAGCGGAACAAAACTGGAGAACGGTGGAATGAGAGAGCAACAGAAAGAGAGAGTGGAGGCAGACGATTACCGTGCAAAAGCGACGGATTTTGCAAAGAAAAAATTTCCCTAGCGACAAAGAAAGCGCGAGAAGAACGAGAAATGAAACGACGGACGAAGCGCCGTGAGCAAAAATACGAAACACGAAAATATTTACTTAAATTAAAGCAGGAAAAGACAAACACACCCACATACCCTCATTCAAGCTGAAACAACACATCAAAAAAAATGCACAGAGGCAACAATTGTTTTTCTACGCAACATCTTTTGATTCAAAATCACTCGTTGTTTTTTGTTATTCCCGCTGTTTTTTTTCGAAGATCGTGTTTTTGTGTTTTTGTTTGTGATTTTGCTTCACGTTTTTTGGGGATTATTTCGCGGGGTTTTTGTGATTTTTCTCGTTCTCTCTGCCACCATTCGTCCTCCATTCTCTTAATTAATTACTTCCACTTTTATCTCTGTTGTTCTTCCCACGACCCCGCCTCACCTCGCAGCCCCCGCCGGAGCTCTGGAGATGCCGCAGTAGATTCGTTCCGGCTCACTTCATCTTCCCCTGTTTCTCCCTCTCTCTCGTCTCTTTCTCGTGTTCCTTTCTGCGTCACGCGTTATCGCAACAGCCGTAGGTCGTGATTCCTGGTCGTCCTTTCGACGTCCGATGGCCCTTTGGCCCCTTGTTCTTCCTAATGATATTCGTGTTCTCTTGTTCTTCCCCCTCTTCTTGTGGTTGTTATTATTGCGATTTTTTCCTACATTTCCCTCGGCGATAAAGTGAAAAAACTCGTTTCGCCTGGATCCGTGGCAAGCAAAAAGGTAAACGTGTCCGATAATTAAAATGGCGAACGTGTTTTTTTGTCCCTCTTGTTTCCATGGGAACATTTTTCGATTTAGTCACGTGTTCCTCACGGTCACGATCTGCCCGACCGGCCAAAGGACGCTGATAAAATCCCTGGTCATCTGGCGGTTGCATCGGAAGACCAGGGACGACGGGACCCCGGTGGCTCTTGATGGATGGCGCGATAAGAGCGGAAATGTGCAAAACCACAGATTTCTCAGCTAATTGGGACCCTGGTCGTTGTTGAAGAACGAATAAATAGCTGAGGAAGATGCAAGTCGGGTTGACGGCTGACGTACATGGTGGATCCACCCAAATTAATTGAAGTATTAATAATTTCCTAATCTATTTTCTGTATTTTATACATTTTTCAACTAGTTCCGGAACATAACTTCGATTGCTCTAACAATTTTAAAATAATTTAATTCCCGATCTGCACTAACTGCCTCAGGTTATTTTGCCTTCAGTTATTCTCTCCGTGGCAACAAATTCCAGACCGAGATTTGTTTGCACTTGAATTCAATTGGAAATCCGGGAGATAAATTGAAACCAACGCAGGGATTTCCCCGCCCCGCGAAGTTAAAGAGTACCTTCTCCAGTAATTATTTTTCTCCAACCACTTCGCTCATCCCTCGTCTCGTGTTTTAATAACTGTCTCTCCGCGCTCACGGCGACGAGCTTCAGGAACATTTAGCTCAATACAGAAGCACGTCCTCCCTCTCCTCAGCTTTTACCACCTCCTCATCCTTCAGCTTCTGGTCGTCATCCTGATTCGTCTTCTGGTTCTCCCTGTTCTCCCAATCTCTTTCCACAACCGTCAACCTGCGCCCACGTGGCGCCGCTGAATAAACATCACCAGCAGAAGCGATTGCGATGCCGCGAGCCATAATTTCCATCAGAGCGATGATGGCAGAAGGAGAGGGACACGGGAAAGGGAAAGAGAAAGAGAAAGGGCAGAGGTGAGACAGGGAGAAAGAGTGGGTAAAGTAGGGGAAGGAGTTCTAGAGGAACCACTGGAGCATGGGGAAATTAGAAAAATATGCAAAGCGATTCGCGTCCAATAAACAACGCTTTAAGGACGAAGCAGACGACAAGCAATGAGCGGAGCAATTACACACACACACACTCGAGCTCAATAAGACAATTACGGAGTTTAATGAGAAAACGCAATAAAACCTGAATTTATTTGAAAATCTCTTCCAGACAAAATCTTTAAGAATGTTTACATATGTGTGAATGTCAGTGACATTCGGAACAGAGAGGAGCATACACTTATGAGTGGGCACGTGTGAGTGTGTCCTTAGCTGCCAGCACACAGTCTCATTAGGTTTAATGACTCACACGCTCGCAAACCACTTCCAGCTGGTGAGGAGCGCCAAAAGCTGAGGGCAGGTGCCAGCGAAGGGTGGACGGAGGACGGGGAAGTGGTGGGAAGGATGAGAAGGAGATGGTCTCTGATAATTTTCGGCAGCCTTTGGGGGCCTCCGCGGCGCTGGAGGGACGTGAGCCCTACCTGTGCTCTACCTGTCGCCATCCTCCATCCGCCATCTCTGTCACCCTCTTCCCCCCTGGCTCTTCCTCCCTCCGCTGCCTCCTCTCTCTCCCTTCCCATCTTCCCTTGCTCTGCCAGAGTCCAATTTCAATGCCATTTTTATGATGAAATTCGAGATCCTCTCGAGCAGAAGCAGCGCCGAATGTGTTTTGTCAATGTGTTTGCTATGGTTGGTATCGTTGTGGCGGTTGGTGTTGTTGTTACAGTGCTGCCGTTGCTTTTATTGTTGCTGTGCTATGCCGTGGTTGACGTTTCCGTTCCATTGCTTTTGTTGCTCATTTGCATGTGTGAGAAACAACCAAAGTTCGGGGTGCCCACGGGGCCAGCAGATCGCCTGGGAGTGGGAGTTGGAGTGTGAGTGGGAGTGCAGGGGGTGTGGGCGGGAACGATGGGGGGAATGAGCTCTGTAATTGTGGAAAATGGCGTCTAATGGCGTCATATATTCCGTTATGAATTGATAAGGGTGAGGAGAGGGAACCGAGAGACTGAGAGAGAGAGCGATGTCCGGAAATGTATTTTTAAATCGAAGAAGATGGAAAAATACAATTCCCGAAAATATAATTCAGGATTCAATTCTAAATATAGTCATGGAAGATTTCTCCACATGCACAGACAGACGGACAGGCGGCGACGGACGGACAGACCTGGGCCTTGATCGGGACTCTGAAGTACCAACAACACTCACCCGACGATGTCGTCGATGAGCGAACATGTCGTTGGCAATTAGGCGAGCACAACCTTTCAGTTGTTGTGGTGGTCCTCGCTGTTCGATTTGTTGCTGCTTTTTCTATTTATGCGCTTCCACCTCGCTTCCTCCTGCCCGCCTCCTCGTTCGGAGTACCCGCAATTTATTCAGTCTTGATTTTCCTGCGATTTGCATAAAGATTTCACAAAGTATTAAAATAACAAAATATTCTCCTCCTTCCACTTCTGCTTCTCCTTCCTCCTCTTGCGTCGCGTTCGCTCCGCCTGCGCTGAGGGCTTTGATTCCTTGTCAAGGCAAGGGAATTTGAGTGGTGCGAGTGCGTGTTGTTGTTGTTGTTACATATTGTTGTTTTTGGCAACAACGGAGTCGCTAGCATTTTGTTGCCTGATTGTTTTGCCAGTTCTCGCTGCCGCTGGCCACCTATTGTTGTTGTCGTACTTCGAGACGCATTCGCCAATTTTTATAAATTATTTGTGCAGTTTAAAAGTCTATTCATTGTTGTCATCCGGCTGATTGTTGTTCTTATTTTTCGCACTTTCTCCCCGCCCCTCTCGGCCATAACTTCTGCCGGTTCTGCTGGTTCTGCCGGCCAGGAAGGCGAAAAATCACAGACGCTTTTAATGAATCGCGAAATAAATCGGTTTAATGACTCCTCTGTCGGAGTTTTTACAGTGAGCTGCATAATTATTCCCAGCGCCACTTCGCTTCTGGGAACATCCCATCCCTCTCCTCCCACACTTCGTCCTCGTTCTTGTCTTTCTTCGGCTTTTGAGTTCCTTTCGTTGGCTGGCCTTCCTTGGTTCATCTGGTTTGCAGTCGATCCTGGCTTGAGGACAATGATCCCTCCTCCTTATAGTTTTCTGCCGCTCTTTCTCTCTGTCCTACTCCTTCTTCCTCCCTCGCTCTCTCCCGCTTGTGGCTTCTCAAACATGGCATTCCTGGAATTTCCGCCCCTTCCCTCTCTCTTTTTTCACTCCTTGCTTGTTCCTTGTTCACTTGTGCTCCACAAATCGCTTATTTTGTTTTCGCTGAAGCCAACTTTCTCTCACCATCCTTTTCTTCTTCTCTTACCTCTGTTTCTGAGTTGTTTTTGGCAAATCGTCGTTTTTGTTCTAACTCTTTGTCTTCAAAACTTCTAATTTGTTCTACACTCTATTTATTTTTGTTGTAATCGTCCCCTCTCTTTCAACCCCCGTCCCTTCCCCAAAGTTTATGCAGCTCTCATTGCGGATTAACATAGAATTTATCATTGGTGTTGCCGGTTGTTTGTAATCGTTCTGTTCCTTATTGTTGTCATTCGCTTCGCCTTTTGCCTCCTTCGATCCCCAAATTTCTAAATAATTTTCTGTATTGGTCCAACCTCTTTTATTTTTCTCGAAATATTTTCGCTCCAAACTTCCTCATAGGATTCCAATTAGAATGCGAAATACCCATAGCAGCTTTTCCGAGAATATATTTGTGATACACGAAAATTAACTATTGAATTCTACTGGTGGTTCATTTAAATTAATCACCAGTTTTTGTAGCCTTTTGATCTCTTCTATTTGTGAGTGAACCAGAAACAACGTAGATACTCACGGAGTACTCACCACGCGAGCCTTCTCGGCCTGTCTTCTGTGGCCCTGATTAGATTAGATACTCCTTTCATCTCCTTCCTAACGAGAAGGCGTTGAGTCGTTGTTGCTAATTTGATGCCTTTGTCTCGACACTTGACTCTCGTCGCCACCGCTGCACCCTTTTCTGGCACCCACCCTGCCTTATTTTTTGCTCCATTCATCGTCTGCCCCACCGCTCACTTTAAATTAGAACTCGTAACGAGCTCACATCGAATGCCACTTAAACAGGCTTCCCGGGCTTACGGCCTTCGTAATCCTTGTGTGTTTGTCATACTTTGCGCAACGGTGGCCGGTCCTCTCAGTATTCTCCGCGACTTTTTCTCATCCTTTCGCGGATCTCTCCGATCCACTCCCCTTAATCTGCTCCACATTGTGTCTTCGGCTGCTGCTTTCAATCCTTCTGCTCAGATTCGCTTAAGTCCTTCCATGGAGCTGCACGCGTTTTCTCCTGTCATCGCATCCTTTCCCTGACTTGTTCTCCTTTCTCGAACTTCATCCGCCACCGATCCCCGAAAAATCTGCGTCTCGCTCCATCTTCCATTGTGTGGCATCGTCATGAGGTTCTGACGTCACTCGCTGCCCCTGACACCCGCCCAGCTGTCGGGTGCAGAGACAGACGTCTGCGAGGAGAACGAGGGGTGGCAATAATAACTTTGGTCCTGGCGCCGGGACTTCTTCATTAGACGAGGTTCATCAGCACGCGAAGCTCGAGCTAATTTACTGCAGGAGCCCCGGGGGTCCGCGAAGGCCGAGGGCTGGACGACGTGGGCGAAGCAGGGAGACGTGGGACTCAGGACGAAGGCGATGGATGCAGGAGGTCCTTCAGCCTCCGACTGACGAGGGAGGTGGGACGAAGTGATGCACATCATGCAAGTCATATTACTACCGTTCCTCTCATTGTTGTTGCTGTTGCTGATGGTGATATCATTGTTGGTGCCCTTGTTGGTGCCTGTTGTTTCTGTCATGAACTCCGGCGAGAGTTTGACTCGACTTAAAATTTGCCAAAAGTTCGTATTTTCTTTATTTTTGTTTCTTTCGTGTGTGTTCCTAGTGCACCTGTTACATTTTTATAAAGGACTAGTTGTTGTGGAGGGGATTTTGGCTCAACATTTTAATTCTCTATTGTAGCCTTTAATTTAGCAGACCATGACAGGACGTTGGACGAAGGTTGCGGGCGGTGCGTTAGGGGTTGAGGAGCCACCAGACATGCGAAATGTAGCAATGAAATCTAATGATGACTCCCTCTGTCCTCCTCTCTCTGTTTCGTTGTTTTCAGTTATTTTCCAGATTTTGTAATGGATTTAAACACCAGTTGTCACTTGCTATAGAATATCATCAGAAAGGGTCAGCTTGAGTTTATAAAGAACGTATATAGAGATGGAAACATTTTTATTTATTTAATGGATTGCAAAAAGAGACAAGGGCAAAACTCGATGAATCGAATTACAGTATGTAGAATACGATACTGAGCAAAATACTTTCTAATTTTGTTTGTTCCAAGCTACTAGTTCGCACAGATGACCGAATGAGTCGAAACCCGATCTTTAATGTTATACTCCCTTCAACAACTCCAATGTTGTCCCTCCTCTCTCACAATCCCTCCCACACACAGATTTTAAGTCATTCCCACCTGAGTGGATGGGATTTTGGTGGAAGGAAACATTGTTTTGAGTGAATTTGGTAAAGCCTTCACGCCCTGTCACCTCATTCGAGAGCTATCACCCTCACACTGAGGACCTCGTTCTCTCGGAGCTCGGAAAACGTCTGCCCGAGGACTTATATATGTATGTAAATCCACCAGAAATTCATTTTATTATTCATACATTTGGCATGTGCGAGGTTTTGCGCTGAGACGAAGGCGTTTCAAACAAAGCATCTCCGTCATTTTTTCCCCAGTTACGCACGGTCCACCCTCCCTCTGCATTTCGCTGCGTTGTCTCTCTCCTCCTCTCGTCCTCTCTTCCCTTTCTTCTATCGCCTTCTCCCCGCATTTGTTCTCACGACATTTCCGCGAACGACATGTCTCTCCGGAGGCAATATTGCGGCGCAGTTCTCGCAGTTGCCGCTGTCTGAAGTCGTCGTAGTGTTTCAACAGCGCATAATTTTAATTTCAGAAAGTTTCCGCCCCGTTCCCTCTTGTACTCGGCGGTGCTCCCCGCGCCCTCGCCCAGTAGAAACACGTAAAGGCAGGCAAAGCACGAAAGGACGTTAATGCAAAGAAAACACTCAAGGATGCGCTCCTGCGTCTCTGGCTGAGTTTCTGCGTTTCAGAAAAACACGGCGGTGGAGGAGCAGAGCGAGGAGAAGAGAGAGATGGGGAAGGGGGCGGAATGTGGGCAGGAGGAGGCGGGGCAGGAAAGGTGAGAACCAACGAGGTTCCCTTTGAGGTTCCGGGCGCGGAGGACGCGAAGGCGATCGTTTAAGGACCACACAGTGACGACCACCGGCGAGGGCAGGAGAGGTTGGGGGATGGGGAGGGATGGAGATAGGACCGTGTGGGTAGAGGATGGGAACGGATGAAGGTGTTGTTGGTGCGCCGCTATAAACGAGGCCGACTGTCGAAGATGTCAGATTTGCTGATGGTCCGCCTCTCGCCTGCCTCGATGCCTCAGCAGCATTTAGTCGAGAGACAAAAGTAAGCCACATCCTTAAGAGGAATTCCCCCGTCAGCAGCGGCAGGGTTCCATTTGCTGGGTCCCGTGGGAGGGCATGGGTGTGGTCGTGGTTGTAGAGCTGCTTTGAAGCCGTTACGGCTAATGTTGCAATTATTTGTGAAATGTACGTGAAGGAGCTTTGCGTGGAGGTCGTGCGAGGATTCGTAGGCCAGAAGCAACAACAACAACGGCGACATCCACGGTAAAAACGCCAGGAACACCGACAACAACATCATCGTCGACAAGAACAACTTCAACTGGGAAAACATCAGCATACTCGAGTGGCAAATGCCAGGTCAGAAGCGTGAAGGTAATGAAATTTTGAAGCCAGTCGTAGGCTTGGCTCCCTCTCACTCGCCCCCTCTCCCTCTGCCACTCACGAGCATCCTTCAGGATAGCTTTGTCTAATGGAGGCTCACACACACAGGCACACCCACTCGCACTCGCCCCACAGAGGCGCACGTTCTCGTCGTTTGGCGCCCATCGACAAAGCCTGAAGCATGCGACGAGCGACGAGTGTTGATGGCGATGAAGGCGACAGCGACAGCGTCGACGCTCGCTGAAGGACATGTTGCCGCGAGGAGAACCCCATTGCTGTTCGATGTCAACGGCAGCAGTGGCGGCAACAGCAGCAGCGGAATGAGAATGGGCAGGAGCAGTCGGCAATTGTCATCGGCGCCATATTTTTGGAGGCACCCGACGTCGACGACGCCCTCCGCCAGACTCCGGCAGCCCTCGGCTGCTCTCGAGTTCCCTCGGACCTTCCTCGGACCCTCCTCGAGCCTCCCACGGAACTCCTTCCTCCTTCCGCCGATCTCCTCGACGACTTCCGGATGTCGTGTTACATTTATTTCAGATTTTGTTGCTGCCGTTGTAGTTGTTCTTGTGTTTGTTATGGCAGCATTTGTGATGAGTTGACGCTATTTGGGCAATGATCACAAATGACAACAACAACAACAAAATAATCATCGCACGCATCCGCAACACGCACTCGCACTCGCACTAAAAATTCCTCGACTTCCGGCGGAAATCGACGCACAAATTGCGTGTGCGTTCGAATTAGTGTCGGTGTGTGTGCCAGTGAAGATGCACACATGTGAGCGTGTTCGTGTGTATGTGAACGGATATCGCTTAACGCTTGCCATTTCATTAAAATGCTATTAGGACGAGCTCTCTGGGGGTTCACACAAAGAGACAGAGCGACCGAAGTGCGGAGAGCGAGAGGGAGGGAGCGAGATGAAGGGCCAGAGTAGGAGTAATGGCGTGAGATACGAGTGGTGTAGTGAGAGAGCGAGATAGGCAGAGGGAAATGAGAGAACACTTACGGCTTAGAAATTCATTCAATTCCATGAAATGTGCAGAGAATTCGTGGAGCGGAAAGGTGGAGCGCAGTGGGGAAGCATTTGAAGTAGAAGAAGACGAAAGTGAAGGAGGCGAGGACGATGCAGAAAAAGACGACAAACAAATGAAGGACGTCCAGAGGAATCGATCGAGATTTCAAAGACGTGACGGAGTCTTAAAGAGATAACGAGAAAGGTTTCCTGACCGGCCTTCTTTGTACACTGAAAAGGACAACAATTTAATTCCTTGCATATATGCCTGGAAATGAATGAAACGAAAGCGCAGAACATTTTTCGAATCGATATGTTCTTATTTAATTCTCAACACTTAGAGACTTCACCTTAAAAATGTCCTTTTCCTCTTTCATAATGCTGGGGAAGTTCCTCATGCTGACATCCTCTCCACTACAAGCGCAGCCCTCGCTACACATCAGTCATTCGGCGTCCAGAAACTTTCTCGATAGTCACTCAAGCCCCAAGGAGCCCCACGCATGTGTCCTGTCGCAAAACTCACGGGTTGCTCGGCCTCAAATTCTCTCTCTCCTCCTCCGTCTACCTCCCTTTCTCTCTCTTCCTTACTCAGCCATTGCCTTCTCGGGTGACGTAGGGGCATTAGTGAATCGAGTGAATTTCAAAAGTTTCAGCGGCCCATCTCAACAATAACAGCAGTAGCAGCAGCAACAAAAACGAGAACAACAATAACAACGAAGAGAACAACAAAAATAACTCGAAACTCGTTGTTTATGTAGACTGAAGAACTTGTCACTGCTTTTTTCAAAGATAGACTTGCAGAGGGGAGACAGTGCAAGACAGAGAAAGGGAGGGGTGGGGTGTGAATAGGAAGTGGGGGATGGATGGGACAGAGATGGGGCAGGGGATAGAGAGACAGAATAAATTCTCAAGTGGTTTTTCATTCGCTTTTGACGTCGTTTCACGCTTCACGAAAAACTACTGCAAAAACTACTAAAGCAAACAAAAAATGCAGTGCTGAAAGACGAAAATAGCAACAAACACAACAAAAGCTACAACAAACGGAACAAACCCAGCAACATACTGAACAAAGATACAACAAAAAATCACTGCTAGATCTGGAAGTAGAATAGGAGAACGAAAAGAAAAAATGCTAAAAATAAAGCCACTCAAAGGAATAAAAAGCAGGTTGAGCGCACTTATTTGCGCTTTAAACACTCGTGTAGGGGAGGGATGCATGCTAAGCAGCTGATTTAACACATGTGCAAAGACACGAACTCAAACAAACACACACGGGACAGTGACGAGTGCAAGGACACGCACATGGGCGGGCCGGAGGGAGCGGAGGAAGGAACAAGCGAGCGCTAAGTGAATCTGGGCGAGCGGCAGTTGCTCGCATTTCGCTGCACACACGACAGAGCCGGGGATGGCGAGAGGAGCGGACGGACGGACCGACGGATGGTGGAGCAGGCAGGACGAGGCTCGGCAACAGCTGCCGCTCGGAGGAGTCATTAAAGTCGCATTTCGCCCCCAAGAAAGACGGGATATTGGCGGGAAAGAGGGGGGCATCCTCAAGGGCGCAGAGGAGAACGGGAGGAGGCGATGAAGTTCCAGAAGAAGGGGAAGCGGAAGCGGAAGCAGGGGCGAGAAGGACGATGCTCGGCATTAAATTCTCGTCGACGCAAATGAATCTGAATCTCATTTGGCGCGAAAATCATTCACTTAAGTGGCAACACTAAGCCCTGGCCATCGCCGCCGACGGAGAACTGCGGAGAAGGAAGGGGTTGCGGCGATGCGCTGAAATTCCAATAAAAAGAAGGGTCGACAGTGAGAGGTCGTCGTCGACTGTGATTTGCACGCAGGACTCGCGGCGAAAAACCGACGGAATGTTTCGCGAATTGTCAACAACAACAATTGACTTCGGGACATTGGTTCTCATCGGGGTGGCGGCTACCCTCGACCCAATCGTCCCCGCTCTCGAGGGCCATAAATAATCAACGATCACGTAACACGTTGCGTCGCTTACGTCGCGAAAATCGCCGAATCGCGGCAGGCGGCAACTCATTTGTCGGTGTGTGTGTGAGTGGGACCATTGTGTGAGAGTGAGTCTGTTGTGTGAGTGTGTCAGGGCCAATGAAAGAGGTTGAAACGTGGGCCGCACGTGTTGCTCGAGTGTCGCCCAAATTTATTGCCGTCTTTTAGGCATGCGATCAAGCAAATTGCGCGATGATCAAGCAGAAGAAGACAATTCGTATGCAGGTGTTGTTGCCAAAATTTACCATGCCGAGCTCTCCTGATTCAATTCTCTTCAATTTGCCCCAATTGGATTTCTTTCACCTTTGATTAAAATTTAATTTTGATTGTTTTTTCATTTGGCTGTTTTGCGCTTTTGGATTTTTTCTCATGTTTTCGCTATTTGGAATTTTTTTTTTTTTTTGTTTAATTCTTTTGCCGAAAATGTTCTCTACTATTTTGGGCTCTATTTGATATGTGTTCTCTTATATGTGTTTCTCTTTTTTGCAGTATAGACTTTTTTTAATGTTTTGGTTCAAATTTTACGCTTAATGGTTTTTTCTCATATGTTTGCTTACGCTTTTTGGAATTTTGTCGAGCTCTCAGTCACTTCACTGAATTTCGCTCCGGGCGTAACGAGAAGGGAGTGAATTTTATTTGATTTCCGTCGAGTTTTCGTTGATTTGATTTTCCGACACAATTTTTTGTTCTTTCTGTACGTTCTTACTGTACATGGCTTTAAGTTGAGTGCATCTGACTACCCATTAGGCATTCAGTTTTGGTTTCGCTTCGCGTTGATTCCACTGGCTTACAGTAGGATCGATTGACACGATTTTCAGATCCCTATCTTTCTCTGCTTTTTATTCCGATTCTAAACCCAATGGGATGTGTATTCAACTGCGTGTCATATGCATGTCTTTGTATAATTTCCTAAAAGGCAAATCGGAATTTGATCCTTACTGAAGATCCTAATTTGATTTGATTTGAAGCTAAAAATTTGATTTTATTTCACGGGAATTCCTGATAATCGCTTGTATTATTTCTCTTGTGAATATTCGAAAATATGCTATATTTCAATATCGAAAATTGCTGCGTTTTGAAGTCATTTCATTCGGTTCCGGCTGCAACTGTGGACATCGCAGTTCATCCATTTCCACAATCATCAATCCAATAATATCTGCCCTCCTCTTTCTATCCCTGGCAATGTTCGTCCGTGAACTGAAGCCTCCGATGTGCTGCTTCCTCCTAGCCTCTAGTGGACGATCACGTCTCCTCAATCCGTCTCCGCACCAAAGACCACTCGCCCAACAGCAAAGCGCCTTCCTAACAAAACCACCTCCACCGCCAACAACAACGACGAATAGATCTCACGTCCACACGCGCCAGGGAGAGGGATGCACGTCCGAGTGTCGCTGATTAAATTTAAGCACCGTGGGACGAGCAGAAAAAGAGGAACGGAAAAACAAAACGGATGAGGTCGGCAGGACCCTTTCTTTTATTGTATTTGCCATCGCCATCGCCGGCACCTTCCGACCGGGCAGCCAGTGTCGAGAATCCCTCCGTCCCCTCGGCCCTGGCTGTGTGTTGAAAACGAACCCCGAGGACCGACATCCGGCAAGGACGAGCAGGACAGGGTGGGAGAGCGGGTGACGTCTTCTTCGAGGACAACCGCAACATCAAATCTCCCGCCTCCGTCTCCGTCTCCGCCTCCGACTTCGCCTTCTCTCCTCCACTTTTGCTTCCGCTGTCTTTGCCTCCCTCATGTCGCCTTCCTCTTGTTCCACCTTGTTGCTCATCGGCCTATGGTTAAAAAGCGTAACCGTTGGCGTCGTGTCCCTGTCCCAGCAGCAGCAGAAGCAACAACACCAACAACACGCAAAGGTAAAACGGTGTCCTTTAAAGAATTCCCTCGCCTCGCCCACTGTCGTGCATAATTTATGTCAAGTTCTCACGTGTTATTTTTCTTCCCCTGCTCGTCCTCTTCTCCCCAGCTTCTGCTCGTCTCCCCTTCCTCCCGCGCACACGCTTTGCATTGTCCTGGGATCCTTCGTGTGACCCTCGTATTTTGTTTGGATTTTCGTCCTTGCGATTTAGTAGATGGATCAGAGCAAATTATGCGTTGCTGTTGAGCCTTCTTTAGTGTTGTTGTTGTTATTCTTACTATTCTGGTGTCTTCCTGTACATTATTTTATTTTTTCCTATTGTTTTCCCATTGTTGTTGCCGATTCTTTTCATGCTCCAGCTCCAGAGATGATTCCGCAAGTTTTGGGTGCAAGCTTGCTTGTTGTTGTTCTTCTTTTGTTTTTGTAATTGCTGTTGCCAATTTAGAGCCACAAGATTTTCGTGTTTTGAGATTCTCGTCCTTGGACGCCGTCTCCAGCCTGCGACCTCGACGGCGACGACGAAGTCTGCGATCAGGAACGCAAACAACCGCCTGGTGGCATCCAAAACAACAACAGCAACCAACAACACCAGTAACAACAACAAGAACGACGATGATTTATTGTCTAGATGGCCTTGTTGTCCTAACCCTGATGTTGTTGTTGTTATTGTTGTTCTTTGTAATGGTCGTTATTGTTGTTGGCTTAGTTGTTGCTTTCGTCATTATTTCCTATTAAGCCCCATTCTTCAATCTTCCCATCTCTCCGACATTTTCTGCTTCTCGTTCTCCATCCCTCGCTCGCTCGTGCTACTCTTGTTGGGAATTTATAGAATTTAAGACCGGAAATGACTGGTGTATGCGTGCGTGGGTGTGTGTGTGCTTGAGTTTGAGTGTGTGTTTAAAGAACGAAAGCGTTTAGTCAAGCATCATAAATAAAGAAGAATAAGCTGTGGTCAGTTTCGTTTACGCTTTCTCCTTCTCTCTGTCTCTCTTTCGCCCTCTCTCCCGCTCTCAGCTCGAGCTCCTTTGGTGCGTCTCCGTCGGAGCGGAAAGGAAGGAAATGGATTGGAATGGGGACGGAGGAAAGGAGGGGAAAGGAAAGAAAAGGAATTATTGTCGACAAAAGATCCGCATGCGAAAAATTATGAAAACCTGCTTTGAATATTATTTCGCTCCCTAGTTCTCTCAGGCCCACTTTCCTTTTCTCTCTCTCCGTGTGGCTCTCCTTTGACCTCTCACTCTCCCCTTTCTCTCCCTCACTCGCCACTCCGCCGATTAATCATGCGTTGTGTCGGCTCAGTTTTTCCGCTCGAGTTGCCGCCAAGCGCTCGCAACGAGAGGCAGCACGATTTGTTCGAGGTCGCCCCTCGCATGTCCTCCGGAAGCTCGTCTAATCAGCAAATCATCCGCCGACCCATTTTCGAGGATCCCGGCGGCCCCGGCCAGGCAGGACGTCCCCGAATCCTGAAGGAAATTGGGGGAAAATTCTCTGTCTTCGGAAGGAAACCCATGATATTTTGAAGCCATTGGTTTCGTACTCGTCTACGAGCAATATCTTCGAGTATCGTCTAACGAGAGTCGTGAAGTCCTCTCAAAAGGTCACTGACAGAGCGTCTGGGAGGGTCCTGAACGCTTCAGAGGGTAATCGATTGGGAGTTACTTTTCGAACCATCAGCTCAGTCAGCTCGTTTCCAGTGCTCAGCACAGCTCTCGGATTTCTTTTTGCAGTGCTAAGCGGATCAAATCTGAGTTGTCTTTTTGTGTTGTTTTCCGTTCCCTCACCGTTGAATTCAATTAGAATACTTTCGCGCAAAAAGTTGAGGATGGAAATGTTGCGAGACGTCCAGGAACCCCAAACGACATGAGAAGAAAACGACGGAGTCAGAGAAGGACAGTGGGAGAGCTGAGACGGTAATAGAGAGGATGGGTGAGCGAAAGAGCAACAACGCAACAAAGCAAAAAGACGGGAAGTCTGCAATCCAGAAACCATTTTTACTACCGCAATGTGAACGCCTCGACAACGCTTTGGGGAGCCAGCGTAGAAGGGGAGGGGCCAAAGGAAGTCAAGAGACGCCACGAACGGAAGGAATTTCCCACGAAAGACACACAGCGTTGGGGAACCAGTTGGGAAGCACCGGAAAAAACGTTTGTTCACTTATTGTGTAATGTACACAGGAAAAGACACAGAGACAGCAACACACAACCACAACAAGTGCAACAACAATAACATACAACTACTGCAACCAGAAGATCAGCAATGTAATGAAAGCAACAGCAAGTCACAGAAATAGAAAGTTCGGGGGAAAAAATCTGCTGTTGAATTTCGCTCCGAGAGGGAGCGAGAAAGAAAGGAAATAGAAAAAGAAGAGGAGAGCGAGGGATTCGCAAAAAATTATCGAAAAAATGGTGGAGCAACATTTGGATTTTTTACAAAACACATGGGGAAGCGGAAGCGATGACTAACGAGGGCACGAGGGCGGTAGAGGAGGAGGAGGAGGAGAAGCTTGGGGAAGAGGTCTCAGGTGAGAACGGCAGGTGAATCGGGGGAAACGGCTGTGAACACCTCGGGTTGAGCTGCGGCCGAACACAGTGTGCACAAGGGAAGAGAGAAACTGCGAGAACAACGGCGGAGGATTGAGAGCGGATGTCAAGAGGAGTGAGGGAGAGTAAAGAATCAGAGTGAACAGAGCAGAAGGCGTCGAGAATTCGAGTAAGTGATTCTTGCACTAGCGTTGGCGCTTGCATCCATTTCGCTCATCTGGGTTCCTCCCATGTTTCCGTTCACCGATTCTGAGGTGATATTGAATATTTTTAGGTACGATTTCCGAATGTGTAAGAATAGTGGAGTTAAAAATCGCGTTATCTCATTGTGAATGAACAGAAGAGGCATTTATTTAAAACGATTTTTCTAATGTTTCCTTTGATTTTCTTTTTTGGATGCTAACTTTTCTAATATATCATTAACATGCTTGTAAAAATTCTTCGATTCTTCAATTTCAAATCCCTCTTTCGTTCACAAAAAGTTAATAACAGTGCAAAAAATAAAAAAAAAACCCAAGAACAACTCCAACCTCATCGAAAACAACAACTCTTCCTACGAATACCACTTCATCGACGGGAAAAACTTCATCAACGACAATGAGTTAAAAATAACAAAAGTAAAAAAGGAAACGATAAATGGTACAAGATTGACTGAGGACTGACATTCGAGAAAACGAAATAGCGAGAGGGAGAGAGAAATCCAGTGAGATAGCGAGTGAAAGAGAAGGCGGCAGTAGCCCTAATCCGTAAAATGCGGGAGACAATTGAGAAATAACAGTTAAATAAACGATTTACATGCATTAACGAGACGAATCCGCTTCTGTCTCGTTCTCTCTCCCACCGTCTCTCTATCTCTGTCTCTCGTTCTCTCTTTCTCAGTCTTTCGTTTTCTCTGCTTTCTCTCTCGCTTTCGCTCCGGGGCCGCGTGAGACCGAGTTCGGTTTGTATGTGAACCATGGGAGCAACAACAAGGACGAGAACACGCTGACTACATTAGTGTGAACAGCAACGACAAACACAATAACACAACAACCATGAGAACGAAAACGACAACATCATACAAATACAAAAACATCTGCCGATCGGAGTCGATGAGAGGGATTGGAAGAAAGAGAGAGCTAGAGTCGATGCAAGTGACTGAAGACTGAAAGAGAGGGAGTTACAGTCGAACAGACGGCGGAAGGGCGAGGAGAAGCACGAGTCAAGAGGGATAAAGACAATCAAGAAGGGAACGAATCGGGATGATTGGGGCCAGATGTAGAAGAAGGAGAAAACGGGGAATAACGGACGTAATCGAATTTGAAATGAGAGCAACGAAAATGGAAGATGGAAAACAGAAATTGTGGGGTAGAGAAAAAGGCGATATAATAAAAATAATTTCCGCTTTTGTAATTGAAGTAGCGGTACAACAACAGAAGCGCGAAAATAATGAGCTGCAACAACAACAACGGGTAGCCAGGATCAGCTCAAGGAAATCATTTGGTTAGTGATGGGCTTGGGTTTGTTGTTGTGCTTTTATTGTCAGCGAGTAATTTGAAATAATTGAAAACGGAAGGAGAAAAGGAAAAGACCGTAGTTGCCGCCGAAACGAGACGGGTGAAATTTTATTTGGCTTTATATATTCTTTTTTAGCGTATCTTTAAAGCCTCTTAGAGTAGGCCTGACAGTGAGCGTGTGTGACCGAATAACAATTTTTGTTCAACTATGAACTCCGGCTGAATCTTAGAGGTTTTTAAAAATACATCGAGGAAAACTAAATTTAGTAGGATATGAGAGAAGTTTCATGATTGGTTTCATATCCTGTGAATTGCATGAGAAAGAAAAATGAACTAATAACAAAAACTATTGAATTAAGATAGAGTTTTCATAATTATTGATATAAAAGAGCAAACTATTTAATTAGAAAAATATTAAAATAATTAAAAGCAATGAACAAGGGACAAATTTTTAAATTCAAAATAGACAAACAATTAGGTAATAAATCATGTCGAAATACATAAGACAAATAAAAACGATTAAAACAAATCTAAAACCGAACGAATTGAGAATAGCTCAAATATTGAAACATGCAATGGTTTCATCACGTTTTCATTCAGTCATGTGGTATTTCGTTCGAGTGACCACATTTAAAATTCGCTAGCACCGGGGTTCCCCGAGGCACCCGCAAAGTTTGCTGCCTGATCTCCTCGAACCCAAAGTTATCTGCATATTTCGAGAAGGGAATTCTACCCTCCTTCGGCTCTTGTTGTTGTTGCTGGGCGCACTGCAGCTCGCTTTCGGGGGGGCTCCAGTTGGAGGCTCCAAATTTCGCGAAGCTGGCGAGGAGGGCAAAACAACAACAACAACAAAGATAGGAGACTGAATACAGCCAGTGCAAAATGTCGAAATCCAACGAAAGTATGAGAGTGAGGGCTGCAAAAGGAAACACACCAAACGAAGGACTTTAAAACGGAGCAAATAACAAAAAGAAGAAGAACAACTTCAAACTGAGGCACGCGAGTGACGGAGAGGGTGTGAGGGGAGAAAAGGTGAAAAAATCCACTTGAAACTTTGTGCTTTGTGTGAACTTCGGAGAGGGTCAGATAGGGTCGGAGAGGGGGAGAGAAGGAGAGAGATAGCCTGAGCCCAGGGGACGAGGGGTGCTCGGGCAAAGGACGCCGAACGAGGATAAAACACGCCAAAGTCAAGTGGCGACCAGGCGAAGTCGCGAACCCAATGGACGATGACGACGATGGCGACGGGACGCGAAGGGGCAGAGGCATGAGAAGTGGAAGAGGAGGAAGCACAGCAGCATCACTCGCAGTTTAAAGTTAGGCGACCAGGAAGAAGAAGAAGAAGAGGGAGAGGGAGAGAAGTGAGCCAAGAACTTCGTAAATCCTTCATGGATGCATTAAGCGCTGTCTGTTCCGGGAAGCATTAAATTTTGTTGTCGTCTTTGTTGTTGTGTTTTTTGTTGTTGTCGCCTTTGTTATTGTCGTCTTTGTTTTCCCTGTTGTTGGCGTCCTGTTATTGTTGCTTCGAAAGTTCCTGCAGCTCGCTCAGAGATTTCTATCCCAATACAATAAATGATACACAACACGTTCAGTGTCTCCGTCGCTCTCGGCCCCGCAGGACGGAACTGCAGCAGCTCACGAGAGAGAGGGGGAGCTCTTTTAATCTCCGCCGGCGAGTTCTCAGCTCGTTGTCGATATTCTGAACTTGTGTGCCCGAGCTTGATTGCCGACCTCTTGGTCGCGGGAAGAGCTTTCGTGGGGCTTTCCAACGGGTCGGGCTTTAAACATTTCTGATTTCCTGATTTCCAAAATACTTTCTTGGTATAGTTTGGACGACTTTTCCCAGATTATTGCATGCATTATTTGCTTTTACTCAGTTTTTTTTAAGAATATGAAGTATTATTATATATTTTTGAATATTTCACCATATTCATCAAATTGGTTTGAATTATTTTATACTTGTTCTATTACATCACTTTTATCCTTCTTCAATTCTTCTTTTTTGTAGAGTATTTGTGTTTAATTTTTTAATGATTCTTAAAAATTGTCTTTATGTTGGCACTCCATTCTTCTAAAATGTATGGCTAAATGCTTTTCAAAAACTTTATTTTCGTACGACTTTGCTTATTCCACATAACTATATACTTTCGTAATCCATTAAATCAACAATTTTTAAGCAAGAGAATGACAAAAAGGCGCATACATGTGCTGATTATTAATGTGTCTGTAACGCGTGTTTACACGAAATCATTTTTCCATCAACTATAAAGAAAATACGAGCGCTAAAAAATAAGCTCTATAAATTGAAAATAAAAATCGACTGTCGTCAGCTCCAAATGGCGAAATCGATAACGACCATCCTTGACGAGATCATTGTCCTTAACAACCGATTCTCATCCTTCCCAAAACGTCGGGAAATAATTTATTGTAGCTGTTACTGTTGCTGTTGTTGTTGCCGAGTTCAGCCACCTCTCGTTCGCGAATCCCCGCGGAGCACGACGAACGCCGTGATGGAGCGATGGGAGGGGGACGGGCTCAAAAAATCGCCCCCATTTGTTTTCACTCAGCCAAGGACTCCATCACCGCCCTCCACAGCCCTGCGGCCACGCCCGTCGATGGGAATTTATCACGCACACTTGTAGCCGCCGACGACGGCGCAACGACGGCCGCGCCGCGACTTTGACGATGACGACGGCGACAGGGTGACGACAACGATGGCGTCTTCGGCTCGATGACGCCAACGGTTCACCTGGAGTTCAGTCTTCCTGGATGCCCGCGCCTTCCCCTCTCCACCTGTTACGATCTCTCACCCTGTTCAAAGCCTCCTTCTCCTGCACGTCCACCCCCTACTATTCGACTTCCTCCTCCCATCCACCATCCGTAGCTCGTCACCCGACTTCCTTCCCATTTCCTCTCCTCGTCCCTGGAACCACGTGTGGTGGATGGGTGCGAGTGTGAGCAAGTGTAAATGCGTGGGCGTGATTGTCTGCCAGTGTGTGTGTGTGATGTATCCCAGCGATTGTTGTTCATTTGACGAGAGGCTATTTTTTGTTTGTTGAGTTTTTGTTCGTCTTTTATGTGTTTGAAAAATTTGAAAATATATTTCAAATTCACATCTTTTTTCTCCCGTTGTCGAAGCAATAAAATCCCACTGCTGCAGCGAATCATTTCCTCGCCCGGCGAGCTTGTATGCGTGTGCATGCGAGTGTGGGTGTATTAGTGTCTCGTACCTTACTCCCTGCAGGACTCCTCGCCAGTGCTCGTGTGTTTGTGTGAGAGAGAGAGTGTTTGTGATTTAATACAATTCTCAATCCGCTTCAATGCAGAGTATTTTGATGTTGTTGTTTTTGTGTTTCATTGTATTCCCTTTGTTATTGGTTTTTAATGATATTCATTTGTTCATTGTTTAGCTCCTGCTTGTTCTTTATTGCTTCCGCTTTCCTCCTCCCGCACTCCCTTAGAGCCAGTTTGCTTGTTGCTGGAATTAGTTATTGTTGTAATTTACCGCATGGCCCGACATTGACATCGTCTGCCTCGACGCCGACGCCGACGCCGACACCGGCGTTGCAGTCGGCTTCCCTTTGAGTTTGACGTCGTCTCTCACGTTCCGACGTGTGTGTGCGTGTGTTTGTCTGAATGATATTATGTGTTGAGTGGCGGGCAGGTGTCCGTGTGTGTGTGTGCGTGTGCTCGTGTGCTCGTGTTAGAGCCCGGCTGTCCGTCCGTCGCATTAGCGTGCCATTTGTATGCTTGTGTTCGTCCATCAGTTGCAAATGTTTTGCTCTTAGTGGTTCGGCGGGAGAGAGATGGGGAGAGAATGCGCGAGGGAGGCCAGCAGTCGCGCCTGTAGAGGGAGCGAGATGGCGAGTCTGCACGAAGGAGCACTTGGTGGAGGAGGTACAGAGATATAGTGAGACCGTGAGGCAGAGGGATTGACAGATCGTGAGATAGAGAGAGAGAGAGAGAGAGAGAGAAGAACAGAGGAGACCGTGAAGACAGAGCTGTCCGGGACAGAGGATCGAGGTGTCAGTGAGGGAAAGAGACATCAAGAGGCCACCAAAATCACTTGCGGAAGCCACGGGAAGCCACGGCTGGAGATGAGCAAAAGGAAGACAAGGAAGAGAGAAAGAGAATAAAGGAAAGAAAGAGAGATTTAGATAAAGAAAAGTAAAGCAGTTTTGAAGTGTCTTTGTTTTGAATTGTGTTTCTAATAAATTGATGCAAGATGATTTTCCTCAGTGGCAAATAGAAAAAAGTGTGAGAGAGAGAGACTGAGAGATAGCGCGAGAGAGATAGAGGAAGGTGGCGAGTAAGCGGGATTGGGTGAATCGAACTGGGAAAACGGGAATCATCCTGGATTCAAACTATTCAAGAAGAGCCTCGTCCATCCATCGTTGTCGAGTCCTCGATCAAATTGACGTCTTTCGCCTTTCTGGCACTGGTGATCACACCCTCTCCCTCCCTCTCCCTCCCTCTCCCTCTCTCTCCCTCCCTCTCTGTGTCCCTCCTTTCCCGCGGCTTGGGCACATCCGGCCGCAAGCTGCGACCCGAGGATGCGAACGAGCAACGTGCGAAGAAGAACAAGCACGAGCAGGGTGGAAAGAGAGACATGTAGCAGAGGAAGGAGAGAAGAAGAAGTGAGTGCGAGAGGGATAGGGTGGAAGAGACGAGGAGGATTTTGGGAAGTTTTAAATTTTAATTGAGAAGATTTGCAATTCAGCGAGATTCATATGCACGACTACGGCAGCAGCAGCAGCAGCAACAACAATTGCAACCACAACACCAACAACAACAACAACAACAACACCAACAACAATGACTACAAGCCGAAGTAGACGGAACGGAAAAAGAACAACAACAAAACACTGACAACTAGAACTATAACAACGAAAACAATGGCAAAGACAATAGAATAATAACAACAACAATCAAATCAACAACAAGGCAGAGAGAGAGAGAGAGAGAGAGAGAGAGAGCTGAATCGGAAGGTGCCTGCAGAAGAGCGAAGTCAAGTGAAAAAGAAATAGATAGCGAGAGAAAGCGAAAGAGAAAAAGCGATGGAGTCAAAGGGAAACAGTGAAAGCGAGGGAGTGAGAGAGTGGAGAAGATCGGTAGGGAGCGAGCGCGGGAGAGCGAAGGAACCAACAGCGGCGCCGACACGTTCGCCGAATGAGATGCAGGGCACGAACACGGCAGCAGCGGCGCCGCAGGATCAGGACGAGTGAGGCGCGAGAGGGAGGATGGAGAGGGAAGTGAAGAGATAGAGAGGGAGAAGGAGAGGGAGCGAGGGACTAGGAACCGGTGAAGAGCGACACGAATTAATTTCGTCGTCGCATAAACTTTGCATCTGATGATGGATGAGAGGAGGCGACGGTGATGGGGAGCGGGTGGGGTAGAAGAGAGGGGATGGAGAGGGGGAGCGAAGAGGATGGAAAGCAACAGAAGAGGGGGAAGCAGGAGGAGAAGCCGGAGGAGGGAAAGGAAGAAATAGCGAGACAAATAGGGGAACGGGGGACGAGGCACGGGGACCTCGACAACATGGACGCGGAAGCGGATCCAGAGCCGTTTGGGGTCAACAAGAAGAAGCACGGTCGACGCGAGCAGGGCCGGGGCTGCAACGAGCAACAACTACGATAACAGCAGTGATAAGGACAACAATAACAAGAACAACACTAACAACAAAAACAACAAGAGCTCCAACAAAACCAGTAGCAGCAAAAACGTAAAACACGACCTAGCGAGAAAAGAGAATAGCTGAGAACATGGCGTACAGGACGTGGGCCGGGACAAAACTCGAGAGATGAAGCAGGACGCGAAATAAACTCTGGACAAAATACTTGGGAACTTGACTTATTCAGAAAAACTGCGATACTGTCAATGTTCATGTAATGGACCGCAGATCTTTCCATATGAAATCGACACCTCTTAGATGATGAGATGTCTCGGCTACTGAAATAAAACCTGAGTTTCTCTCACTCTTCCCTGGATCACCGGACATCCCTGGCAGAGTGTTCAGGAAGCGAGAGAATGGCTCGGGAATCAAGAGAGAAAAAGAGGGCGAAAGAAAGAGAAAGAGGGAGAGAGAGAAAGAACGTCGGAATTAGAAAAGGGCATCCATGCCCTTTTTGCATACGAAATGCAGCTGCCCCAAGGGCGATACTCAACAGAAGCTCATACACACACACACTCAAGCATAGACACACCAGGCTCTTCCCGCGCGTGGTGTGTGAGTGTTGCTGGGAGCGTAAGTGAAAGGATCGTTTGAAAAGGAATTTCAATGAAAGGAAATCGAGATGACGGCAAAAATTCCCCAACATCTAATCTGCATGCATGCCAAGTGCTTCGAGGGATTTCAACGCACAAGCACACGGTTCCATACACCCACACTCCCACACCGACGACCTCAATTGGTGCGGCCCGCCTCACTCACTCCCTCTCTCCCTGCGTCACCCTTGCGTCCCCTCTCAGAGCTGCCCGGCGATGTAGCCTCGCATGTCTTCGAGTGGCTGCTAATCGCTCGAGCCCGGAGTCTCGGGTCTCGCACCGGGAGTCGCCTGGCTTCCTTGGGATCTTCCTCTCCTTATCGCCTTCCCCATCGCCCTCCTACTAGTCCTGCGGCTCCGGCCACTTGAGGTTCGCCGCAGAAATCAATTTAGCAAAAACTTCTCAAGGAAGCAGATGCGAAAAGAGAGCCGAGGAAGTCTGCGGGACAGGGAGAGAGGGGGAGAGGGACGGATGGTCAGCCGGAAGAGAGAAAGTGCAGTGAGTCGTGCGGACTAGAGAGAAAGCGTGCGAGAGGCTTCGAAAGGCTTCGGTTATGGCGACGGCTTCCTCGACTCTTAAATAATTTACCTTTGAATGCCGGCCAAGGTGCTCGAGGGTCTACACACATACACCCACCCAAGTAATACTTATTAGTGTGTGTGTGTGTGTGTGTGTGTATGAAGAACCGCTTCATGGAGCGGACATAAATAAATTGAATACAATTTTGCAGGCTTCGTCCTCCTCACTCGAGTCGAGTCGAGTCCGGCCGCAAGTCCTGAGAGGTTCCTGCTTCATTTTCCCCCCACTCTCTCCCACTCTTTACCTCCGTTTTCC
Organism: Coelopa pilipes; assembly: GCA_947389925.1. NCBI lineage: Eukaryota > Metazoa > Arthropoda > Insecta > Diptera > Coelopidae > Coelopa > Coelopa pilipes. The sequence continues at coordinate 56,707,323 of OX376696.1, forward strand.
TCTCCCTATCTCTCGTTCGAAACATCGTCTTTTTCGCCCTTCTTCTTCTTGAATGTGGGTATCGCACACTTCAGCCACTCAGGTGGCCCACGCTTGCATGAAGTGACCTCTGACCGCCCCTGCTCACCCTTTTTGGAAGCCAAAGGCAACGCCTTTTTGTTGTTGTTTAATTACATTCGTTGAGTGGACCTCGGGACAGGGTCTTGTATACACACATATATGTGTGTAAGAATGTATGTGCGTGACTCTCGTAAAGAGGTCTCGAAATTCAGGAATTCTGTTTTCGGTTTTTTGCCCTTTTCAGAAAATGTCTTCGTCTCCTTATGTTTCTTTTTGCGGCTCACTTCGTCTGGCTCTCAATTTTATGATTGCTTGTCTCTTTGGCAAAATAGCCCATATTCCTTCTCTTTCTATCTCTCTCTACTTCCCTGTCTCTCCTCTCTGCCTCTCTCTATCTCCCGTCTCTCCGTCTCTGCCTCTGCCTCTGCCCAATTCGTCCAAACTTCTCGCAAGTAATTTTTTCAATTACTCACGTCGTTGTTTTCCTCCGCCTTCTCCTTATTTTCTTTCCCTCGCTTCTTCCATTCATTCGCCCGCCAATAAGACAAACGACTGCGAGAAACAAAAAACGCTAACAGAGAAGGCATAAGAGAGAAATGCGGAGAGGGAGTTAGAGGCAGGGAGAGTGAGAAGGACGGAGACACATGAGGGGAGAGAGACAGAGAGAGAGAGAGAGTGTAGACGCAGAAAAGGAAATAGACGCGACCGCAGCTGCAATTTTCGAAACAAATGGATTTTTATTGCGGATTCACGAGCAGTCAATCAGCCCTTTAACGAACGAAGAGAGAGGGAAACCAAGATAAGGAGACAAAACGAGGGGGAGCGAGAGGGAGAGGGGCGACAGCAAAGCGACGGACATCTCGATACCGTTACAACAGCGGTATGTTGTAACGGTGCATCTGTGTCGGGTCGATTTCCGCTTCCTGTTCCCGTTCCCGTTGGTGAGAAATTCCCGCAAATGCAGTTCGCACTGGCAACAGCTACAACAACAATGACAACCAAAAGCATAACAACAAGAACAACAAGTCCAGTAGCAACAACAACTTGCACAGCTCCTGCAAAACACAGAATGAGTCAAAGTGGAATTTCACTGATGCCGATGTTTCCATTCCTATTGTTGCTGTTATGTTGCCCTTTTTGTTGTTGTCTCAGTTGTTGTCGTTGTTTGTTTCTGCTATCACTATTATTGTTGCCGGCCACGCTGTTTTGTCGCTGCTTCTATTTGTTGTTGTTACTGCCACCAACTCTGTGTTTAGACTCACTCGCGTTTCGCCCAAAACAATCGACTGTCGCTGTGACTGACGGCTCGACGGCTCGACTGACGGACAGCCGGCGCCTCCATCCATGCTCGCCGCCATTTTGCATCGGCCCGGCCTGCGTCCATTCGCCCTGGCATGCAATTAATTTTTCATTCTCCAGCCTCTACTTCGACTTCGATCCATGTAATCCATTGCGATTCGGCATGGGTTCCCAGTTCCTGGTGCCTCAGTTTCGCTGTCTCTGTTGCTCGTTCTTTTACAATTTTCCTCTCTCTGACGCCGACTCGCTCGACACTTGTTGGCTTCATTTCGAAACAGCTCCAGTGGCTGCGGTTGCTTCCGCGTCCTCATCCGCGTCCGTCGTCACTTGCTTTGCACGCGCGGTTCTGCAAAAGTGAATCAATTTCGGGAAATTCCTCTGTCAGAGAGTGCGGGCGACTTCGACTTTTCCTCTCCTTTCTCGTTTCCTTTCCCGCCTGTCTTCCAAAAATACTGCCATGTAAAATAGAAATTTCTTGAATGTTCTTTTACTGAGAACAAATCTATTGATCGTCAATGATGAACAAATCGTCAACCTGTGTTAATAATTTATTTGTCTCCTCTCTTCAACTCCCTCCCCTTCTTAGATTCCTTTTCGCGACATCTTCTTTCTCTATTCTTTTAATCTTCCTCGCCTTCTCCAACGTCGTCTCCACCTGGCTTCTCGCAAATGTTCGCCAGTCTTGTCCCCGCCGTCTCCCACATGTACTCGCCCTGTTCTTTCTTCTTTCTTCCCGTTGCCTCCTTTCTCCATTTCCTCGTCTTCTCTTTTCTATCTTTTCTACCACCCACTACTCCCATCGTTTCTCTCGTTCCCATAGCAACCGAGTGCACAATTTTCCCATTTCCATTTTTGAATTTTCAATTTTCGTCGACCACCTCGCTGCCCTCCTACTATAGTTCCCCTTGTCTCAATATTCTCAATATTCGCGAAGGCTTGTTGTTCCTCTTCTCACTCTCAGTCTAATTCTGGCTTATTTTTGTTCTTGCTCTTGCAGCGCTTGTCGAGGGAGCGATAGTGGAGGCGGCGGCGACACGGCTGCAGGATGCGCCCCACGTCGACAACAGCAACACCAAGGAACACGACGACGACGTCCGGTACGCGAGCGTCAGCCGAAAGAACAACTACATCTACAACAGCTACACCAACAACTATCACGGCAACAACGACAACTATCAGAACAAGAACTACCCCAACAACAACGACAGGGATGTCGACGACACGGTCCACAGCACGGTGGACGGCACGCAGGACCCGGACGCGTCCTCGTCCTCCGCGTTCTCGTTTTCGACGCCGCCGCCGACGCCCGTCTTCGACTTCGGGATGCCGCGCAACATCACGGCGCGCTCGGGCCAAACGGCGGCGATCAATTGTCGCGTGGAGCACCTCGGCGACAAATCGGTGAGTGGCGAGCGACGGAGGAGTGGTGGAGGGGATGCTGATGGTTCCGCCAACAGCTCCGTCGGTGTCTCCGTTTTTCCACTCTGTCTCAGTTGGCTATTGTCATTGTCTTTGGCATCCTCATCCTCCTTGGGCCTCGTTTCCGGTTCGCCCACCCCGCGATACTTCCGGTCGTCCTCTGCACCTCTCCTTCTCTTTTTCAATTCTGACCTTTAATTTTCATCTCTATTTACTTCTTCTTAATATCGTGGTCTCTTTTCTTTTCCGGTTTTGTATAATTTTATTGTAGTTTTATTATTTTCTTTATATATATTTTTTTATTTCTTGTTTGTTATATGTTTTGTTTATTCGATTTTTTTTAAGGTTGTCCTGTTTATACCTCATTTATCTTCACATATTCGAATTTCAACTTAGTTTGTTTTCATATCGTTCTCATATTGTTTTCCTCCTTTTTGATTTTCGTGTTTTTCCACTTTCTATGGGATTCCTCTAGTTTGGAGTGCTTGAATTTTAATGAGCTGCAAAATGCATAGCGGGAGAGGGAGAGAAAGAGATAGAGTGAATATGTATAGATAAATCCGAAATCTATCGATTTTCCCCTGTTTTTAATTTTCCATTGTTTTTTTTTTACTCAGAACCCAGAACTTTGGAGTCGTTGGCATTGAAATTAGTCTGTTTAAATATATTGGGATCTAGGAAATAAATGGCAAATATTGAAAACAACCCAAATTCGAGTCGCAGCTAGGAGCCTTCGTCCCGGCCTTGAAAATGAAACGCTCGCTTTCGCGAGATCCCGCGAATACTGAAGATTCTACAATGAATTCGCGCCGAGGAGGAAAAGAAAACAATTTCCCAGACGATTATCCAGCCCAGAATCCCCTTAAGCGACGCGGCCCAGGAAGGGAGGGGTTGGAAGCTACTTTTCATATTTCAACGCCTCCGCTCGTCTGCCCTCGTCCTTCTCGTGCGCGGGAAGTCAGCGCTAGAGGCTATTTGCTGGGTCGCAGCGAAAGAGGCAGGGATACAGGATCGAGGCAGAGACAGAGACAGAGACGGAGACAGAGATGGGGGAGGGCCGGGCATGAACTTTTGAGCTAATATTGGTCGTTGTTGGCGGCTGTTGTTCCTTCCCCCAAAGCCTCCTTTTGCTCCTACTCTCTACGATTCTTGTTCTTTTCTCTTTAGACATCCCTCGCCCCCTCTCGCGCCCCCCCCCCCCACTCCCTCCAGTCAGGTCGTTTCTTTATCTTTCCCTCTCTCTCAGTTACTCCGTCAGTGTTTTGTGTTTTCTTTCCACGTGCCCCACAGTTAAATCATTGCTCGGCGCTCGTAAATTTTTAAATCATGGTTTGTGGGCGCCGGTTTTGTCTTCTTCTTCATTTGCGCCTTCTTCTTCGGCTTCTCCTCCTTCAACGAAGTTCTCTCTCTCGCTTTGGCTGAATCCGGCTTTCTCGACCCTCCTTCTGCTCCTTCGCTTCGTTGTCCGGATTCGTTCGCCTGCGGTCGGTTGGGTTTCGTCCTAGCTGCAGGATGGGTTGCTGTTTTATTTTCATAGGCCCCTCGGTCTCTCTCCTCCTCTCTCACTCTCTTTCTCTCCAGTCGACACGCGAATGTGTGAACTCGAGAGCAATCCAATTTTATTTTCGCACAGCTAAGATTTAAGTCCTTTATCCCCTGGCAGTTTCTCTTATTGTCTGTTGCTACCTCGTTCACACTCACACTCCACTCATACTCACCCTCGCTCCCTCCCCTCACTCTGCATTCCCGTCTCGCTCCTCTCGACCTGGGCGTCCCATTTGCATTCGCAGCGATTTGTTGTCGCTCCAGGATTCTCAACGGTTTCTCGAAACAAATTTTTATTTCGTTCCTCTGGGTTCGGCCTTTCTGTCGGGTTCTCCCGGTTTCCGCTTCCTCCGACATCACTCTCCGTCTCTCGATTTCCGCCTCCTCGCGCCCATGTTATCGTCGTCCTCAAACTCCACCTCATTGTTGTGCTCTTTGTTTGATTTAATTTCGCCTCTTGTTCCTTCTTCCATGCGCTGCCTCCGGGTCTCGTCCACGCCGCCGTCTCGTCCTCACCTCATACTACGCACGTCGGCTCCTCGTCTCGTCGTTTGCTTCTCGTTGCTCTCTCTGAAGGTGTCCTGGATAAGGAAGCGCGATTTGCATATCCTGACGGCTGGCATCCTCACCTACACCTCCGACGAGCGCTTCAAGGTGAGTTTCTTATGTAGATTTCATTCTTCCTTCTCTCTTTATTTCGTTTATTTTCTCCAATTTATTCTTTCATTTTTTAATTTTTTTTTTTTCCTGCTATTTTTGCTCATTGTTTCTCATTCTATTTCTCCTTTTATTATTTCGTTATTTTCTTCTCTTCCATTTTCTCCTTATTATTCCTCTTGTTTCTTTAGAACCTGTTGTTGTCGTTTGTGCTTTTGTTGTTTCTCAAATCCACCCACACCTCGCCTACTGCTTTAATGGCAGTGAGCGAAAGCGAATGAAGTTTCGCAGAATTTATTTCAGCTTACAATTTGCCTCCTGGACTCGCCTAATCTGGGACTTTGACCTGGTTGAGGAACATTAAAAATTCCATCGGTCCAAAGTGCATTTAAAATATCCCTCCAAGCATGTTCAAATTTTCCTCTCCCAGCGGAAAAATGTATAATTCACGAAAAATAACTTTCTCCCTCCACACAAAAAGGTATGCTTCAGGACTAGCTTTTGGTTTTTACCCACTTATCCGTTTAGCTCGCCTCCCTCTCTTTCCCACATTCCGTCTCACGTTCCTCTCATGGACTTAATTAAGAAGAAACTGCTTAAAAGCTTCTGCGAACTTTAATCACAACTTACTCCAACATTTAAACCTAATGCTCTCCCTTTCTCTCCCTTGTTCGGCATGCGTTCTCGCTCATCTCACTCTATATCTCTCTTTCTCTTTCCGGCCGATGCGAATCCAGGTCTTACGCACCGATGACTCGAAGGACTGGTCGCTCCACGTGCGGTACGCGCAGCCACGGGACAGCGGCATCTACGAGTGCCAGGTGAACACGGAGCCGAAAATCTCGATGGCGTTCCGCCTGAATGTCATTGGTGAGTACCACAGGCGGCCGACGCCCGCCGTCGCCCCGCATTACACCTCAGTTTACCACGAATACTCCCTGAAATCAACGTAACTCAACCCCCAACACGCAGGAGTCTCTGTCTCTAGCAGTTCTCCCTTCACCCCGCTTTAAGTCACGTGACTCGCGTCTGTCTCCGGCATCATCGAAGGCCAATCATCCGTCTCCTACTCCGTCAAGCTCGGCACATCCTCCTGCAGCTACACCTCGTCTTCCTCCCCCACACACCTCTCGTTTCCTCTGTGAACATCCGAAAGGGTTTGAATAACAACCAGTTTCATGTCCGCTGCTCCGTGACTTCATCCTTTCGAGAAGCTTCACCAACATCCAAAATTCTCCATCAACCGTTGCCACACTCCATCTTCCTCTATTCCTTTTTTCCTTCACCCAACCGTCCTCTTCTATCACATGAGGCAGATGGAAAAATTCGAACTCTTCCTTTCTTCCTTCCTGGTGCCGGTCTCTAGTTGCAAACTGTGATCCTGTACATTGAGGGATTGGACGCTAACATCCTAAAACTCCACTTCCCCTTCCCTTTCACACCTTTCCCACTTCCTCCTCCTTCGACCCACAACTTCACCGAAGTTTTTCTCTTCAAAACCTCTCCCCTGCTATCACACTCTCTTTCGTTCTTTGTCTCCCTAACTCCCATCCTCTTCCTTCGTACTATCGCGTGTCACGGTTTAAACCACTTTTCGAAGGCTTCCTCGAGACACCTCAGCCTCCCTCAATCTCCCTAGCCTTAGTATTGGAGTTTTCCCCTTGCGTATTCACTTGCGACCAACACCCTTCACCATCACCGTCCCCTTCCCAACCCCATCCCAATCGTCACCAAAGTCATTGAGGAATTTTCACGAACACGAATTCATTGCAATTTCAGTCGTTTTTTTATTTTGCTAACTGGAAGCGAAGGGGGGGGGGGGGGGGTGGTGAGGTGAGGAACTTCCAACAACTATAGCAGAAACTACACCAACAGCACCAGTGTTCACATTCACTACAACAACAACGATTAGCAAAACCTAAAACGGTGGCAACAACAACAACACCCTGTGGAGTGGATTTTCGGTCAGGTGGAGCAGGAAAAAAGGTGGCGATCGAGTTCTCAGCCGCCACCCAGAAAGTGGGACAAGGAGGAATTTCGGTCACAAAGTCAGCCCATAAATGACAAAGTTTGGGCGAAAGTTTTTCGCTTAAATTTCCGTCCGGAGGGAAATATAGCGAAACATTTGCGGGCGATGTTGGGGCCCGAACAAATATCAAGGGGAATTTCGAACCGAGAAATTTTAATTTCGAGGAACTCTTGGTGAAATGCGATTGGATTAATTTTTATTTGGAGACATTTTTTTAGATAATTAAAAAGTCCCCCTAAATGTATCCTTTACGGAAAATATGATTGAATTTTCCGAACCCTACGCCTTCGCCTACTCCTCCTCTCTATTCTGTATGTCGGGATGAGACGACAATCCACCGAAAATCCAGCAAGATAACAGCCAGGACAATATTGTAAACATCGCCTTATGCGATGCTGCTCGTCTGTCGTCCCCTTCTGCTCGCCCACATCCTCGTCTTGTCGTTGTCATCCCCTCACGCTCCCCGCTTCTTCCCACCTTCTCCACGATCCTTGTCACTGCAAAGCTCGTTTCATTTTCAAAGCTACTACAGCTATTTGTCAATGCTCGCGCATCCCGCGCTGCCAAAAAATTCGAGTGCCTGCATTGACTCGTAACAAGACGATGGATAGGATGACTGTCGCCACTGTTGTTTTATTTTCAACCCGTCCTCCTTTTCCGGTGCTTCCGTGCAGTCGTCGGAAACATCCTTTCCTCCTTGTGCTTCTCGTTCTCCGTGTTCTCGTTCTTTGCTTTCTCCTTGCTGTCCTACTCTTCTTCAGTTTCTCTATCACCGCCTTCAACATCATCATCATCAGCCGAGATAACGTCGTCAGCGTCATCGTTTCTTGCATCCTACATCGCTCTTTTCCTTCTCTGCTTCTACCTCCCTCCTCTCTTTGCTCTCCCATTTTATCCTGTTTATGGTAATGATATAGAGTAAAATATTCTTTCGCCGGCTCCAACTTCAACGTCATCTCCTTCGCTCCTGATCCACATCGCCCTCAGACCCAACAGAATATCCTTCTATACATTTCCTCCACTTCTTCTCCCCTTTTTCCCTCTTTTCCATCACCGCCCCTCCTCCAGAGGCTGCAGCGAGTCCGATGCTTTCGCCGCCTGGATGGAATTTATGACTTTTCCACTAACTGCTTGCGTGGCGCTTCTTCATCTTCATTGCCAGGTCGACCCGGACCGGAGTCTGGGCCGAGGATCTGGTCGTCGCCATCTCTTCCAGTGCACCAAGGACAATATCCCCTCACTCCCTCCCCCACTATCAGTCTTTATTTCTCCTACCTTACTCTCTCTCTCTCACACTATCTCTCTCTATCTACACTGCCATCAGTTGATAATCCTTTCGGTGGCATTAAAAAACCTCCAGACAGAACCGACCCAACTCCAGGCCGTCCTCCAGCTCCGACCACCGACGGACGGACGAACAGCATGGCGTGTCGACAGCAGCCCTGCCGTGGCGTGGCGGGGGCGGTGGCGAGGGCGGCCGTGGGGGCGTGGTCTGCATCCACCTGCGTGAGTTTTCCGCATTCTTGACTTCTTGCAGCGAGGCTCGTTGTTGCTATTTCTGCTGTTGTTGTTTGTGGGTTGTTGGTTTTATTGTTGGTGTTTGTGTTGTTGTTGTTAATACAGTAATTGTTGTTGTAGTTGTTCATGTTGTTGTTGTCACTATACCGTTCGTTATTGTTTCTGTTGCCAGCGCCGTCGACACCGTTGGGTTGCGTATTTTTCCTGCTGCTCTGTTGTTGTTGCTTTGACTTTGCTGTTGATGTTGCCTGTGTCGCGGTCCTCTTTGTTGCCGCCTGCAGTCCTTTCCGTCGGGAAGTCAGCCGAAGGAACGGCCGAACGCACAAACGGAAGCGGAGACGGAAACTGAAAAATGGGAAACGAACGCATGAGGTCGTTTACAATTTAATTTTCGCGAATGGCTTTCCCTGTCTGCCTCTGGCAACCGCCTGACGGTCGGTAATGGATGGACGCCGTGGTAGGTCCCGCCACGCCCCGACCCTCCCGCCGGCTGGTTCTGTCGCCGGCGCCTGGGAAAACATTTAAAATCATTATGGGTGCTGTTCGCTGTTTGATTCGCTCCCATTTCGTGGGTTTCGTTGGGCATGAGATGGCCTCGTTGTTGGTGCAATGCAGTTCTCGTGCATTGGCTGCATTTCTTTATTGCATTCATTGAATAATGCGATTACACTCATTATCGTCATTTTACCGGAGCTCAGTAGGTTCTCACAAGAAGAAGGCTGAGGAACGAAAAAAGAGGTATGAAAAGTCAATCAGAGAAATCCTTATGATACAGCAATTTCAAAGCTTATTGGGGTAATGGTGGTTTTTTATTGAAACCTTATTTATAAGTGTTCCAAAAATGCATTTATTAAGTTTTTATTTAATTTAAAGTAACTAGACTGCTCGATTGAATGGAGTTTCTTGGAACTGGTGAACTCATCAACCTGAGCTATCGCAAGGCCTAATTAAAAGCCTGAACAACCTCATCACTTTTTTGTTTATCTAACTACTTTATTTATCTTGTCTAATACTTCAATAATACTTGAAATTCGATGAAATTTCCCTGAACAATTCTTTGTATATGCTCTTCTGCAGATAATATCATAAATTCGAATTAATGATATTATCCTATCATCCAGTTCCTTGCTACGACACGTGGTTGAATTCTACGAAAACCTCTTGGAAGTTTCGTCGAGTCCTCAACTTAAAGTGCATTGTATAATGCGTTAGAACTTGCGCTGTGTTTCTGTCTTTGAGTGTGAGTGTGTGGTAGAGCGGGCTCAAGGACATGCTGGCGTTGGTCCATTAGTCATATCCACGCTGGTTGCTGTTGGTGCGGATGTTGTTGCTATTGATAGTGTTAGTGCTATTGTGGTTGTTGTAATATATGTTGGTGTTGTCGGTGATGCGCTTTCTGAGAAGCATCACATGCAGCTTCCTGCTGCCTCGCGTCCGTATTTGTCTTCATATTCGGCGTTTGTTTTTGCTGCCTCCTACCTGCACGCAACGGACAACAGCAACAAAAACAATATCGGCAGCAACAGCAACACAAAGAACAACAAAAAGAAAGATAAATGGAACAACACGAACGAACCCGTGAGGATCCTCCGGCAAAAGTTGTTCGCCGAAGAAACTTCGCCCGACTTTTGGACGAACCAACATCCTTTGGAGCGGCAGCAGAGGCAGCAGCGGAGGACGAGATCCTTGACGACGTCCTCGTGCTTCGGTCGTGTGTGTGCGTGAGCGACTGTGTGTGTGTGTTTTATAGTAACAGTTATGCTCCGTTAAGACGATGTCACACGGTGCATGTGGCGCATCCTGCTCTCTCTCTCTCTCTCTCTCTTTCTATCGTTCTTATACCGTCTACCACCGTCCCCTTTTTCCCCACTACGCTCGACCTCGAGGGCTCCTCGTCCGAGAATCCGGCTTCCCTTATTTTTGGCCCCTGCTGATAATGTTGTCGGTGACGTTTCTCATGCTCTTATTGTTGATATCTTTGGGTACCACTATTGTTGTACTCCCTTGAGGTGTTGTTGTTCTTGTTCGCATTGTGTTTGTTACGCTTGCGGGTGCTCCTGCAGCTGAAGTCGTCGTCGCCGTCGCTTGCAACCTGCCTTCGAAGAAGACGACCTCATTGAGCGCCTCGGATGCCGCCCGCAGCGCCCCACTGGGTGCAGCCTCACCCTCTCCCACCCTCTCCCCCTTCTCGCTCACTTCTACCAACTACCTTACGTATCCTTCTCCTTCACTCCTCCTCGCCATCCAGTTGCTTCCGACGCATTTGGTTGCCTATAAATTTTGCTCCCCTTCAGCTCGCTCTCCCTCACCCACTTTCAACCCTTGCTCGCGCTCGCTCACTCTCTATCCCTCGCTCGTCTGTGAATTTATTTTGTATGTGCACTTGTTTTCGTGGTGAATTAATTTTGTCACATCGCGGTCGTCGCCGAAGTCAAACGAACGATCAAACGATCCGCTGAAGTTTCAATTAAATTTGCCAAAGTTTAAATGTTCCATCTTCGCCTTCCCTTCCACACACACACACACACACATACTGATACAAAGATAGTCGGGAGACAGGTGCTGCTGATGTGGATCCGGGGTGAAACTCGGCGAAGTTGAGGAGGACTTTTATGGCGAAACTTTGCCAGCTGCTGCTGCTGCCACTCCAGTCGAGTCGAGTTAAGTTGAAGTTGATGTTTAAGTGAAGCTCGGCACCAAAGTGGAATCGAGTGGAATAGTGCGGAATTAAATGAAAAATTGAGTGAAAACATAATGGGGTTCTGCGGGAAAACTCCATAAATTACGTGGTATCAACGACCACGAAGGGAAATCTCCTTTTACTGGACTCCTCGACAACGAAATCAGCGCGTTCCCTTCTAGAATTTCCCGTGTCCTAGAAGAAGGGACTCAGTCCTGAAAAAGTCGCCCTTTTTCGATATGATGGGAAAAAACGAGAAACAACTACGACTGAGCTCTGGACCAAATCACGCAACCACTCAGCAGCGTGCGGCGACACAGTCGCGACAATAACAACAAATAAAGACAACACAACACAACAACAACACTGACTGCAGTGACTCGTTCAGAGCTGACCCTTTTTAATCACCTCTGGCCATTTACTAAAATATTAGTCGTTTAGGCGAATTGCAAATAAAAACAAAAAACAAAAGCAGAGTTTAGAAAATGACAACAGCAGCAACGAGAATCAACAACAATAATAGCAACAACTACAGGCGGACAATACCGACAACAGCAACGATGACAACGGAAAATGAAGCAACATTAAAACTGTCAACAACTGAAATGACAACAACCTCATGACCACGGGTGGAGGCGGAGGCGCCGAAGGGGTAGCCATAAAAACTAATGAGCGACCCTGTTGCCGAGAGGGAAAGCGCAGGAGAGAATGAGTGAGAGTGAGAGGAGGCGAGGTGAACGACCATAAAAATCCACACTTTGCCTGAGGAAAGGCAAAACACAAAAACTCAGACGAAGGATCAAAGTGTCATAAAGAGGACGAACGAGGAAACGCCGTGGGAGGGACGGAAGGGGATAGGTGAGCGTGGCTCGACAAATAACGGATGAAAAATGATGCTCGAGTCGACGGAAAATGAAAGGAAGCCATATTTAGAAATGGGGACAATTGAAAGCGACTTGCGAAAAAATCGTCCAGAAAAATCGAAGTCCCCAAAACACGCTTCAAACTCGGGCGACTGTGTTTTCACTGAACAAGAAGCAGAGGAAGAGGATGTAGAAGAGGTCGTCAAAAAGGATCGCACGGCAACACGGCGACGTTGATGTTACTGTGTTGTTGTTTGCACCTCGTTCCATGTCAATTGACACGGCGACGACGACGACGACGGCGCCAACTGTCAACAGGCGGCCGCGTGTGTGAGTGAGTGTCAGTGGGTGTGTGAGTGCAAGAGGACAACGACAAGAAAAACCAACAACGGCAACCACCACCTTTCGTCGCCTTCGCATATGCCTGCTTTGCTGGACCGCCCGTGCAGGCTGCAGATGCTGATGACGATGGCGTCGATGCCCGGCGGCGATTTTCCGAATCACTTGACGTGTGCTTCTTCTTCCTCCCACTGCCGTTGTTGTTGCTGCTGTAAAGTTGTTGTTGTTTCAAAGTGATACCATTTCTTGCTGTCGCTTTTGGTTTCGTCGCCGTCGTTGTTGCTGCTGTCGGTGCTTTTGTCGTTGCTTTTCCTCGATGAGTTCGTCACGACCGCTGTCGTTGTTGCAACTGTCAATGTTGTTGCTGTTGCTGCACTGTTGGCCACCTGGAGGTGCGTCCGTTACGCGGTCGACCTGCGCCGTTATCGCCATGGTGCCCGCGATACCGTCAGCATAACGGCGAGGCGGGCCCTGGTCGAACGTCACGACCGAGACGATGCTTCATCGAAGGCGATATAGTTTGTCGGGGTTGTTGTCGTTATTGTTGTTGTTGTCAGAGGATATGACTTGGTTTCACCGAAACCCTTGACTGCCTCAACCCACCAGTGACCCGAGCTGACTAACTCGAGGAGGACTGATTGGAAGGAGACAATTGGATCTATTTTTGCACCTTGTCCATCTCCCCACACGCTCTGGTACTTGTGAACCCGTCCGTACTGGTGAGTGACTTGTGTTAATTTAAAGGGTTTAAACAACCCTCTCCGGCTCACTCAACAAATGAACAATAAGAGCGGAAGAACAACTGAAGAAACTGAAGGAAATCACAGAACTGAAAACAGAAAAAAATAATGGAACATCTTCATAAGAATCGCAACAAAAACAGCAGTGAGAACTCCAAACATCCAAGACCTCAATTAACAGACGGCTCTTGAAGACCTCGGCAACAACTCGTTGTAAACCAATTGAACTGTCAATGCGAAGAGTAACGAGCCAGCCGAAAGGATCTCGAATGCCAGCGAGGCGCAGAAGGGAAGGGAATAGTAAGAGATGGGGGGAGGCAGAGAGAAAGACTGGGATTTGAGTATCGAGGGTTGGATGGAGCCCTCGAAAATCCTGTGGGCTCCCACTTCGAGGAACTCTCCACTGACAATAAAAACAGCAATAACAACTGCTCCAACAACAATGTTACGACAAGCAACCAGCAGATAAAATATTAATAAAATAAAGAACAGAAATAATCATTACAAAGGGAGCAGGATTATGTTATGAGTGGAACAAAAAGAACACAAACAATTCGAACAGAAAAAACAACAACACTTTCAACATGAACAACAACATAAATACTGAGTGCAATAACATTAACAACAACAATAGGGATTCAAGGCCAACAACAAAATGCGAAATAGGATTCACATGGAAAGAATTACAAACCTGAGATACTTTCTTAGCCAGAAGAACATGGAACAGCAATAACAACAAAACAACATCTGAAATGATATAAAAACACCAATAAAAAAGTTAACTAATTTTAATGGCCGTTGAATGGGTCGGGTCCGAACCCTTCGTCGCCCCATTCCAGCGTCCTCCTCGCCACCCTCCTCCATACCCTTTACGGGCACCCCCTTCATCGCTAGCCTCTGTTCGTTTTGTTCGCCCCTGGCCCCATTTTGCTCTTGACCAGCCGAACGTTGGCCCTTGACTTCGGGACTTCGTTTGGGACGCGTTGCTGCGGATGGAGTCAGAACTAATTCCGGCGCTGTTGTTGAAATCGTTAGCACTCTTGTTGTTCTAGTTCTTATTTGGGTTTTGTGTATCGTTGTTTTTGTATTGCTTGGGCCCATTCAACGACAACGGCCGGCTCGACTTCGCGTCCATGGACAGTCTGTTGTCGCAGTTGGTAGTTTACCACATGATGTTGTTGTTGTTGCTGGTTGGTTATTTGGTCGTTTGGTGGTGTTCAAATCGGCGGTGTTGTTATTGCATTTCTATCCTCGCTTGGTGTTGTTGGTCTCGTTGTTGTCGCGGTTGTTGAAAATTGGCGGATATGATTTTTGTCTGCGATAAAAAGCCGCCGCCAACCCGCCAAACTCACGCCGACGGTTTCACTGCCCTCTACCTCGGTCTCTTCACTAACGCCTCTCCCTTCTCTTCACTTGCGCTCCCTCGCCCGGCCCAGCCCACTGTTTGTTGTGAGCAAATAAAGGCCCTGAACGGCGTCGAGATGAAGCGATTGGTCTGTGGCAGGGAAGGATTTTATTGCTACTAACAACAACAATGACAATGCCAATAAAAATAAACGCATAGACCAAGGCAACGAAAAGGCAAATAACACCAACAATTATATACAGTGGAGACAAAGTGAATGCGATTGCTTGCAAGTGAAGGTCCTAGTATTTTGGTGTTGTCGGTAGTTGGTGTTGTTTGACTTAGTGATTATTGTGATTGTTGATATTGCGACTTTTGTGATTTTTGTGGTTTTCGCGATCGTAGTTTTTATTGTTAGATTCGTGATTCTGTTGCAAGTGGAATAAGTTCGAGAAATTATAGAAATTCCATATCGCAATTCACTACCCAAATCGATGAACATTTCACACAATTTCAAAACTCCTTCAATGACATCGTTTAAATACATACGATTTTAAAGACTTCCTCCAACGAGTTCCTTCTTCGACCCTCGAGTTCCCTCCGCTGTCCTTCGCCACAAGCTAATTCAGGTTTCTCCAAGAATGCTCAACTCCTGCTCAACACTTTCCGACTCCATTCTTCCCGTTCTTCCCGTTGAGACCGCCCCTTCCTCCTCGCTTTACCGCCCACTCGAAGGTCCTTCCGAGTGCGGCTTCCGAATTCGCTTCGCTTCGCTGGATGAGATTCGAACGGTCTCTCGAAGCAACGGCAAAACAAAAACAAAAGCAATTGCGAAAGCAAAGCAAATGAATTAAAATGGAAGACGAGGACGAAGGTGGGACGAAAGGAGAGTCGAAGGCGATGGCGATGGCGTCGGCGAAGGAGCTGCCACTTGATCCACTTAAGCGATTGCTCCGAACACACCACAAGCCTTCACTTAACTCATTAAGGGCCATTAAGTATGCTTATCCTTCCTTCCTTCCTCCCTCCCTCCCATCCATCCATCCGGCCATCCATCCCACCTCCTCGCCTCGCCTCGCCTCGTTTCCTGTCCTCGTCCCGCTCGACAGCCGTAATTTGGACGCATGCAAAAACCAACGTCTCGGTTGTCTTCGATGGATAGGCGAAAGAAAGAGAAGTAGCGAGAGAGAGATTGTAATCGACGATGGATGGAAGGCGGAGACGCAGCAGTCGGTTGCAGCTGCTGAGAGCAGGACTTTCTCCGCTATTTATTAAACGCCAGAACGCAAACAACTCAATCACTGCGGTGGAGACGACGACGACAGGCGCGATGGCGACGGTGACGGCAGAGGGCACGTGGGGAGGGAGCGAGACGGGCGAGCCAAAGGATGTTACCACCGACACATTCAGACTCATGTACTCCGGGTCGGAGTCGTTGGTTGGAGCTGAAGACTCGAACTTCGTAGGATCTTCAAGAGCTCTTCCCACCGTCCTCTTCTCGGTCTTCTGGAATCCCTGCTCCTGTCTTCACTTACCATCATTGTCTTTACCTCGTTTCCGTTCTCCTTTTTCTCATCTTGGGGATACCCCTCTCCTTTCTCTCATTTTTCGCTTCTCCTTATTTCTCTTCCTCTTAATTTCCCTCACATTTGTTCCCTTCTCTCGTCCAAATCCCTTGGCTGCCTTCCATTAAGCCTTCGCTCTCTGAATTGCTTAACGACCAGGTAAAGCGAAGGCCTTGAAGAAGGAGATGTGGAAGAAAGCGAAAGAGGGAAGGTGATCAAGATAGAGACAGGGACTGAGATGACAGCAAACCCAGTGCGAAAAAATACGTCGTTACTTTTGATGACGGCATTGGCAGAAGGTATTGCAACAGCTGTACAAGTTACAACAACGCCAGCAACAACAATGTAAATGACAACAGCGCACGCATCAGCAATAGATGTGAGAACAGAAGAAGCAACTACAACAAAAATGAAGAAGAAAAACCCAGCAAAATCCTAAAACACTTCGAAACTCTGTCGGACCAACGACAAGGACGCCGATGATCCTTTGATGGGCATGTGTTAAGTGCTGCTCTGAGCCTGTTCGACTCCACGTCGACATCGAATCCTCTCGACTCGCCTCAACTCGCCTCGACTTGAACTAGGAGGATTCGAGGTGCTCTCGTCCACTGCAAGCCTTCAGGTCGATGGCGTTGTTGTTCGAAGTCCTGCTCATCCCAGGTCGGAAGGAAGCGGGCGAGCGACGAGTAATTGAGGAGGTTGCAAATTGTTCCGGAGACCTTTTCCAACCTTCGAACTGTTCTCCCCGACCCTGCGGCGACTGGGCTGTTCATCTTCTTTCTTTTCCTCTTCTTTCGCATCCTTCTTCTCCTTCTCCATTTCCTTTTGCTTCCCTCGCCTAGGATCGAGCGAAAGAAACATCGGAGCCTTCCCCATCGTCCCCGCAGGACCCGGGCAGGGTGAAATTAAGCTTGCGTAAGGTGTCGAACATCGAGAGATAGGATGGAATAGAAGGAGAAGAGAGAGCCATAAAGTGTGGCAGAAAGGGACACTAGCAGAGGTCGCCGTCGTCGCCCTGGAAATGTGCAAAAACGGTCGATGGCACTTTGGCATTTTGTCCCGTCCGCCCGTGTCTCTCATTTCGGCAGCTTCTGCTTGGGTCCTTCTCCAGGACGCGGCCACCGAAGCGGATGAGCATTAGGAACGCGTTGTTCGGTCGGAGAGCGGGGGCTGTGGGCAGCGGGAGCCATCGGGGCAACGTCACACATCAACCGAGTGACATTCGAGGCCCGTTCTCTGCCCAAGCTCCAACGATCCGTCCTTCATCCGTCCCTCTCCCTCTGTCTGTGGCGCCTTGTCTTCTTCCGTGTTGCGCCCCCGGCATCTCGGCCACGGGACGTCGCGTTGCCCTTGCACGTCCTCCTGTTCTTCAATTAGGCCTCGTCTCTCTCCCTCGCTCTCTCAGCTTCCGTTAATTGCTTTTCCGATCTCCCCACAACCTGGCGCCAAGGTGTGCCGAAGGACGTTATCATCGCCCTGTCTCCCTTCCTTCGCCCTCGATCTAACTTTACATCTCTCTTTCTGCCTGCACCGCTCCTTTCTGTATCTCTCCCACTCACACACATTAAGGAGAATTTTCCGTCCCATTGATTTCTTTTTATCACAGAAGTGAGTGTGGATTTTCCCTTTCACTACTTTTGTTGTTGTTGTTTTTGTTGCTGCTTCTGATTGTTATTGATCATTCGCATGTTGTTGCTGCTCTTAGGGCAGGTTTTGGTGTTGTTGTGGTTGTTCTTTTTTGTTCTTTTTCTTTATGATTATAGCTGTTGCTGTAATGGCTGTTTTTGCAGTTATTGTTGTTTGCTTTTCCATCAATATTTATTCGATTGCAGTTGCTGCACGAGCATGTGCCGCCTGCAACCAACAGCACCAAAGGATGCGCAAAAGAAGGGAAACTAAAGAGAAAAAGAAGAAGACGGAAATGAAAATGCTCCGCTCGGCATTACGAATCTCACATTCCCTTCATATCGCTTAGTCACGGAGCTGTGTGTTTCTTCACGAACTCTTCTTAAGAACCGAAATTAAAAGAAAAAATAATCCGATGAAACCCAGAACTCAGCACGAAGAAAAATATATATATTTAATATATTTATTCAGCATGTTCGAAATGGGAAATATTTAAATGTGTAGAATTTGGATAAACTTTTAGTATTCAAATAATAAAGGAGTGCGTCATCTTTGTAGGGAGAAGACGGAAAGCTGGACACTAGCAGAAAAGGAGGTAGAAAAGGAAGAGAGGGGAAATAATGTAGGTAAACAAGTTGTTGCAGAAGTTTCTGCATATCGCACGCTCCGATTGAACTCGTCGCTGTCATCAACAACAACTTTCAATCCCGTGGCCATTCGAACACGACCGAAGCACGCCGAGCTACAGGACTAGGAGTCCAGTGCTTGGGTGGGTGCGAGAGGAAGCGCTCGAAGAGAAGGGCAGAGCAAGAGAGAAGTGGAGTTCGTTTCAGGACCTCCGAAGGGCGGGCTCGAGAGCGTCTGAACGAGTGTCATTTGCAGGATTTCGAATCCATTTGCGATGTTCGCCGACGACGAAGGACTCAAAGGATGTGAGGAAATCCGATCGAAGGCGCTGTCATCGCGTGCACAAATTGCAATGATTTTTGTTGGATTTAGAATGATTCTTTCCCCTCTTATTTCCCATTCTCTCTGTGGGCAATGGAAAAGGATGAAAAGTCCTACGGGAGTCGCAGGATGGTTGAGGACTCGGGAAGACGACTAAGTTTTCAGGGAGCCAGGGTGATGGGGAGGCGAGAGGATGGGAAACAGCGTCATCGTCGGAAACCCGTCAAAGGGAAATTGAACCCTACGGAGGAGATGTTGCTTTGAACGCAGATATTTGTAAAGTTTCAGAAATAGGAAAGCAATATGGATAGAAATAGTATAGCAACAGAAATAGCATTGCAATGGAAGTAGAAAAAACAATATGAATCCGGCTTGGACTCGAAGTTTAAAGTTGAAGTCGTAAGAAAATGTATACTGTTGCAACAATTAAAGAATAAAGATAATAAACGATTCATAACGATAATGATCCAAACCACCATCGGTCCATTCGTGCTCTTTGAAGCCTCGCCCTTTGTCCACTCCGTTCATCGACTCTAATCACGATCCAACTGGAGCGAACCTCGACCATCGGCTTTCCCTCTCCTCTGACGTCTGCCTCGGCGTCTCCCAGGCTTCGGCCGTGCAAAGCCAGTTCAAGCCTCATTTGCCACTGAACAGCTCTCGTTAAAATGAGAGGTTGCCGTTTCCCGGTCATCTGCCCAGCGACCGGTCGATTTATCTTCGATAGCATCGTCGCTCGATATCGCCCCATACAGTCTCCGTTCTCCTCCTCCTCTTCCACGTGATCCTGCTGCTTTTCACCTTCACCTCCTCCTTTTCGTCCTACTCCGTTTCGTCCTCCTCCATCCAAACGATATCGATATCCATACCACAACCTTATTCTCATTCCCATTGTAACAAACCACCAGCCATCGCCTCCGCCTCCTGCTCATTAGTCCCATCATATTCTACGGCACAAAGTTATTCACACACACACACACACACACACACACACACACACACACACACACACACACAGATATAGAACTGGCTGCCTCCCTATCTGTTGCCATCAATCTATAGCTTTCAATCTAACAATGAGTGCTTGTTTCAGTTACGCCGCCGGATGCGAGAGCAATTATTTCCGGGCCGACGGACCTCTACGTGAAGGTGGGCAGCGCCATCACGCTCAACTGCCTGGTGCGGCAGCCGTCGTCGCGGGACATCGGCCCGATCCACTGGTACCGCGGGGCGTACATCATCACGCCCTTCGTGGTAGTCCACCCGAACGATGCGGCGATTGATCTCTCGCGCCGCATCTCGATGGAGTCGCAGCTGGGCGACGTGCTCAAGTCCAGGTAACGATTTCGCCAGCCCACCGACACCGACAACGACAACGACAACAACGACGATGACGATGACAATACCGGAATCAACGACAACAACAACATCATCACGAACGCGACCGGGTCAGGTCCACCGACGCCAACCCACACTGAGGGATTCACAGCCGACTGACCCCTTTGATGTCCTGCCGGCTGACGGCTTGACCAAACCCGACTGACGGACGGACGAGTTCGAGGGTCGGGGTCGCTGCTGGGGTCGAATGATCTTTGTTTGCGTAGATTTGTCCTTTGATGTGTGATACCGGACCTGGTTCGAGGGCCCAGCACCATCCGGCCGGTTGGTCGGTTGCTCGGGTCCGGCGGCCACTTCCGGCGACGACATCGGGCTGACCGACGACCTCCAACATCGTCTCAGACTTCAACATTTGATGTCTCTCTCTCTATCTCTCTCTCTCTCTCCCTCTTTCACTTGATCACTCAGACTGCGGCTGGCGAACGCGCAGACGGAGGACTCGGGCAACTACACCTGCATGCCGACGACGGCCGAGGCAGCCAGCGTGATGGTGCACGTGATTAACGGTAAGGCTCGCCATAAATCGCACCGCCTAAAATCATAAATCAGTATTTAATGCATTTTTCTCTATCTCTCCCACTCACTCGCTCGATTTCGATGGCGAAAAACTCGGACGCGGCTCGAAACAAAAACAACGAATGGTGAAAGTAGATGAAAATCCGGCGGCGATGCAGAAGAGTGCGGCGGCCCCCACACTGACAACAGTGACAATAACAACGGGGCCGACTAGGTGGCTCCAAGTGCTGCAAGGACATCGAGTGGCGGCATCCTTTGCCCCGATAATTTGCTTGATGCACGCTTTCCAAATGATACACAATTTATTGTGGAGACCCGCTCAGGCGACGAGATAGTAATTTCCACTCAAATTATCGCACTTAGTCTCCCATTTTTCGTTAGTGTTCTATTATAATTCACTATTTGATATTTTGATTTTCCAATTTTGTTCTCGAGGATTTTCGATGCGCCTAAAAAATAGTTTCTAATAAATTAGGTGAATTTGGGCTTAATTACAGTTACATTAGTTGTTATTATTGGTTTTAGTAAATGAAAGCTCTTTTGTCATCGTGTACATCGGTGGGGTTTTCAGATTTTTTAGGCACAAATTTAGTTACAAATTGCATTTAGTTGTTCACAAATCAATCAAATGGTTTTTCGTCACATATTTCGAATATATAGCGTATGTTTTGAATATATATTTACGTAGGTGAGATTTAAGTAACTACAATAACAATATCAATTAAGCCACCAACAGACCCAATTATGAATAGTTGTGTAAATAGCAGTTTAATGATAAATGTAAAAATCACATGAACAGCATTTTAAGGCATGAAACATTTGTAAACACGAACGACATTTAACAGTGTGATAGGATTAAAGACCAGAAAAAATGCTCTAATAAAAGGCGGAACATTTGCATTGGCAAAAAATGATTTAAAGCATGAATAAATTTACGAACCTCAAATTATGTGAAACACTATGAAAATCATGAAATGTTCAACCGAAATGGAAAATTGTAGTAAAACACAAAAGAGATATTTTTAAGTCAATGGTGAAAAAAGCAAAAAAATATTAACAATTATAATAAAAACATCACGATGATCATTGAAAACATTCAAACAACTGAATTAATAAACCATTGCCAACAATTTTCGAACAAAAACTCACGACATGGTTTCATTATTGCACATGGGTCGGGGCGGGGCGGAGCGAATTTAAGAGGGCGCGGGAAAAGTGGAAAAACACACATGTTAAAGTTATTGATCCGCACTGCAGACTCGCCAGCGATTGAGAATTCCGGGAACTCTCTAAGGGAAATTCGATGTGATTGCAATTTAATGAGTTGAAAGCCTTCACAGCTGCGTTGCCGGAGAGGAATTCCTTGTGTTCGTCAATAATCGTGAGACCTCGAGAGGAATGGGCCAATTAAGGAAATACTTCATCGTATGGAAATTCGTTTCCCCAGGAACGACTCCGCGCCATGGTATGAATGGATGCTTCAGAATTATCTCAAATGAATTTCCAAGGGAAAATAATGAAAAAGCATTCGCAAAAAAACAGGGGATTTTTCACAATAAATTGCAATCAGTACGATCCCAAGGTGAAAATGCTTCTATCAGAGGAATCTCTGTTCTACTCCTCACCCTGCCCACCTTTAACCCGACGCCTAGTAGTAGTTCCTCGTTTTGCTAATATAATAGTAAAAATCATATTTTGCACAAACAAACAAAGGAACAAAGGAGCGAATCCAATTGAGTCTGAGCATGAGAAGAGAAATGAATTTCACATTTTGATGATTGAGGGAATGTTGGCAGGAGAAGGGAGAGGAGGATGGGCGTCCTGCAAATTTGTGGGCGTGGCTGAACATTTTCGAGCAAAGCCATCTCAATGCGAATCACTCAATTCCAATTGCAATTCCATCTCATTCTGCCCCCCTGCCGTTGCCTCCGTCTCACATTCTCGACGTTACTGTCGTTCGAATGTCTGCCGCCTGGATGTCTGTCCCCGGTGTTGTCTGTCCTGCCGCTGTCATCTGGTCGTCCGTCTGTCTATCCGCCTGGTCGTTTTTCTCTTGCTGTGACTTTCGATAATGCAATTTTAGCATTCGATAAAGATTGCATTTATTTCCGTTTTCCCGTTCGCTTCGCACGAGGTTCGACACAGACGTGTCTTTTTTGCTGTTATTATTTAGTATTTTCATTTCTTTTGTTTTTTTTTTTTTTTTTGTCGTTGTCGTAGAGATCCAATTGTTATTCCGGCGGACAAATGGGTTTTCCGCTCCCCTGAAGCCCTCCGTCCACCGCCCCCTAAAATTCAATTCCGCTTCAATCGTCGAAACTAGATTTCAATTTTGGATGGAAAAGAAACCTCTCAAAGCACATGCTAAGAAGCTTTCATCGGTCTCCTTCATCGTTTCGCTCTCGCCCCCTCGTCCTGCATCTCTCTTCTCTCGCGAGTGCACATTGTCAGCTGATCTGCTTGTCTCTGTCACATGGCGATGTGTGATTTCGAAAATATTGGGCTTCGTTCAGCTGGCGCTGCATTTGGACGCAAATTGAGTGAACTACTCAGAAAAGAGAGGAAATTACTCTGTCTAGGGCGGCTGGTGCGAGGGGAGAGAGGTGAGAGGGAGACGGTGAGAAAGGCCGAGTGCAAGAGAGAACCCAGGAACGACACCGAGAGGAGTCGAACTCTTGGAATCTGAGTTCGAGTTTCGACCTGTGGGAGGCGAATCAACAGACTAAATCACTTCGTGGCAGCAGCAACGAAGTTAGCAAGAGAAACAACGACAACAGAAGTCGGACAACAACCACTACTTCTAGATCAACAACACTGACAACAACCTCGACAACAACGACTCCGACATCGCACATTCTGCCCCCTGCCGGTACCTCCGTCTCACATTCTCGGCGTGGCTGTCGTTCGAATGTCTGTTACCTGGATGTCTGTCCTGCGCTGCATTTGCTCGTTGAAGGTGCATCCAGCAGAAGACAAAGTGAGTACTAATTCGGAATCCATCGATATGAGATGAGATTTGGCCGCAGTCAGGATATCGAAAGGTCCCCTCAGCCCCAATTAGG
Source organism: Coelopa pilipes (assembly GCA_947389925.1). Classification (NCBI taxonomy): domain Eukaryota; kingdom Metazoa; phylum Arthropoda; class Insecta; order Diptera; family Coelopidae; genus Coelopa; species Coelopa pilipes. Next base: position 56,730,932 of record OX376696.1, read on the forward strand.
TCCTCCAAACTGAGAGCCGCGAGTCATCGCCATCGTCCTTAAGCGGCGGTTTATTGTGGGCGAAGATCTTTCACTATGGGTCCCTTCGACATGTGGGTCGTCGACAAAATCTTTGACCATCCTCAAGCGGAACTTAATCCCGACTCAACTGGGGCGAAAGAGAACGAGATGCGGCGTGCCATCTCGCTTCCTCCGTCGCCTCCTCGTCCACTCAAGCCGCTTATCGGCCTGTGCTGCTCTCGGCGCGAACGTCGTCTGCGGTCAAGGTGTTCGATGCGGTTCGGACTAAGTCGACGCTTATCGTTCGAACGACCATCGGCCATCGCCTGTGTCGGCTTCGGCCACTCCTCGGAAGCCACCCGCAATTCCAGAGGATTCTCCGCAAGCAGGATATCTCTTGTCCAATTCCTCAGTGGCGAGCACAGTTCGTTCGGGCGAATCCTGAAAACGATCTCTTCGCTGGACGCAAAATTCTTCAACTTATTAAATCCACCTCCTCCTTGCGCTTCCTCCTTTCATACCGTTCCTGTTCCTTCTCTCTCTCACTGAATCTGTGGTCGATGTCTCTCTCGTTCAGGTGTCGTTAACATTTCAAAGCAAACTTTCTTGACTTCATAAAATTTCAATGTGAGAATTTCATGCGAAATTGTTCCGAACTATGGGAAAAATTAAGAGCTCGACCGAAATTAAGAGAGAAGGGAGATGGTGAGAGGGAGTTAGAAAGGGAAATAGGGGAAAGTTTAGAGAGAAAAATACAGGGGAACAGGGAGAGGGAGAGACACATGGAGAGCGTGGAGTGTGTGGGTGAAATAAAAAAGCAAAAATTATGCATCACTCGGTGTCAACGCAGCAGGACACAGCACGACGGCTGGACTCGACAATTATTTGCATGAAGGAAGCAGGTTATAATTCCAGGAACACTCGCTCACATACACACAAACACATACATGTATGAATAGCTTAACTCACACTAACACGCTCTTCTCGTGAGAAGCCGCAGAGCACGCAGAGGAAGCACTTGACGTGTATATGTGAGATTCTCCCAACACAGAGAGAGAGGGAGAGGGCTGAAGCTGTCAACCGACAACTGCATAAAATAATTAAGGATAACAACAACAGAAGCTAGAACGGTGATCAAAACAACGACAACAGTCAGGAGAACAGCTACAAAAACCACAACAAGAAGAATAAGAACAATAACAACAACAGCACTAACACTGCAGCAGCATCAGGACCAACCACAGGAGCCAGAACCATGCGACGGGCATTAGAAGGAGATGATGGAGGGAAAACTGTGTCGAAACGAGGAGGGGAGAGAGTGCTAGAGAGGGTGGGTGCGGAGGTACAGGGTTAGCGAGAGCGAACGGCAGTGGTTAGAATGGGGCGAACGAGCTGTGACACAGATTAGCAAAAGAATTTCGACCGGAGGAAGGACATTTCGAGAGAAGTAGGAAATCTCGTGCTTGTTCGCTCCTCCTTGATGTTGTTGTTATTGTTCTTTATTGTTCTGGTTGCTCCTGTTGTTGTGTTGACGAGATTTTCATCATGGATGAAATATAGATAAAATGAGGATTAAAAAATCTCAGCAGGACAACAAGCGGCAACAATAACAAGGAAGCAGCAGCAGCAGCAGCAACAATAACGAAATTCAAGAACAACAACTATAAAGACCACCACAAGAGACCAACGCCTTGCCACAAGGAGGTCCACATTGAGAGCGAAGAGCAGAGACAGAGCCACTGCGAGAGCGAGAGAAAGATAAACAGAACGAGAGCTTGCAGAAAATCCCTATAACGAGATCAGAACGAGAGAAGGAATTCCGACGAAATGAAATGAAACGACGAGGAAGGATCCGACTCCGCCTCCCTCGCACCCATGCACACCGATCCAGTCGCCAGTCTCAGGGAGAACTGCGTGGGGGAAGGACGAAGGTGGAGCCAGGAGGAAAAGCGGCGGCAACGGCCACCAATGGAATATATTCTGATTATTATTCCAACGGGGGCGCCAGGGTCTCGTCCGAAAGCTGCACCTGCGGACTCCAGGCTACTGACTGACTGACATGTAGAGGACGACAATGACGATGGTAATAACGACGTTCACGACAATGGCAACGACGCCGATGACGACGGCGACGATGGTTCCTTAAGTTCCGACGGTTCCTGATGGGAAGCCAGGAAATTAATTGGCAGCTCCATAAGGGTCATTCCGAGGAACAGAAAAAAGCCAACACATGATTCCCCTCCTCCTGCTTCTCCTCGACGATCCCTCTCCGGAAGCTGCAGTTCCTTTGTTCGCTCATCGACCATCCTGACTTCGAAGGATTCACAGAATTCCCCTGATCGGTTCTTCGGAATGGTGGAAACGCCATTGAAACGAAGCGAAGAGAATTTTAAGTGCGTTTTAATGAATTATTTTTTCCTCACTTCAATAAAATCATTTTTCATCCTCAGAATGTTCCTTATTTTTTTGAAGCCTTAAAGATTTTCGGCTTTGGCCCACTGTGCGTGTTGACAGTTTGCAGTCAAAGGCCGCCCACCCCGCCCGGATGTTGATTTTTCCATTCGCTTCGTTGTGAATGTTTTCGTAGCTGCTGTTGTCGATGCCGTTTCCGCTGTTGTCGAGGCTGCAGCAGCTGCCGACGGTCGTTAAAGGAAGGGACGGGGTCAGCGAAGGAACGGGCGGAGGAAGGCGCGGCCTTCGTCGATCGTTGCCGCTGCTAATTGCGACTTCTGGCTCTCGCACTCGAGACGTGTTTGTTGCGAAAATACTGCTGGCGGCTGCTGGGAAGACCCGAAATTAAAATCTTATGACTCATCGTTGTTTCCGGTCGTTGGCAACACTCGCCAGGGCCACCGAAGGCGCGAACAAGAGAACCGCGGCCTTCGATGGCAATGATGTAACGCTTATCCAAGGACGATGGTCGTTAATTTCTTTCCACGCCCTCCCTACATGGCCTTCTCGCTGCTTCCATTCAGGCCGAACAGGAGGGGAGATACCAAGGACCATAATGAGGAAAACTAAGGTTGGGCGAAGGGCCGACGAGGGATGAGCGAAGGCAGAGCAAAAGCCTAGAGAAGGCTGGAACGAGCCATGATTTTATTGTTTATTGTAATCCCAACGAAAACAAAAACCTCTAGAGAATTTATCAGAATTTTTCATTTCACACGCGTAGATCCTCCAGGATCCGAAAATTGAGAAGGGACGAAGGCGAAACAGAGCAGGAGGTGGACTTAAAATGTCGCCCGCTTGACAGGGGGCGGGGTCGGGGTCGATCACATTGGAGGCGTGTGATGAGGGACGACGAACGGGAGACTGAGGGTGGGGCACGATGGGCGGAGGACATGATAAATTAATAGATCGCGCCCTTCTCACCGCAGCAAACAACTCATCCTTATCCAGATGCGTGTCCCCAACCCTGTCAACATCGTCATCCACACCCGGTTTTCCACCCTCATCTCCATCCATGCTCTTTTCCGTCTCCATATCCCTCCTCATCTCCAACTCCATTTCTCATCCTCTCCTCTCATCGTTTCCACCACTTGTCTCCCTCACTCTTACCATCCCCCTCAGACGGGCGCAAATAAAACGAATTATGCGAATTCGAAGCACAAAGGAAAACTTTCAAAAATCCCAAGGATAATCGTGAATGAAACGTCTTCTTAGGATCAAATTAAAATTATGTTCCTTCCCTTCTGTTTCCCTTCTGTTTCTGGCCCTGTCTGTGAGTATTTCACAAATCCTTTCTTATTGTTGTCCGATAGAGCAGACGCCGGGCCTCTGAAATGAGTCCGACTTATATGCTTATCCAGCCGTATCCTGAACGGCCGGCGTGCTCGGCCGGGGCAGGACACCAGCTGACAGCGGATCCCTTATTAGCAGACCGAGACACGAAATAATAATTCCTTGTAGTTCGTCCTTTTTGCACCACGCCTTACTCTGTTTCTCCCTTCCTCCTTCTCAAACTAAAGTTTTCTTTTCTTTTTACAATTTTTTGCTCCTTCTCATTTTCATTCCTTCTTTTGTCATGTCGGGTCGGGTGTTTTTCATGTTTAAGTTTTCTATTTTAATGAAGTTCGGGGCGTGGTGCCAAATCCTTTGAAGCCTCAACCTCTCTCGCCTCCCTCTTTTTTTTCCTTGCATCCTCGCCGTGAATAGGATCCCAACGATAGGGTGAGTGACGTCCTTTCATATCCTAAGTCCGATGATGGGCTTAAAAACAAATTTGCCGAAAGTTCACGGACACTTCGCAGCCCGCTCCGCCCACTTTTCTTTCTTCCTGACGACATCGTTTCTCCTGCTCTCCGATGGTTGTCGTTTTCCCCGATCGGCTCTCGGTTCTTGTGAATCGTTCACTGGACCTTCCTGATTTCCATCGTAGAAGGATCTCCTCCAGCCCCCTTCAAGGACCCACGTTTTCCTTTCACGCCCACACGTTGTCCTTCCACGGTCACAGTATTTCATCCTCTTATTCATCCTCGTTCGCCTGGAAACGCTCCACTCGTGAGGCTCTTCTATTGGCCTTGTCATCCTGTCACTATCCTAGTCCAGTCCACCTTCGATTTAGTCCGTTTCCTCTGTTCCCAGAAATACTTTCTTTATGCTCATCCATTCATTAATATTCCTGTATTTCCCTCAATTCACTGAATTTCTCTCACATTTCCCTTTGGACTTCTCGAAGGACGAGTTTCAAATCTGTTTCCTGTAATAATTATAGAATTTTTTAATAATTTTATCGCCTACTTCTTCAACCTTCGCTCATAACTCATTTACATTCCTCTACATTGTTTTTCGTACCCGAGGCCATTTTATCAACACCTCGTAACCCGAGTCTTTAAGCATGGCCTTAAAGACCTCCTCTGAAACTTGACCTTACATTCGAGCCGTCGTTTCCTCTTCACGCACCCAGTATTGATTTCATCCAAGTACCCTTTATGGCCTCTATGAGTTCGCCTCGCTCCAGCTTCTTGCTGCCCACCTCATTCGTACTTCCTGACCTCTCGAATTATATTGATTATTTTCACTTTTCTCCAACAAATCATCGTGTGGGCTCAAATACTTTATTCTTATTTTTCTTTATACATCAGCGTCTTCCGTACACGTCTTCGCCTCCTTTTATCGTACCTGAACTTTCCTTATGCTTCTGTTTTTCTATCTTTCTCCCTACTACCCGCCTAACTCCCTCTCTCTCTCTCTCTTCGAATCTCTTTATCTCGCTTTCTTTTACCTACAGCTTGCTCACTTTCAATCTCGTTATATTTTCCTTCTTCTCGACTTTACCCAAGTCCGCTTCTCGCCACCTCGTCCTGAGGCGAGGCGAGGCTCCGTTCGCCCCGATGGTCTCCAGCCGCACGTCGGTTCCCTTGAACTCAACTCGGCCTTCACTCTCGGCTCCTCGTTCTCTTCGCCTCCGAGGAGCTGCCGTGGCTCTAATTTATGACCATGTCTGACCTTCGCACCCAAGCTGTTACCTGATTTGGAGGCGCCTTCTACGAATTTTCGCCGCGACGTCGCTGGCCTCGACCCACCGCCGCTGGCTCCATCAGCCACGGGGCAGGACTACAGAGGGGGAGAGCGAGAGTCCGAAGGGACTGGCTGGAATATTTATGCTCGGTCGGCAGTCGGTCGACATTAATTATTAATCGTAACCGGGAAAGTTTTGCATGTATTCCCAAGAGAGGGTGACGGAGAGACGAAAGGGGCCCAGTCGGTCAACGAGGTAGACGAACGACGACGACAACAAGAAAATGGAAGGAATACAAATAATATAAGCAACAATGAGGGGCGAGAACAATTGCTGGCAAACAATCGAAGGCAACAAAACAGCGAATAAATAATTTGGTGTGAAATGTTTGTGGTGGTTGTCGTCGTTGTTGTTGTTAGAGCCCTGCGGGATGATTACCTAAGGCCAGAGCCCTCGAGTCAAGACCACGGGGCAGGACAATCGAGAGTATCGCGTCGACGGAGGACGAGGTGAAGAAGCGGACGTCACTTAAAGCGAAATTAAAAAGGGAATCGCCGGCGAAACCTCAGCTAAATGAATGAGAGTGCGTGGGCACGAGAGGCGGGAAGGAACATTGAGAGAGGACGAGCAAAGAAAAGAGAAAATAACACAGAAAGAGGAACGAGAGTGTGGGAGGACGAAGTATCTCAACAATTTTAATAAAGACTCGGCCGAGGGAATTCCCAACGCCGGGCTGAAGGCCAGCGAAAGCGGGGAAATTCATTTGGCGGAACCCTTTCTCGTCCATTGTTCCCCTCGTCCTCCTCTCTCTTTCTTTTCTCTTCTCGTCTTCGCCTCCTTTCCTCCTCGACCTGGGCACCTCGAGGGTTTGGCACCGAATCCTCGCGCTCATTTTTCAAGCGGTCAACAGATGTGTCTGAGTGGGTTCTCCTTCGTGCAATTGTATGCGTGTGTGCGGGTGTCGATTTTCGCCATTGATGAAATGTTTCGGGGAGCATTTGTCTTCTTCCTTCCAGTCCCGCCCCTCCTACAACCACTTTAAATTCTCTCTTTCTCTGAGCACACCTTCCTGTTTCATATCGCCTCAGAAAACGTCTCTCCTTTTCTTGCCTCGTTTTATTCTTCGTTCCTCCCTTGTTTTAAAGCTCCCTAGTTCTTCGATCTCCCATCTCTTTTTCTCGCGATCTTCCACCTTTGTTTCAGCCTTTCTGACTTTCTATCTTTCCCTAACTTCCCTTGACTTTTAATCAACGTCAAGATTCGAGTACGTTTTTGCGAAATTCTCAAGAAAATAAAAGCAATAACAACTGCAACAAGAACAAAAACAAAAACAAGAACAAACATTAAAAAATGCAAGCAGTGGCGTCATCACCAGCAAAACAAGTGGCCCGTGTATTTTTATAAATTGAGAGAGTTCGAGGGCAAAAGCGGAAGGATGAAGATCCAAACAACACACACTCTGTCACTCTCTCACCGTCTCAATCATTCGCTCTCTCACTCCAACTTTGGTCCACCTTCGTCCTCGCTAGCAGGGAGTGGACTCTTCCGTTCTTCCGTTTCGCCCGCCCTGTCAGCGTCCTTTCGGAAGCGGACGGCCGTCCGTGGACGAACGAAATATACAAATGACCCGATGTCAAGTCCAAGGCCAAGAACAAAAAAGCCAGCGGCGAAGGGACGCAGGAAGAAAACACCGTGGCAACATGTGAGATGGAGACAAATTGATGGGATGCAATTTAATGTGAGCGGTAAATAAAGTGCTGCGAGGGGCGATTGAAAAGCTCCATTTATTGTTTTTGTTGTTCCCACTATGTAATTCGTCGTGTAAACAAAGACAGAAATACTTTTGACAATGCAACAACAACTGAAGCGAGAGCGATTCAACAATTGCGAATTTATTTCTCTTGGTCAACTCCGAAATAGAGAAACAGACAGTTGTACGAACCTGTCATACGAACATCATATATCTCTCTCTGTCTTCTTCACTCTATCTCTCCCTCACTGCATCTCTCTTTCTCTCTTTCACTCACTATCCGAAGACCACCTGATCCTTTCTTCGAATACTTGATGCTGCAATCTATAATGACGTTGTGGTCTCGACCGTGATCCTTGTTGTCTGATGATGCAGACTGTGGTTGCAGTTGCCATATTGTTGTTGCTATTGTACAAGTCGTTGTTGTAGTGGATCTTTTTGTCATGGTTGCCCGTAAAAAGATTGCCTCACTCTGTCAAGTTTAAAAAATCGCTACCACTCGGTGAATGATTTTCCTGCAGGCGCCATCATTTTTTGTCCCATGTCCTATTTTTCGACTTATTTTTTTTCTTTCTCAAGGTTCAACATCGCCATGGTGCCGTTATTGCCAAGTCAGGTGGTCGCCACATTGGGTCAGGTGGGGTGAAAAGCGGGTCCGGCACCTCATCGAAATCTCCGAAGTCTCTCAAAGTCATGTCTTTCTCTGCCTCTTGATCTCGCTCTCGACTGCCCGTCGATGAAGGTGAATTATGAAGTGGCCGAAATGGAAGCCAGAGATGGAGCGTCGCCTCATTCCGGGCGGACTTCACGGCTTCAATTGATGAATGTTTCGTATTTCGAGGAAAATCACAATTGCAGCTCACTCGCTCGGCTCTTCGTTGCCGCAAGAACTCCCCACCTCTCTCACTCTTACCCTTCATCTCTGCCCACCTCTCTGACACTCTCTCATATGCGGCATTTGATTCGCTGGGAGTGACACGTTAGTTGATTGATGTTCAGGGGAAGCAGCGTTAAAGAGAGTTACGAAGTGAGGAACTCGGTTCTAATTAGAACATTATCGCCATACTAAATTTGTAATATCTTTAGTCCTCATTCAAAGATTACCAAGTTATACGCATTTTTATTTCCATATGAAAATATCCAGTCACGAATTATTTGTTAAATATTTCAAAAATGTTCGACAGAATTTTATTCTTGTAAAATAAATTCCTACAACTACAACTCGAATACAATTTTTTTTACATGAGAAGGGGAGAACGAGGAGCGAATTCTCAGAAAAAGAGAGCGAAAGTCGGTGAAAGCTAAGGGAATCTTTGAGCACCAAGCGTTGAAAAACGAGTGAAATGCATTCGAAATTCGTGGGTCACTTGAGAATCGCTGAGGGAGCGGCAACAATCGATGGCAATTTCCGGAAGTAATCGATGGTCCCCGGAAGTAGAGCTAGAGGAAAAGGAAACGCCACCATATGTCGTACGGAAAACTCCGAAGGACGACGGGATTTTAAAGAGCCTTCGTTCGAAACTTTTCGACGAAGGAATCTTTTTGAAGGAATTTTGCAAGCCAAAGAATTTTTCCTATCAATCTCACGCACACACACAGTTAGAGAGAGAGAGAGAGAGAGAAGAGAGACCTAGAGAAATCCATTTGTTGTTGCCCTTCATGCCACACTGAATCTTTACAAAGTGAAAAACATCGAAAGCCCTCCCTAGGACGAGGATGAGAAATCGAAGAGAGCCAAAATCGCATCCGAGCGCGTCGACAAATCAGATGCATTCATGTGTGTGTGTGCTTCTCTCTCTCTCTCTCTCTCTCTCTCTCTCACCCTACCTCCCTCCCTCTTTCTCTTTATCTCTTCCTCGCTCCTTGATCCCTGTCGGATTCGGATTCATAGTTGACAAAGTTTTGCACTTGAGAAGGCGACGTCAGCCATCGAGAGGCGACTGACAAATAAATTAAAAATTCTCCGATTTTTCGAACCGAAGTCCCAACAGACATCAAAAGCTTTCTTCGCCAGCGAGCTGCGGCTGAGGGTGCGGGTGCGGGTGAGAGGGAGGCAGACTGAGAATAGACGTTGGAGAAATATCGGCAATGTATTGTAGACGAAATTCCATGGAATTTTCCAAATGACTTCAACTCTAAATTCCAAGCACACCTGCCCAGGACGACGACGGCAGCGACAGCGAGTTCGACAAGTCCGCTTTTACAACCGGCCCAGTCGCGCCACGTCCACAATCTCTGTCTCTCTCCCCTCTCACTCCCGGGCATCTTCTGTTCCACGGACAAGGAGCAAACTTTGGCAAAGTCATAAAAAGTTGATCGGCTGGCCGAGAATTCAGTGCGAATCAGGGGATGGGCAACGAGTGGCAGGGCCGGCGGAGGTCGGCGGCAGACGTGGCGAGTGGCTCAATTTGCTCGGAGTTTAATTCCCTTCAACGTCGCTTTAAGGCCTCGCGAAGTTGTTGTTGTGCGGGGCGTTGCTTGTGGCCGGTGGAGAAAATAAAGTTTTCAAAATTCACAGCATACTTTGTGGCGTGATTTCCGCATGACGTCCGCCGTCGCCGTCGTCGTCAAATATTTGCCAAATGTCAAATGTTGCCGCTTCGGCGACGTGTGGGTGTTGTAATCGCTTGTTGTGCGCGGCGTTGTGATGGTTGTTGTTGTTTTTTTTCTTTTACTATTGCTGCGGTCGTTGTCACATAAATCAACAACAAGCAGTTCATTTTTCGATCAACAAACACATGAAAGGTCACAGAAAAGCAATAACAAAAACTCAAAACTGAACTAACAGCAACAACAACAACAACAACAAAGGGGCCACTTGCACAAGCAAAGGGTTGCCAGCAACAAAGGGAAGGAGAGGAGTAGAAGAACACCCACAAAGGAAGCAGGAACGACAAATAACAAACAACAAAAACTGGCAAAAGCGACAAACAAACAACAACAATGACAACAACGTCATACAAACAATTGACGAATCGTTTATTTTGGTTGGCGCCAAAAATTGCTTCCAAAATGGATTTCCCACAACTGCACCCAGCCACGAACTGGTGCCACCGGCCCCGGGGCGTGTGAGCAACATTTTTCGCTCTCATTTTCATTCGCTCCGCACCGAACTCATTCATTTCAATGTTTTCGCGCTCGCTTTTTCCACAAGTTCGATTACAATTTATTGAAGCTGCTCGACTGCGATGTGGGAAATTGATTCCCGTGGGCGAAATTAGTCCTGCAGGTCCTTCGGGTATTCCATCGGCATTCGGCTGTAGAAGGGCGGAGGACCCATTTACAGCCCTTGGGTGGCGCAAAAACTCTGGAAGAAAAATGAACACCCCGCGGTGCTCTTTGCATGTGCCGGAAACGAACGAATCAAAGAACGAATGGCGGAGTTCATAAAAATGAAAGTTCAAATAATTGCCTGCAAAAACTCGCCGAAATAAGGACCTGCCATTGAACGCGCACCATCGACCAATTACAACAAATGATAGGGCCACCAACGGCAACAGCATCAACAGAAAACAAGAAGAAAGTCAAAAATCCACAGCACCAAAACAAAGGCACCAACTGAAATATCTCCAACATTTAATTGAAATTCGAGCGTCCAGCGGGAGCGACTGAAATCAAAAATAAATCCAACATGGAATTCAATTAAAACCTCGGCCGTAAATATGTCCTACGAGGACTCGTGGGCGCGGTGGGTTGGCCAGGAGGAGGGTGAGGACGGCGTCGATGCTCCTTAAATTTGCGTCGTAATCGAGTGCTTTATATAACAACAACGGTTGGACACTCGACGGTCGATCGGATTTCAAGCGAACCAATTGCGACACGTGGCAGCCCCCGACTGACCCTGGCGCTGTCTTCTCCGTAGCGAACCCCTACAGCCGCCGCTCTCCGACCTGCTTCCCTTTCAACCCAGAACCCGCCCCCACGGATCGGACCATCTATTGTACGGTTAAATTCGCACGCGATTTATTGTTATCGCTTAATTTGGTTTTTATTTCGCTCAACTTTGTTTCCTTTCCTCGCCCTCGCCCTAGCTTCTCCGACAGAGCTTAACAAATCACGCCCTCCCCCTCCTCCACACGGAGTTAATTATAAGTTTCTCTGGATAAGCATTTTTCGGTTCCGGAAATTTATTCGCCTCGAAACAAAGGGCGAGCTTTTTATTTCGAAAGGGATTTCCGTGCATGTTTCGATTAGGAGTTGCCGTGGCAATTTCTGGCAGGCAGCAGCAGGGTAACGAGAGCCTTCCGCGAGGAATGAAAAAACTCTACTTTATTTCCCTCATGGGCAATTCTGAGACATCACAATCCAGGAAGATTTAATGAAGCCCACTCTCGCTCGCTCACTTGAAGACACGTCAAGGCCCTGTCAGAGGTTTCCCATGTCCTTGGTGAGACCTCCTTCCTTCTCGTAGTCTCCGCGTTAATCCCTCTTAATGAACCGACATCATCGGGTTGGATTTAAAGGGAGCGAAAGAGCAACAGTTGTCGGCGAGAAACCGCCAATTAAGGGCTCCATTTGGCTCCATTTCTCAATTAAAAAGAAAAACGCCAACACCCAACACCACAGAATGTTGTTTAATTCGAAGCGCACGCACTCGTGACCCAGGCCGAGACCGGGGCGGAGACAAGGAGGGCCTCGTTTGTGACGAGGGTTCGGCCCCATCTCAGCCGGCCTGACCCCGTCCAACCGCCGCCCACCCGGCCTTCGGACGAATACGTCCGTTCGTGTGTGTGAATGGGTTCTGTTTGCGGAGGCGTGTGAACCCTGGCCTGCAGCCAGAAACACATTCGCGCGCCAAAGTTTTCGTTTCCATCGCGTGGTCTGTGGCCGGAGCTGTGACTGGGGTGAGTCTAGAGGGGCCGGCGAGGGTTAGAGGCGAGAAATTTGCATACTCTCGGGCGGCCAACATGTGTTGCCCCCAGATGACTTAAATATTTAAAGCGATCCGTTCCTTGTCGGAGCCGGAACTGGTTCTGAACCCAACGAAATGATGAAAGCGCTTCACTGGAGCACGAAATGTGTCCCGAAAGCCGAGTGCCGAGAGTCGTGGCAGGAAGCTCATAAATTACCTTGTCAAATCGTTCCATTAATAAGAAATCCGGACACTACACTGAGGAGCTACAAGAGCTTGGTGTAAATTCAAAGTTAACACCCCTTTCCCGTTGCAATTTAAAGACTTATGGGAAATGAAGTTCATACCTTATTGATTAATGAACTAAAAAATGTAACTGATTTCAGGAAATTTTCCAGTACAGTAACTGTGCTGATTATATTTTTCTATTTTAATAGCTCTTAACATCAGTAATTTCTTAATTTAAGAAAAATTGTCTAATAATTTAAATTCTAATATTTTCTCAGTTTTAATTAGTTTCAATATAAGTAGATGTTATTTGCAAAGTCATTGAATATTTTGAATTTTTCAGGTTTCCACTTGCAATATTTTCCAGTGTTGCCACCGTTGTGAAACAAAAGACTCCGGCAGGAAGTCCGCAGCTGTCGTGTACCGGACGCGGCCGGCGACTCCTGTGAGGCCAGCGACCCGTCTTCGGGCCGAGTTCAGCCCCAGCACGTGAAAAGGGTTGCCCCAAACGACCGCTCACTCGCCCTCTCCGTCTGGCTTGGACCAGTTGGAACCGGACATGCAACATTTATGCCAGATCTAGATCACATTGTGGCCAAGACGCAGCAGAAGACGTTCAAAGGTCCTTTAATTGACCACACGGAAATGAGTTTAAAACGAGCCTTGCCGCAGACACACACACACTTACACGTTTGGATGGAGAATATCTCCCTGAAATTCCCCTCCCCGTCGGTTGACCTTTAACCCTTGATTACTATTAATTAATGCGAAATTTTGGCCGAGCTCTCGGCATCCATTCGGGCTAGAAAAGTTTCTGAAGTACGTGTTGTGAGCGCTTAAGAGCGCTTCTAGCAAAAACAACAGCAATAGAATTACAACACCAACAACAGAGTAACAACCACAACAACACAAGCCGCTAGAGAGGAAACTGAAGGAGGAAATTCCTACTCATTTCCATAAAACATCAACAAGAAGGCTTCTAGTTTGGTGGCTTGTATGTGGAGTCTTACGAAACTTGTGAGACATTTGATTCTCCCTCACCCCTCTCTCTCTCTCTCTCTCTCTCTGATTCGACCTCTCTACCCGCATTGCCCCCATCGGACAATGTTTCTCGGAGGATTTTCTCCGGAGCTACAACTTTAAATTTTGATATAAATAGTTGATTCTCATGTTTCTCGTGTTTGAGAAAAGGGAAGTGACGAGGAATTCGTTTCCTTCTCTTTCTTTCAATGGACGAACTATGGAGTTTATTTTTCTATTTGCCCTACTCTTCTTTCAATTAAATTTCTCCACGCATTCTCACTTCCCCCAAACACTGGCCCTCACGCACTCGCCGCCTCCACCCTCTCCTGCTCTCTCAGCATGATGCTTATGTCGCCAACTTCTTCCGGTTCCCGCTGGGCTCCTCCTGCTCGAGTCCTTCTAACATCTCCTTATCGTGTTACACGAGTGTTCGCAAACATGTCAATTTTTCCCTCATAAAAAACAACTTCAGGTACCACAACGTGGTCATCGTTGTTGTTGGTCATATTGCGAGGGTTGGTGATGAAGGTCGATGGTGGTGATGCGGATGAGGGGGAGAAGGAGGACGTGACGCGTGCGAGGGATGTGATGAGGAGGACTCTTTCCTGAAGATGAGCAATCATCTTTGTTGAACCCTATTTATGAGGGTTTGGCCCGCATTCCGGCCCCCCCTGCCCTGGGCCATCTTTAGAGGTTCCGCCACGGCCCACGGACGGCGGAGACGTGGTCGATTTAAGGGATCAGCCTTCGTCGCCCTCCCGTCCCCTCCTCGTCGCCGGCCGTCACACCTGCTCGTCCCACGGAGCTTCGGCCACAGTTCTCGCCAATTGTTTGGCCACACAGTTGGACATCGACGTCGCGTGCCACGTGGCAGCAGCCGTCCTTGATGTCACTTTGAGGGTATCAAAGTCGCAACAACAACAACAACAACAGCGGACAATTTTCGTCCGCTCGGAGCTCGCGATGAAACCCCAGAAGTTGCGGGAGGAAAAGTTTCGCTGGGTGGAAGCAATCGCGGCCAGAGTTGATTCAATTTCCATCAGCCGCGTGGAGCTGCCACATCTGGATCTCGTGATCCTTGGTCTAATACTACTTCCGGCCGCCTGCTGTCTTCTAATGACGTCGCCCACCCTGAGTTCCCGTCCTCAGTGGACATTTTTCAATTTTCGCTCACCTTTCCTTTTAAATATCCGCGGGCTCTCGCTTCGCGAAGCTTGTTAGCGTAATTTGATTTGTCCGCCTTGTCGTCTCGTCGCGTTTCAACTGCCCACCGTCAGTCGCCCCCATCCACCCCTCTCCAGGCTCGTCCGCCACTCTATTCGCATCCTCTGTCAACTGTTGTCATCTTTTTCGCCGCCCACCTCGCTCAGGCCCCCTCATCATCCATTGAGCTCTTCCCTTCACCCATTAGCATCCCCACCACTAGCTTCTGCTCTCACTCTCTCTCTCCCCCTCTATCTCTGTTCCCCGACAATCTCTAACCACTCACTCGCTCTCCCTCGTCCGCCTCCACCACGCCTTTTCGCCCCCATTCCATGCGTTTACCCTGCGACCATGCCATAAACCATCCTCATCCTGCCGGCGGCACCCTGTAAATTCATTTGAACTCGACTCAACTGATTGCCCACCCCGCCTCCGCCCGTCCTCCCCTCGCCATTCCCTGACGTCGTCGCCTTGACAGTCATGCGATCTCATTTTCTCGAGGCTTAACTTTGAGGGAAAAGAAATGTGTACACGGCTACCTTGTAGAGCCGGCCATGGACGGCAGATACAACAACAACAACAACAATAACGACAACAAATATTATGCAGAATATAACAAAAATTTCGCCAACGACAAGAACAACAATAACTTACAACAATAACAACAACAACGACAACAAAGAGCACCAGCATGCAAAGCGAATTTCATTTACGTAAGCCTATTAAATACGCCTCCAGTGACACAAAATGGCGGCACTGGCAGCAGCCCAGACGAAAGAGGCCGCCGGAGGGGGGCGAAGGGGGCTGGAAGAGGGAAGAGCGGGAAGGGGAGGACGGGGAGGAAAGAGGAAGATGATTTGATGTGAAAATTGGCCGGCGGATTTTGTTAAGGATTAGCAGCTGCTGCAATGCGTGAATACGAAGGGTATGGGTCGTTGTAGTTGTTGCTGTTGTTATTGTTGGCATGTGGTTGTTGACATTGTTATTGTTGTCATCTCCAATGTTGTTATTCATATTTTTGTTGTTATTGCCATTGTTGGTGCTATTTTTGTTGTTGCCTCCACTGTCCACAATCTCAGGAATTTATTCGGTTTACAAATTCTCGGAAAACTGGAAAACTGGATCGAAAGAATCTACCGGAGGACACTGACTGAGTTTTATTTGTGTTTTTTTATTTTATGTTCTTTTTTTCTGGGTCGCTGTCCGTTTGAACTTCTTGAAATTCTCATTTCGTGAATATGTGCGGAATTCGTCAAAGCGATATTATCGGCGATTTCTGGGATTCCCCACGAACAGTTTATTTCCTTAAGAACGCTTTCGAGAAGATTTCGACACAGCCTCTTTATCATTCTACATTAAAATTAAGAAGATAAAGTATCATCCAAGCCTCTTGGTCTTCATCCTAAGTTGATTAATCTCGAAGCTTGGTAGAAACCAGTTCAATTTAGGATTTCCAGTCCAGGTCTGAGGTCAGGAGCCTTTGAAAACCATTTAAATTCAAAGAACTTCCAAACAATCCGTTGGCTGATTTCGGAAAATGTGACCCTCTGGACAGTCAGCACCGAGGTATTCCCTTATCGCTTCCCACAAAAAAACGGAGCATAGATGAATTCTGGCCAGGACTTGATTTCGATTTACAAAATTGTGTCAACGAAACGTAAATGGATGAGTTTTTGCTCGACACTCGGGAGAAATCGGGAGATCTTAATGGACGGGAAATGGAGAGGGAGAGAGAGGAGATCATGAGAGGGCGAGGTGTGAAGAGACGGTGTGGGAGAGGACGACCAGAGCCAACAATGGAAGTGGAACGGAAACGACTGCCAGCCCACCAGCAACAAATTCACCGGCTAGAAAAGAAACAGCAAAAACAAGAGCAACACCAGCAACAACTACAACATGCCTGGTTTGTCTGCTTCTAATGCCCAAAAGTGGACCAACATTTTGCAAATTACTTTTTAACGTTCATACTTTTCAACATCACCCGCCACTCTCACCCATCGCCCGCTCTCCCTCGCTCTGACTCTCGGTCGATTCGTTCGCTGATCTCATCCTTCCCTTCCTCCAAAGCCACAGCCCTGTTCTCTCTCTCTCTCTCGCTTTCACTCAATCGCTAACTTTATGAGTTTCCCTGCACTCTTTTCTCCCCTTCTCCAACTGTCTGTCACTCTTCTCATTTCGTCCTATCAGTCTTTCTCACTCACCCTTTGTCGCTTTAAATCATTCCATTCACTCTTTCGCTCTCCATCACTCTTCGTCTCTTTCCCGCTCTCCATCTCTCTCTCAATGCAATTTGTCAATTAAAATTTGCTGCCTGCAAATGTTGATTTATTGGAAGGGACATCTTTTGATTTCCCACTGTCCCTCCCTCCATCTCACTCTCTCCACTCTCAGTTCCTCTTTCGCCATCTCGCATTCTCTCTTTCGCCCACCCATGGGTGCACCGCATTTTAGCCAAATTGAAAATGTGGCAACGCTCGCCCGGGCGAAGAAATCAGTTCCGAATGGAGACGATGCAGCTCGGAAAGCGCGATGCGGGCGGGGATGGAGCTGATGCAGGCCCCCAAGTGACATCCGCTGCATTTGCTGTTGGTGCTGTTGCTGTTGTTGTTGTACTTGCTCCTGCTTCTCCCACTTCTCCTGCTGACAATCATCCTCGTCATATTTTCCAAAAGGGCTCTATATTCCGAATCCTTGATTAGCATTCTTCTCGAGCTTCGACGTTTTGTTCCCTTGCCGCCGACCGCGTCGGAAAGAGACAGATGGCAGAAAAATGCACCGCTAGAAGCAGCCGCGAGCTCGAAGTCCTCAGCCGTGAAGGACAAAAAGAAAAGGAGCCCGGTGCCAAAAATCCCGCAAGTAGACTATGTTAATATAATTCCAAACCAATGAAGGCTTCCATTATGCATCGCCCGTGGACTTGCCGGAAACTCAAATGAATTCAAGTGATTTTAAAAACGATTTCCGCGTCGAAGGACGGCGACGGCGACGAGCGACCAGCGACAATCGCTGCTACTGAGGAAATTAAATGAATATTCATCAGATTCCACGCGTCACGCCCACCCAGCGCCTCCTTGGCGCATTCCTGGGCCGTCCAGTGCCGGAGAAGTCGAGTGGGGACGTGGCATCCAGGGCAATCCTCCTGGCTCTTTTCATGTTGAATGCTTTCCCTCTGTATCTCGATCAACCCCTTTCTGTCAACGTCTCTCTATCACCCTACCTCTATCAACATCTCGCCCTCACCCTCTCTCCTTGACTCTCCCACTCAATTTCCATCGTCCTCCTCGGCTCCACTTCAGCGGGCTACCATTGGCTCCCATTGAATATTAATTAATTTTTCAAAATTATTTCGCATTCAAAGGATTCTCCTCCTCCTTCCGCATGCATACTAATCGGACGAGTGGCGGAGAGGGAAAGGCGCGTGAAGCACCCTGTGCAGCAAGGCAAACGCACCGACGGACGGCCGCGGGCGGACCGACGGAGGGACGACCTGCATTTCCACTCGAATGTGTTGCATACTTTGGGGCGCTTCGGAGCGCGTGAACGCGAACGCGAATCGTGATGCAAATAAATTAACGCGTTAATGTGGCCACGCTCCGATGTAGTCGTTGCTGTTGTTCGGGATCTCCTTGTTGTTGTTTTACCACCAGGCGTTGTTGTTGGTCCCATAACTAATTTTGTTGCTGCTGCTTGTTGTTTCTGTTGAAATTGTTGTTGTGGCTGTTGTAGTTCTTGTTCTTGTTTTTCTTCGCTCAAACGATCGCTGGTTCGATTCGTTGAATGCTCACCGAGCCTTTCATGCACTTTCCATTGCATACATTTAGGCTCTGCTGCATGCAATACCACTGAATGCAGGCACTCGCGACAGCGAGCAGCGTTGCCACCTCGCCACCATCTGCATCACCAACCTCATCACCGTCCTCATCATCGCCATCGTCACTTGAATGAGCCTGCATCGGAATCATTAGGCAGCAATACAGAGAGCAAGAGCGAGTTAGAGTGAGTGGAAGAGTGAGAGTGAGAGAGGGAGGGAGGGAGGGAGAGAGGGGCTGAGTCGATCTCTTCAGCGAAAGCAAACACTTCATTAAGTGGCGACATTTATGTATAGGTGAGGGAGACACAGGCGGCAGAAAGGAACCGAGAAAGAGACGGATGCGGTGAAGGGGCAAAATCAAGCTGTAGAAGAGCAGTTGTGGACTCCTGAAAGGAATTACTCATGCATTTTTGTTTTTTTTTTTTTTTTTTTGTGTTTTCATTGTAGGAGGAGAATAGGAAAGACTTCCTGAGAGTGGTGGGGCAAAAATTCAAAAGTTATGAGTTTTTTATATGAAGAATAATGGAAATAGAAAGCAGAAAGGTATGAAGTAGCAATGGAAGAGAAGAAGTTAAATTAAAAGTGAATAAACAGGTTTTGTTCGACTGAAGAATCGACTAAAATAAAATAAAAGGTATTGGAGAAGGAAACAGAAGGAGAGGGAAGAAAGGAAAGGCTAGAAAGAAAAGGTATAAAGGAAGAGAATGGACTAAATTATATCAGTAAAATTAGAGAAGAGACGATTGAATGGAGCACAAAGGGCTGCTCATTAAAATGACTCCAAGGTGACAACTAATTGGACAAAAGGCAACGAATCCGACAGCAGGACAAACAGGAGTGAAAGACCTACCGCGTGAGAGAGGGAGACGACGGACGAGGGCGAGACTCACATCAGACCAGAGCTGAGAGCGCAGCGTTGCCACCAGGATGCAGTCGTTCGAATTGAGCAGCTACGACGCCTCACGGCGAATTCGATGCGATTGGACGCCGGAAGACGAACTTCCTTGGCTGAAGGAGGAACAAATTGATTCGATTGAATTTATTTTTTATATTTACACATTAAATTTAGCGATGATACTCAAGGAATCGCGAGAATTTTCCAATCCTCTTCCCTATTCTTCTGTTCTCTTTCCTCATACCTCATCCCAAGTACCTTCAATCGAATTTAAATCCTTTCACCAAAACATCCATCGAATTCCAAATCTGCAAAATAGAATCAAAAAGGATTTCGGCGAAAAATCAGCATTCGTCGTCCCGCTCATCGGCGTCGTTTTTTTTTTTTTTTTGTCTTTGACTTTCGTTCATAAATCAAAGAGTCCTTGGAAATTCGGGAGGTGAGTCGAGCAGGAAGGAGGACGGCTTATAAAAAGAGTGACAACAACGGCGACCACAGCGGCAGCATCCCAAACTACAACTACAACGCCGTCGACAACAAAAGCATCGAAAAACACAACAACATCAGTATCGACAACAACAACTACCATATGTGAACCACAGTAGTCAGCAGTGGCTCAAGTCGAGCGCATCGGAATTCGAACCAAAATGTTTTAATCTCTCCTCCGCGAGCCACCAAACCGAAGCCCAAGCCTCTCCCTCCCCTTTGGAGCGGGCGACCAGGCACCCCCTCGACTGAGCTGTGACTCATTCTCTGGTTGATAGGGCGGGGCAGGACTCAAAGGGCGGCGACGAGAGGACGACCGACGAGCGACCGGCAGAAGGACGAATGGATGGATGGATGGATGGAGAAAGCTAGTCAATAAGACATCAAGGGCAATGCTGGAGCAGACCAAAGAGATCGAGGAGAGGACGGACAGAGATAGAGAGAGAAGAAGGAATCGGTAGATAGAAATGACGCTCGTGGCTGCAGGGAAGGATGAGGAGGATCCTGGACTCTGGATGCGGAAATTTCAATCGGAAGTTCCGCTGCTGCCAACAGCAGAAGACGAAAGGAAGACGAATGAAAAACGACCGCAATGAGCTACAAAAATAAGTTGAAGAGAGAGGGCGGAAGACTAGGGGAGAGGGTTGTGGGGATAAAGATAAGGGCGAGAGAAGGGCGAGAAAATGCTGAGAGAAAGCCGAGAGGAGACTGAGCGAAAGCAAAGAGAAGACTATGAGAAAAACGAAAGAGTCTTGAGACAACCTGAGGGAAGGACGAGTGAAGGAACGCCAAACAAAGCGAACGAGGAAATGGCAATGAAGGCAAAAGAATGCAGAATTGGAGCTATTGAAAGGAATCCACGTCTCCCGCTCACTCGGTCAGTGCTGTGAGTGAAGGGGGTGGGGAAGTAAGGAAAAGGAAACGTGAAGAGAAGGATGCGTGTCATATTTAACCCAATGCATGGGACGGCCGCGAAGGACCCGTGGGCCCGCGGTGGCGGGGTGACGAGAAAAAGTAGCCCGAATGTTAAATGGAGCGTGAAGAGAACTCTAAAAGAAGGAGAAAGTTTCGCATATCGACCAGAAGAGAACTTCACTTCATCTTTTTTGATTTGTTTTTATTTTTTGGGCTATTGCACGATGATTTCGATTGAACAGGAACAGCAACGACAACAACAAAAATATCACCCACTTATCACCACGAAAACCCATCGGAGTGTTAAGTGAAGTAAACAAAGTTCCTGAAAACTCGTCCCGGCAGAAGGGGGAGGGGGTTGCGTCCCGCATAAATCACGGCCTTTGAAAAACCACTAGCGACAGACAACAATATCAGAGTAAGAGGGTAGGGCGGAGACAGCGAGCGAGCAGGGCTTCCACACACAACATGATGACATTTATATGAAATGAAGTGATCACATCAGTAGTCAACAACAACCACAATAAAGCCAAGCAAAAATAGTCAATAAAGAGCAACACTGGAGTAATAACTACAACAGACCGGCGGCAGCAACAATATTGGAAACAAATACAACAAGGGTGAGCTCCACACAATCACCACAAATGTCAACAGAAAATCAAGGATCAAAATCGCAGGAAACTGAAAAGCGGAAGTCAAAACGATGAGGAAGAAAGACGGACGAGTGGAGAGGGAGGAAGAGTGAGAGAGGGAGGAAGGCGAGCAAGACGCGGAACGAGAGAGAGGGGAGATGGAGAAAAGGACTAGTGCGACTCGACTACACAAAGAAAAATCTTAAAAAAAAAATTAGCATTTTTATAAATTTCACCTCTACTTGGACGCGAAAGCGAAGCCAAGAAGGAAGTCGAGGAAGAGGAAGAAGAGGGACGCGAAAAAGAGGGAGGAAAGGCGAAAAGGCAGTAGGGAAACAACGCTAACGATGACGATTCAGAATCGATGATAAATTGAAACGTACGACGGGCGCGATGGACGAGAGACGGAGAGAGAGAGAATAGGAGAGAATCTCGGTTTTGGACTCTATGCGGGCGACTGGCTGTGTGAGTGAGTATGTGCGTGATGACAGGGTGTTAGTGTGTGTGTGTGAGGTCTCGGGTCCCAGGAGTGCCATTTGGCGATGCCAGATCGTAATTTATGCGCTTACGCAGCACCGACGGCCGCCCGAAGACGGCGCAAGACAAGGACGAGGACGAGGACGCGGACGTGGGCGCTGCCCGAGAGCTTCTTCTTCTTTTTCTTATTCGCCTTTTTAATATAATTTTCCCGCAGTCCTCGCTTCAGCTGACTTTGGCCTTCTATCGCCGGCGCCCCTCGTCCCTACCTCTGGGTGATTTAATGGCGAATCGAAAGCAACGGAAGCAAGGAATGAAAAATTACAATGGCTCCTGCCACCTGTGAGCAAAATAAAGGGAAAAGGAGGAAAGAAGAGGAGAGAAGAGAAGCGAGAACAAAGAGCCGGGTTGAAGGAGAGGGAAAAGGAAAGTATACTCCGACGCATGCTGAGTTGTGGCTAAGGTCGAATAAATAACATTTTATTAAAATTGAGAGGACGGAAAGGATGTCTGTCGTCATTCCCCAGTCTACCGCGTGCGTCGGCAGAAATTTGAATTCAGTTCGAGAGATTTCAATTTCACCACATGTCGCTCATACGTCGAACGTCCAGTCACTTGAGACATCTCCATCTCTCTCTCTTCTCTCTCTCTCTCTCTTGGCAATATTCTTCAATCGCATGAATTCCTTCGTCGTGGACTTTCTCGACTTTCACGGGGCAACGCGCATTCCTGTAGCCAGCGTGTGGCTGCGACTCCCCCGAGGTCTTCCAGGGCGCGCCCCCACCAGGGGTGGTGACAAATCGACTTCGGGCAGAAATTAACGCATTAACTAATTGAGCACCGGATCTGCTGGCGGCGCCATTTAATAAGCACGCGTCTCTCTGTCCGTCTGTCTGTTTTTTCATCCTACCATGGGGTGTAATTCCCACTTTATCCCCTTAACTTATCACACTCCCCTCGCCTCCCCCCTTGGTGGTCTGTCTGTCCAATTATCAGCCTCAGTATCCGCAAGTCCTTCGTTCAACCGAGGGCCCGTCGCGATTTAGACGTTTTATTATAACACCAACAAAACAACAACAATTACAACCACAATAGTAACAACAATAGCAACAACCATTGCACAATAATGATTTCATCAACAACAACAAAAGCCATTCCCTAATCAAATTATGCAAAGCTGGCCTGCAGTAGCATCAACAGCAGACCACAATAGATAAACCAACAACACTTTGATCACGAAAGCGACAACAACATCTGAAACACAACAACAACAACAATGCGATCTACGATAATGCCATCAATAACACCATTAACAGCAAGAACAACAACCGCGCTTGAATTTAATCCATCGCATGTCCTGCGGGCACGCGTCGATTACGATTGAATCCTTTGATGAAAAATCCGCCATTTACAGAATTAGCTCCAACCACAAGGAAAGCATTTGCCAAAAAAACAATAACAACATAAGCAACAACAGCAACAGAAGTGACAACAACCACATTTCATCATCATCGGCAACAACTCGATTCAATGGATCAAAACTCACGTGTCCAAATTGCAATTATCGAATTAAGAACCAAAGGCTGACAAGGATTCCCAGCGAGGCCTTTGCTTTCGACAGCACGAGGCCGGATGCAGTAGGAAGAGGTTTTGTGGAAGAGGGTAAGTAGCAAGGGTAAAGACCCAAGGTAAGGACCCAAGCGGAAGAGGGGCAGACAAAGAGTGAAGTCTTCAAGACGCTATCTTGGGTCGAGATCCCCGAGGAAGTCAAGAAGATAAAGATGGCGGTGAATTCTCGGAACGGAGTGGAATTCGAAGGGATTCCAGTGCAGGAACTCGACACGTGGCAGGGATTTTGCACCGAGGCATCTCAGGTATGCCACCGGTCCGAGCCACAGCTGCAGCGCCGATGCAAGGAATCCCGCCACCCTCTCGGCGTCCCTGGCGCTGTCCCTGCTCCTTTGTCTCGCCGCTGATCCTGCCTTTGGTCCTGTCCCTGGTCCGTCTCCTCTCCCTACAGTTCTTCCTGGCCAGCCGACACACAGTCTTCCTGTGGCTGTCCAACGGACTCGCCCGGCCGTCGTTCGCTCGAAATTAAATTCACACAATTTCTGATTTATCCGATTTCGGTCATTAATTAAGGGCATGCGCTGCGAGTGTGCTCCATGAGGAAGGACCGCGGTTGGGCCGGCTGCCTTCAAAATTAGCTTAATTTATAACTTCCTCCGGCAGAATTTTGGAGAATTCGATTATTCAAATGTACTTTTCACCGCAGCCTCACACTGTGATTTGGGTCGAACTATGGTCCGACCCGTGAGCCACAACTCAATCACCTCTCGCTCTCCCCGCCTCTTTTTCGTTTCACACATAGTTTCGCGGTCGGCAATTTTCATAATTCACTCAGTTTAAAATGGGAGCAAAATTAATTGATTCCGTGAAATTTTCTGTAAATCACATGAACAATTTAAAGGCCCAACTTACACTGGAGAACTTTCAATCTGTACTGGCACGCCTCGCCGGAATTGACTTTGTCATCTGTCATGACCTTGTCGAATGTATTGGCTTGGGAAATATATTCAATGTCTCTCATTCGCCCCGTGGCACGACGTTCGCCTGCCCTGCGACCGCCTCTGCTTCCAGCCCTATTTACTGGCTCATCTGACCACGAAAACAACGCACGGTCGCCACCAATCTTCACCTCCGTCTCTTCATCTGGTCGACTCACGCTCAAATTGAATAGGGCGAACATTTTCGAAAAATCCTGATCGAGGAGGAAGGACGAGCACGGAAGACACGAGAACGAAATGGTAGAAGGGAAAATATAATAAATAAAGGGAACTCAAATTGAAAACTGCACCGCAGAATAATAGTTGAAATTCCAGTGGACGGCGAACCGCTTGGACAGATGACCACCGCCTCCCGGACAGGGCTGCACAGTGGGGCTCCCGAGCCCCAAGGAACCGAACCGAAGGAGGCGAGAGAGACGAAGGGAGGCCACAAAGGAAACGATATAAATTGAATTCAGCAGCGGGAAAGTGAATTTGACTTAAATGACTGTGAGAAGCGCTCAATTTGCCGCCAAATTGGCGTGCGCCACGGCCACAGTCCACGGAGGGAGTGCCCGGCTGGCAAAGGGGCGGCGGCGAAGGGTCCATAAGACGACCGTTGGGCGGACAGGCGTGCGAGGGAGACGAGGCCAGAGGAAGCGATAAAGGATGGTCCGTGCTGAACTCGAAGAATGACAACCGAAGCACGCGGAAAGCAGACGCCCAAACACAAACGAAGGGACACCGCCCTCCACGGCCCTCTCTCTGGCCCTCGCCCTTGCACGCGCTCCCTCCATCGGGCATCGTCCGTCTTCCTCGTACTCGTACTCGCTCTGGTCTTCGCTCCACCCAGCTGCGGTTGTCCTCCGCCGAAGGTGGTCAAGGCGCCATGAGTTCCGGCAGGACGATTTTCCGCTGCGCTTCACAAAGGACGCGACACCGGGGGGCGGCTTTGGATGCAGCCAGGAGGCGGACTCTAGGACACGAGGCGCTGCCGACGAACGGAAGTCGAATGGGCAGAACAGACAGAAATCGAACGCAGGCTGACAGGTGCAGCGGGTCAGAGGATGTCGAGTCCCCGCTTGAGTTTGCCCGAACGGTGCAGTGATATCGCAGCTCCTGCTCTCCCACGTACTTCAATCCAAGACCTTTGAATCCTCCCCGTAGAGATCTGAGTCCTTTGAGTGCCCGGGGAGGTTGAATTTTAATTGTCAGAGAGGCCTCTCACGGTTGCTTCACGGGAATTGAAGCCGGTTTAGGGTTGAAGGGCGGTTAAGAGAAGAAGAATTCTGCGGAGAAGAAGCAGCGAAAGAGAGGAAGGAGCCGGAGGAAGAAGGCGGCGATACCGGGGTGGCTGAATGACCCAAATATCAATAATCCCCGAATGTCATTTGCATTAATCGCGCCGCCGTGATCTTCATTTCAACGACTTCTGCCTCGCCCGACCCAACCGACGAAAGGGTGGCAAGGGGACAAATTGCGAACACAACAAAGCATAACAACCATAAAAGGCAATAGAACAACAATAACAACAAATGCGACTCTTCGTCCTTGATCCCTCCGCCAACCGAGGGCAGCCGCAGGAATTTTCATGCTTCACCGCACAACGGAGCCTGCACCAGAGGCCGCCACGCCCCTGCCCTCGCCCCCGACTGGGTTGAGTTTTTCGTTCCTGCAGGAGTAGGAGGGGAGGCCCGACGGAGAAGGGGACGTAGGGGTGAGGGCGAGGGGCGAGGGGCGAGGGGCGAGGGACGTTTATAACAGATTTATTGCCCGACGATTGAGGCATAAAATAAGTTTTATGCCGCTTTGTATTGTATGCCAAAGGAGAGAGCGAGAAACTAAGAGTGTGAGAGAGAGAGAGAGCTTGAAAGGGAGGGAGAGAGAGAGAGAGTGGAGCAACTGGTCCCGCTCCCGTGGATCATGGACGAAGGTATTTGTAATCAACTCAATGCTTTATAACCCCATTTTACGGCTCACGTCGTCGTCATGGTTTGGCTTTTGGGCTTCCTGGGGAGTCGCGGGGGGAAAGCGGGAAGAAGAAGAATAAGAAGAAGAAACAATGGCGTCGATGGCAACAGGACGAAATGTACCGAGCCATTGAGCTCCGTCTAATGCACTCCGGGGAATGCGTGTGTGCGAGCGTTCGTGTGCAGGTTTTAATTCTGAGTGAGTTTTAATTGAAACTGATTGGAGAGGAAATTCGAGATACTCATCCTCGAGACGGAGGAGGAGGAGGCGCTGGGGATGGAGGGGGCCGAAAGAGGAGAGAGGAAATTGTGCGAAAATTCTTCCATTTTGCGGCCACACTTCGAAAAATGTTTGTGATGACCATCGACAATCAAAGACAAACACACATCCGCACACGTTCTCTGTGGCCACTGACCCTATCTTAAACTCCTACCTTACCTTCCTCTCTCTCTCTCACTCTCTCTCTCATTCTGTGTCTCCCTTCCTCCATCTCTCTTCCTATCTCTCTAGTCCTGCTCTTTCTCTCTCTCCGTGTTTTCCGCCCTCTGGCTCTTGCTTTAATTCGGCATTCGAACATAAATTGAATCTCGTTCCCTTGGTCTGTCCTCGTGGCCAGCGTCTATGAACATGTGAGCGCGTGTGTGTGTGTGCGAGTCGTTGGCTTCTCGGTCTGGCTTGCTGCGTGTGCGAGTATGTGTGAAACGACGTATTAAGTTTCGAACCACTGCTCACAACTATTTTCCAGACATTTTGATCGAAATTGGGCACCCGTTCCCCGTTGTTCCCTGGCTCTATTTTTCTCTCTGTCGCTAACCTTTCTCACACTCGCTCTACCTCTCCACTCCACTCCACTCAACTTTTCTCTATTCACTTCTTATGATTTCATAGAAAGTTAGTTTTAATTATAAGTGACTCAGAGAAGTACTCAAATAATTTCAAATAAAATATTCAGAATAACGATTGGGTTCTTGGGGAATATCAGCACTGTGGCGAAGCCATTTCGCAGGACCAAAAGTTGGAAGCACTCATACGCACCGAGGACGGCATGCAATTTCCCCGGAATCATGCGAAGTGCGAGTGCAGGGAGTGAATGCGCACCAACACTGGCACAAGAGCACGCGTACACACGCACTCGCATCTGCGGCTATAGGCTGAAGCGCAGACACACACGTGCATGCGAATTAGGAAGCAAACGACTTCATAATTTGGAAACGTTTGCCAACGCTTGAGCTCGAATGCTGCGACCGCATAATTGAGATTTCGGAATACGTTGCCAATGGTGACAAATTCAACAACAACAACAGCATCAGAACTGAAACAACGCAAGCCCCATGGAGGACAAATGGCAGGCTTTACCGCAAGTGGGAAGCCGGAGGCAGGCAACGGAAGCCCGAAACCGAAACCGTGTGCTGCGAATATGTTTAAATTTAATCATCAAATGACGCCTCACCACCGACCTACTCGCTCTAACTGCCTCTCGCGCTCCCTCCTCCACCTTCCCTTGCTATATCCCATGTACTATCTAGTCTCTATGTGTGCAGCGAAGCAGAGAGATGGTGGGTGAAAACTGTAAATTAAGTTGGAAATTTGTTGGGAATATCTTTCCATCTCTCTCGGACGCAAGAGTTTTATTTGACAAAAATGATTACTGACAATTGAATTTGAAATAATTGAGTTCTATCACCATCAAGGACTCTTCCTGGCCTTCAATTTCTCTCAGTAACGCCGTGCAGCATTCTTTGAATTGCGGCTGCGTCTGCTACAACATTTGGCTTTGATAGCGAGTGTCAAGAACGAAATTAATGAATGCGATAACAACCATACAACAACAACAACGAAAGCGACCATTTTGTGAAGGACTAAAACAAGCAACACAAATATAGTTTCTGCAAATTGCATCATTGTGATGTACCTTTTAATTACAATCTGTTTTCGGGTTTTGGAGAATGAAAAGGAAGGAAAACTAAAAATGAGACGAAATTTTTAGAATTTGTTGAATTTTATATTTTTTATCGTTTCTAGTAAACACTTGAGCAAATTGTTAAAAGGAGTTAATATTTATTACTTTTTTATTTTATATATTTCCTTGTTATCCTTTCTCTGTTTTTACATTGTTTTTTGGTTTCTCACATCAACTTCAGTTTGAAAATATAGAATCATATACTTAATTTAAAATTTCTTTTCATACCTTTTTTTCCTCTACCTCCTCACATTACATTTTTCGCATGTTCGCGTGTTCGCGTGTTCTCGTCTTCTCGTCTTCACGTCTTCTCGTCTTCACGTCTTCTCGTCTTCACGTCTTCTCTTCCCCGCTCCCTTCGCCCATTTCGCGGTCCATAAACAACCTTAAGTAGAACGGAAAACACGGCGAACTTTCTTATCCGCTGTGCAATGTTGTTACAGGCTTTATTAGTGCCCACGTTGTTGTTGTTGCCGCTGTTGCATCGTGATCGTAGTTGTTGCTTCGTGATTGTTTTTGTTGCGATTTCCCTTGAACTTTCGTTCAATGTATGAGAGGCAAAAACAACAAAACCAACACCACCAACGCTGGCACCAACACCAACAATAAAAATACGAAGAACATCAGACGCAACAAAACAGCAACAACATAATCACGTTAGAGCCACGTCCAGAACAAACAACGCCCAGCCACCTACATGAACGTCTGTGTGTGGCAGAGTTCTGTTTGTGTTTCTCCACATATGTGTGTGCGTGTGAGTCGATAAATGTCCGTGTGTGCGAAAGTGAGTGGGTGTTCAATGCAGCCTTACTGAGTTGCTCCTTAACCATAAAATAAGTTTGAAATATTAACGAAGGAGGCAAAAGAAATTCAACAAAAATAATGAGGAAGGAAATAACCAATTTATGTGGGAAAAAGAGCACTAAAGAGGAGACAAAAGAGCAAATCTCATGTTTTTGAACGCAGCAAATAAGGCGAATTAATCTAACAATATGGAATAGATTAATACAATATATTGTATATATCAAATATTATCGATGCAGATACTTCATTTGCAAGCCATTTGTTACACAATACCTTGTTCGCATGTCTTTCCCTCACCCTCATTTTTGCATTGAAGGTCCCTCGAGCCTTTCTACAAAAGCGGAGTCAACGACAGATGAACAGACAGCTGACATGTTCATTAGCGATGCACTCAAGCCGGCACCGAAGTGTCAGCGGGAGATCCTATCGTTGTTGCTGTTGTTGCTCTTATTGCTTATTGCACATTCATATAGAGAGTTCTGATTTCTTGGACGCTTGAATAATTTCTTGGCACTGCCCTGCGGCCCTCGTGCATACAAATAAACTCAATTAACACTGTTAATTATTAACTCTGTACATGCGAAAATACGGCAACAAGAAAACACACACTCTCACCCACTGACTCCCTCTCACTCACTGGCTCCTTCCCTCTCTCTCACTCCTTGTAATTAATGCATTTTTGTTTGAGTTGCCGAAAGAAGGAAAAATACGGGCTGCCGGTTTATCATCGGCCGTCGCTCCGCACAGTGGGACCACGTGTCGATTTGAGGTGCCAAAGGGAGGAAGCGGTAGTGCAGGAGAGAGAGGGAGACACATCCGTCGGTAGGCAGGGGGTGCCGGAAGCGGCCGCAGCAGGAAGTGCCGGAGGATACTTTTTAAAAATTAAAGTGTTGCTGCCTGAACAGTGGAGCAAATGTCGGGCAGATCGCAAACGGCGATGTAATATGTAAATACCGAGAGACAAGAAAAATAATCGCAAATATGTACTAAGAGCACAAAATGTGATTTATTTTCGTCGTATTTTGAACTCGAGTTCACCCAAGAAAAAATTGACGATCCGTTTGGACGATTGCGTCCACCGTGCTGTGTGAGGCGTTAATGAGATTTTTAAATTTAAACATTAATTGGAAGCGATTTCCAACAAAGCAGCACCCTCTCACTCGCGCTCCTTCCCTCGGATGTGCGACAAAAAGCGCAACAACAGTTGCTCGTTCTTCCCATTCGTGTTTTAATTTCATTTTTTTCGACGTTTTTTGGTTCGGACTTTACATTTATTTGAGCTATTTTTTTATTTATTTTCATATATACATATTGTTTAAACGCGATTGTGAAGCTGATAAATTTCAGCATGAAAATATAAATTGAATACGACGAAGATGCAACGGATTCCATTTGTAGTTACATTGTTTTTATTGTTGTTTTGCCGTTGTTCTTGCTTTTGCTGTAGTCCCAGTTTGTTGTTGTATTCACACTTTCGTTGTTGCTGTATTCTGGCTCGAAATGAATCTTGTTTTCATTTCGGAGCTCGTTAATTTTGTATGAGAAATGCGTTAACTCCCTGTCCCTTTCGCACTCGCACTCAAGCCAGCAAACGAACACACTCTCACTCGTGGAATATTTGCGTCTGGCAAACAGACTCACGAGCACACTCACACTTGTGTCCTGAGTGAAAAGAAGGAGACAGGGCGATGTGAGCGAATACTTTAATATGCAAATTTAAAAACTTTTGTCGCTTGTCGCGCATATATTTATTTACTTATCTTTCTCTTTTTCTTATCCTTATTCTCCACAGCAGGCTGTTGACGCAGGTTTTGTAAAAATTCAATTCCATGAATGCCGTGTAACTGTTTGAGTGCAGAAAAAAAGTCACCTACACATACAGCGACAGTTTATTCTCAAAAAATACTTTACACTGTAAAACTATTTCGATATTTTTTCATCCATCAAAAAGTATCAGATTAGTACAAATCTATAACAAATGAAATTTACATATTTTTTAATTTTCTTTCTTTGAAATTTATCTCTATCGCGTTCTTTTCTATTTTCTTGTCTTTTTAGGGATATAATAATTTTTATAATTATCTTAAACTCTTTTTCTCTTCCTGTTGGTTATTATTAAATAAATTGATCCTTTCATTCATTATTTCGACATGTTTTCAAAAATTCAAATGATTTTATTATTTTTATTTTTATTTAACAAAACACAAATATTCTAAAATACATTCGCTCATTTTTATTAACTTTGATTTTTTTTTTTTGGTATTTGGATTGTTTTATAATTTGCTGTCGACTTCACAAGTATATTATAATCTTCAGTATAGTATTTTATTTTTGTTTGCAATTATATTTTCGAATTTAAAGAAATTGTGTAGATATATTATTGTTTTGTTTAGAGGGTTTGTTTTCACAAATGTTTGGTCTGGTATTTCTGTTTTGTTTAAGTGAAATATTTTTTACTTTCGGGTTGAATTTTCAGCATGGCCGGCGTTTGTTTGGCCCAGTTGCTCGGTCGCTGTGTGTTTTATGCTGCTGTGGCTGTGTGCGAGTGGCCGCACGTGTGAGTGTGCGTGTTGGCCGGAGACATTATCACGATTTACGGTCGCCTCCGCCGGCCCCTCTCCGGCCACGGCGCGCCATTATCGCGATGCCGGGAGCTGCATCCGTTCGATTCGTTCAACTCTCTGTCCGTCCGTGGGGCCATTCGTTCTTTTGGCCATTTCTCTTCGCCTTTGTCTCCGCACAACCACAATTTGTCTCCCCTCTCCTAGGTTGGACAACGGCTCCCGTCGCCCATCGACCCCCCTGCATCTGTCTAGTTTCGTCTGCATTTCTGATCCAATTGAATTGCTCCTATTGTCCTTGGTTCATTCGCCCATGCCGACGACGGTTCAGTCACCTCGATGTCACCTCCTTCTGCAGGACCTTCTCCGTCCATAAGTCAGTGTTGCCATAAGTCAGTATTTTCATTAGTCTCTCCTTCCACAGTCCCTTGGTCGGTCTCCTTTCTGCAATCAACGCAAGTACATGTTTATGTCCTGCATAATATCGCTTCTTGTCTGTCGCCCTCACCGTGTGTAGCCATCGCTTGTCTCACTACACATAGTTCTTATCCTTTCGGTAGTAATTTCCTTCTATCTTTCTCTTTCACTCTCTCGCATTGTCTTCCTCTCTCTTTCTCTGTTATCTGCCTCTTTCAGTCGCTCATCCTCAGGCCAATGACCAGCAGCCAATTTCTTCCCCTTTCTCTCACACATCTTCTCTCTCTCTCTCTCTTGCTCTCCCGTTCACTGACTTGACTTTGCCACCGCTTTAACCTCGGAATCGAAATATTTTCCCTTTAAATAAGTCACACATACTTCGGTGAAATTACTACAAACGCATTTTAATGTGTGTGTGTGGGAATGTGTACAATAATACCTGAATGCGTGTATGTGTGGCTGTGTGGAATTTCAATATGCAGCTGCGTTCGCAAATAATAAACGAATTGTTTTTCGCCGGAAACAATGTAAAACAGATAATTTCGATTCGAAAAATATCGATAAATACTGAAAACAGAAAGACGGAGAGAGAGAGAGGGGGGGAGGGGGAGAAGACAAAGAGAGATGGAGGGAAAACACTTACTCCGCTGTTTAAAGTTCTCAAACGGAATTTTCGCATCAAATTGTTCTCCATTATCTTGCGAGGAAACGCGCTGATTTATGGGCGAAAATTTGAATATTTTCGAAATCAATGGACGCAGAAATGGAGACCGTTTTCGCAATGGCGCCCGCCCACGATGGCCTCGTGTCCTTCCGTCGACATAATGAATTATGATATTGTTTTTTCATCAGTGAGGAAATCTCTCTGCGACGAGAAAAATTAAGATAAGACCGCGAAGTAGGAGGACAGAAAGGACGGACGGAAGAGGGAAGATAATGAGGAATGGCGGACGAGGAGGACACCCTAATAAATTGGAGAAAATCGCCGTTTAAAGATGGGCATAAATCAGGACGGCGGCTTCCGATATTGCCGGAGCCATTGTCATCTGGCTCCTTATCTTCGCTTCCCTAAATATATCCCTCTTATGGGCAAAAAGAGGGTCCATAAAGGCTCTGAATTTCCCCAAATTCATGCAAACACCTGAACCTGAAGCCGAAAACCACCATCGTCCGAGAATCAACTCAAAAATTCTCACACAACCGAAATCCCTTCCACTGGCATCGGGAACATATCCAAGCTTCATTAGTACCGACTGCAGAACATTTTGCCGTTAATAATTATTTCATTCTACTGGAGCAGTTGTTGTAGTTGCCGCTGCATCGAGGTCAGAGTATTTGAATGATTCTATGATGCCATGCCAGGATTTAATATTATTATACCTATTGTAATTGTTGTGGCTTTCGTCTGCTGATATGGTTATGGCAGTCATTGTTTCGATTTACAAGAAAATTTCAACTTCCCTTCGGTTCGGCATTGTTCGACAGCCTTCCTAGTTTCCCTTTGCCCCAGGCCCTGCCATGAATCTACTGGAAATTTGTGAGCATTTCGAAGTCTCAAACGCTATACACAAATTGTCCATAGCCATATTATTATCCACGTAGGTGCAGGGAAGGATAAGGGAAATTGAATACGAATATTTCTATAGCGAATTTTCACTCTCATCTGAATTTAGTTAGAGGATGCATCAGTTATTTTTTAAATCATTGTGTTATGAAATCACAATCCATTCTCGTAGATAACCGGGCCATTGAAAATTCGGACACTTTTTCCGAACCTCAAAAATGTTCCTCAACCTCTTCCTCTCCTCACCCATTGACCGTGAGCGAAGGACAGCCCCAATACAGCCCACCATTCCCTACTCATTCCCCTACCAGATGGCGGCATCGAATTTCTATGTAATTATTTACAACTAATTAAATGTTGACTGAATCGAGTTTCGCCCTTAAACTTTTAAGATCCGCATCTCCGCCCCCTTCCTTTTTTCAGCACCATCGAAACCACGTACTTTCGGCTTCTTCGGCCGGTCTACTTTGGATCCTTCCCTTCCGCTTGTCCTCCCTTCGAAGTGCCCTTCCTTCAACTGCCCTCCTCCTCGTCCTGTTTCTGGTCTCCAGCTCTCCACTTTCATCTCTCGCATTCCTCCTCCAATTACCAGCAACTCTCTTCACGCCACCAACCCGTCTCCTTCACCGCTCCATCGCTCCTTCTTCAGTCGTCTTTCGCCAGCCGCAACCTTCCCACCACCACCTCCTCCTTTCGGCGCCCGCGACACGCCCACTTCCACATGGACTCACCGCATCGGACGCCTCAGCAGGCAAAGCCCGAACTTCCAAATGATTCTCGAACTTGTTACAAAACCAACGGACAGACTTTGCCGCGCTTATGAAGGATGTTCCACGAAGAGCCGGAGAGATGGACAAGGACACAGAGAATGGGGGGAGGTTGGCACGAAGCAATTATTTCAATAGCCATACAGTGGGAGGGGGGATTCCGCTTGTTGTTGCTGTTGGCGATGGTGATGCTGATGGTGATAGGGTAAGAAATGCAATAAAATCCCTCGGAAACTCATCGCGGCCACTTGGCGTGTCGGTCGAGTTGAGACGAAACGAGTCCTCCCGGCCTCTGGAGGCCTTCTTACGTCCACGCGAGGGGACGTGCGAACAGGGAGCGCGGCAACCCGTTGCGTGTAATTTTCTGATTGCGCTCATTAGCAGGATAATAAACAATGGCGTAAATAATGAAAATTCTTAATTGAATGAGGACACGGCTCGAGGCAGACAGAGTGACAGACAGAGAGATAAACAGAAGAACAGGCGAACGGGAGGAGGGAGGAGGGCGAAGGGTCGATGAAGGGGTAGGAAACGATGATCAGAGAGGACGCGTGGAGGGGGGTGTGGTCGGCTCGTCGTGTTGAATTTCCCGGCAAAAGTCGGCAGTGACCAAACTTTTGCGGCCGCCATCGGATGGGAGGCCGTCGACAGAAGATAGATAGCACAGATAGTTACAAAGAGGGGGAGCGATTGAGTGGGAGAGGGATATATGAGAGAGCCAGAGGAATATTCATTTCTACTTTTTAGCTTCTTCTACCGAACAGCGGAGTCAGGCGAGGAAATCCAGGGAGAAATCTTTCCATCTCTCCCTTCTGCGCTCACTTAGTCTGTCTCCTTCTCTCTGGCTCTTCCTCCAGTCTCTTGCCTGAGCTGAGTTTCAGAAGAAACCGGGTGAAGAGACATCAGATCGATTGAAGCGGTCAAAGAGAGACAGAGTCAAGCTCTCTCAGTCAGAGAGAGGGTGGGGGAGAAGCAGGAAGTACCGAGTAAACTTTTGCTGCACATTTCGTGTCGGTCCGTCGTTCGCTGTGCGTTTGGTCGTTCGGCGCGGAAAGTTTCTCAATTAAAGTTTTTCATCACGCGTCCTAGATGGCGTAAATGTCGCATCCGTTTCCGCTCTGCGCCATATTGATTATTTCATGGACTCGGCGAGCATTTCCGAGTCTATTTGCTGCGTGCTGCTGCAGCGATTTCCCTCATTTTCCCGTCGTCCCCACCATCCTTCCCATCCTCTTCGAGGTTCTGGCTTTCATCATCGTCCTCTCGTCGCCCTTGTCGAACTGCAATCGCTCGAGTCCATTGAGGATTTGCATTCCCTCCATTTCGTTCTTTCTCTGCGACTTCCATTTCTATTACTATTGAGAGAAACTGGAGGAAAGTTGCAAACTCGGGGTTTAAGTTTCTAATTTTTGATGTAGCCAGATGGACTTATTTAACTCCCATTTCGATGCACATGCCGAGAAGTTTTAATCGCGGACACGGAGTCCTTTAAAATCGCTTAGAAGTACATCGAAGCAAGTCTTCTCTCAGTGTAATCTGATAGTGTGCGTCGATTACTAACTAGCGGTCTGATACACATTTTGTATGTTAGGAGTTTAGTCTTAATGTTCAACTTCGCTTTCGATTAAGCAGGGGACACAGGGCACTTCCACATTTTAAAGCTTTATCAATGGATTGTAATATATGATTTTTAAAAGTTATCTTAGTATCGAAAATAACTTCTAAATAGTTTACATATTGTTGTAAACGAATTTCGGAACCTTCAACTAGTAGCCTTATGCTAGGAATCCTTTTTGGCAATTTATCAAAAGTTAATTTTAATTTTCCATTTTTCGATATCTTTTTTTGACATCTTTTTATCGCATTCTTCATTCACTCTTTTTACAATATATTCATGGTTCATACGAATGAAATATTTGGTGATATTTCGACTATTGAAAAAAGCGGTTAAAAAGAATATTGACTTAAAGTTAAAGTATTGCTGAAGAGTCTACATTTATATTTTGACTATGTTAACCTAATTTGACTTTTGAACAATTTCGAATTTTGCACAACTTGCATTTTAACGATATTTCAAAATTTCAGATATTCAAATACAATTCCAAATCCCATGCTTCGATCTGAAGGGGATCAAAACTGGATTTCAGGTCAAATAACAAAACAATTCCAAATATCGCCCACCCGCTCGCTCGCCCACTCTGCACCACTTGCCAGCGAAATTCCTCTCTTTTTAGTCCATGCAGAACATGGATCGCCATGTCTATTGATCCACATGTCCGCTAATCCTGCCGATGACAGCACTCCATTGCGATAATCCTTTGAACCGACGGGGAGCGATGTGCGTATGTGTGCGAATTCCCACGAATTTCACCCCATCTCCTCCTATCGCTCTCCTGTTTTAGCTGTTTTAGCTCTGTCGCGAAGCATTCCGAGAAAGTGGGTAAGAGGTTGGAGATAGAGAGAGTGGGAGAGTGGAAATGATGTTAATTGAGATCGTTGACAGCCGTCCAGGGACCCGGAGCTGTCAAGCGCGAACAAAGCCCTAACGAGATCAACAACAATCGCAACACCTGCGCCGGCAACAACAAAAACGTGTTGGCAAACCAACAAACCTCTCTCAAAAAGAACAAAAACCTCCCTCAAAACCAAAAATATCTCTCCTAAAATAAAAATAACAATATCGAGCACCACAACAACAAGCCAGTGTCCTTCGTGACCCTTCACCGGTCGCTTTCGGTCGAAAAAACACAACTAAATTCTACATGAAACAACGGGCGTTCGCAGTGCCGTTAACGAGCTAAATAAGAGACAAAAAAAAACAAAAAACACAAAACAAAATCGTGACACTAAATGACAGTTTTTCGTGCGGACCTGTCAAAACTTTTCACTCTGCACTCCTCTGTGGGTTTTTTATTTATTCATTTCCAGGGATTTCGATCAATAGTAAAAGCCAACAACTTCGCTGGAGACAACAACGTAGAACAACAATGACAACAACAAATACACTAACAATAGCTGCACCAACGACAACAGAAAACCAATAACTACAACAACCACAAGATCGTACCGAAACACCTGGTGGGAAGGAACCACATTGAACGAGATTTATTTGGCTTAGGTCTTCGTCCTCTCTCTCTCCGCTGCACAGGGCCGGACGTTGAGCTAGGAGTCCTCTCGGAAGTTGCGTGGGATTTTCGATGGTCCCGGCGCTGCGTTTTGGGAGATGAAGTTCCGGATGATGACGTCAAGCGGCGGAGGGGGAGGCGGTTGACATGGAGTTGCCTCGGAGGCGGTTGGTCCAGGTCGGTCGAGGGAGAAGGGGCGAACGGGAGAAGGATTGCTAGGTGAAAGTGTGAAAGAGATTCCCGGTGATTTGGGAAGTGATTTCTGGAGAAGTTGGCCGAAGGGGAGTTTCAGGCCGAGATTAGACGATGTGTGAGACACAAACAATAACCCGTTCAATGGGCCCTTTTTCGAGAGAAGACGAGGGTCATAAAAGCGACCCTTCAGGCGGCGCGATAAAAAGAAAGGCTTCACATGTCATTCGAGGATGTTTACAACTTCATCGCTTAAATAATGTAGATTTTCGGTCCCTCACTCCTGCCGCTTTTGTTCTTTCCTCCTTTCCTCCATCGTTCGTTCGGCAGCCAAGCCGGGTTTCAGAGTTGCCACCCCGGCGGAGTCAAGAGATGGAACTCGTTGATGGATATTTACAAAACACCATTATGAATTCCCCTCCTACCTCGAGGACGTTCTCAGAAATCTACAGTCGATGAACTAAGTCTGGAATGATGTCAAAACTCCTCCTCATAGAAAACCATGAAAAACCTCCACGATTCCCGGCATCTGGCAACACTTTGCCGTTTCACCCAGCCTTCTGTAAACTATTTACTGGTCGTGGTTTTCCTTGCCATACACCAATATTTTTCTTCCTTCCTCCTCGCCTCTCCTCTCATCCCTCAACGTGATAAGCTCCCTTCGTCTTCGCCCCGACCCATTTTGCTCCCCGAAATATAAACACTCAGCGACGGGCATAAAAAGGACACCTTTTTTACTGTCCTGGTGCTGGTGATGGCAGCGAGAATAGGAAAAATGTCAGAAATGTTGCTATTGTTGTTGCGTTGTTCCTGCTGTTGTTGTTGCCGCCAGTCGCCGACAATGTCGTCGTCCTCGCAGCACGTCAAGATGTCGGACGTTGGTTGTCGGTGTCAATACGTGGCTGCCGTTGCTCATGTCTCACGCATGAGGGCGCGCATCGGATCGGTTCGGTTCGGATCGGGTCCTTTTTCCCACGGATGTCCTTGCCACAGTGTTGTTGTGGTGTTGTTTTTGGATGTTACTGTTGTTGGTGTTTGTTATTCTTATGTTTTTTTTTGTTGCTCTTTTTTTTCTGTTGCCCTCATCATCGACGATGATGTTTGTGCTCTTGCGTGTGGTTACATATTGTTGTTGTATGTTTTGTTTTGTTGTTGTTGTTGTTATTTATCCCATTCACCAATGTTTCCTTCATGTACTAGTTTTTGTTTTTTCGATGTTCTGTTCCTTTCCACGTCAATCGACGTCAAACGGACATTGTGTAAGGTGGCAAAGAGAGAGGGAGAGACAGGGCGAATGATGTCTTAAACGTTTGACATAGTTTTATGACTTTGTTAAATATATTTCTACACTTACAGACAAACCCTCAAGTGAAAACCGGCCCAGGGCATCGAATGTCATTTTTATTGAATTCAACCTTTTATACTCAATACTAGAAAAACAAGACAAATAGAGTGAAATTACCTTGATCCTTTTCTCCTTCTATTTTTAACACTCTGATGCCACCGTTGAAGTTAAAGAACTCCATTTGAATCAAACTACAATTGGTGGGTTTTGTAAATAGCAACCAGAGTAACAAGAACTATATCATCACGCACAACAATATCTACAAAAACAACCAACTAAAAATTAGGGCTCTCGATTTCAGCCCGAGCCGAGTCGGTGGGCTCGAGAACGGGTCGCTGGGCTCGAACGCCGAGCATTGGCACATCTCGAGAGCGAAGTAGAGAGAGAGAGAACGGTTTTCGAGCGAGTGCATTTTCTACCTCTTTCGCTCTCGAGATGCTGGGCTCTCAAGCCGACCGACCCGTGCCGGACCGTCCCCTCTCCCCTCGGGTGAAGCAACGATATGAAGGGAAATTTTTAAGAAAAGAGAGTTAGGAAAAATATATGACCTAAGGAAGAATAAAGAAATAAAAATAAACACAAGAATAAAACCCAAAGAAATAGAATTAGGTTTTTCTTTAAGAACTAAACTTGATATAAAAATAAAATAAAGAAAAAAATGAAACCAAGTATGGGGAAAATAATGATGAGCTAAAGAAAGCAAAACAAATTTTCCTAATTGGCATTGTATTGTTAAAGCGAAAGATTTCTTCTCAGAATCGACTGAGAGAAAAAGAGTAACGAAAAAGATGAAAGGAACAAATTTGAACAAAACGTGTGAAAGGCAGAAGAATACAGAAAACGATTGGAGCATTTCTTTTGTCAATATTTCTTTAAAGCCAAATCACGTGTTTGGGATTAAATGCGCTTTTGTGTTTTTTTGTGCTTTATATAATTTGCACTGAATGGTCGTCCAAATGATCCTCGTCCTTGAACCCTCATGTCCACATCCAACCTCTCTGACCCTCTCCCTGACGATCGGTTGCCAACGATGCCAACGATGTTCGAGGTCCACGTGGCCGTCGACAGCATCCTGTCCAATTGTGGGTCGTACGGGCGGAAATTAAAATGTTCACGCTCTCCTGCATTTGTAGCAATTTCATGTTCACGTCCGTTATTATTTTTATTTTCACACTTTTTATCTGTTGTGACCACATTTTTTAATTCATTATTTTGCCGTGGATGTCGTTAGTATTTATTGTATTTTTGTTTATAATTTATATTTCGATTTTAATTCTATTTCTAATCTATTCCATCCTCCATTTTCTCGGGAATCCTCAATTTTCTCCTTCAATCTCGCAGGCTGTCGCCACAAACACCTTGAATTCCCTCGGACGAATCGTGAAATCAGCCGAAAGTCCTCGAAGACACCCGGCAACTAAAATTCATACCAATGGTGTTTCTTATTTTCTCCATGGGAATGTTTTGCCAATAAAAATATTAAAAAGATATCAGAGGCCGACGAATTATGAACCTGAAATTAGAATGCGGAGAGCAGGAAAAGAAAAAAATAAAACACAACAACAAACGCACACACATCACTAGAACACTCAGTAGCAACAACAAATGGGAGCGATATTTTTTCATTCCCAAGGCCAGAAGCAGCAATGGAAAAGTGAGCAGTAGTAAGCGGAAAAAGAGAGAAAGCATTCAAGGCGGGAGGAGCCCATGACAGGAAGAATAAAGAGACCAAAAGTAGAGACAGAACTTGAATTGAAATATACAAGTAGCCATGTGAAAACAAGTAGGAAGCAAACAACTCAAAAATAAATAAGTACGGTAAAACAACAAACAATGAGAGCAACAACAAAAGCAACAATTGCAACAACCTCAACGATAACAGCAACAACAACAGCAGCATTAAGTGGAAAATACCGACTGAAATGACAAAAATGAAAATGAAAAGACAGCAAATGACAACAACAACGGCGGAAACGAGCCGAAACAACATCCTTCAATAAAATTTTATATGCGAGTAATTGAAATTATTATAACAACAACTACAATATTGACAACATGTGCCTGCCAACAACAGCAACAACAACACAACAACGATAACAACAATAAGAACGACAACATGGAACAAATAGCAATCAGCAAATAATAAACAAAAATATAAAATCGAATATTTTGTTTACAGATCTTGTTGTTGTTGCAAAATTTGTTTTTCTCTTTCTTTTTGGGGTTTGTTTACTACAATTTATTGTTGTTGTTATTATGGTTGCTGTTATTTCTGTATTTGCGTCTCAGCGAGGTGGAAGTTTTTAATGAGAGCCATTTTTATTTTCAGCGCCATTTTTGCCATTCGCAACCGTATTTTTGCAATGATGCGTGTAGTTGTTGTTGTTGTTATTTTTGTATTGTTATTATTATCCTCACCATCGTGACGAAAATCATCCGGCGGAAACTCGCCGCTGGGCGAAGAGGCAGTCATCATCTTCCCTCCCCCTCTTCGTCACGAATAATATGGCCACTCTTTATATCTCTCTCTCCCTCTTTTCTCTCTCCTTCAGCAATTTTTTGTTCCCCTCTCCTTCGTCCGCTTTCCATTTCAAGTTCGCAATTGCATTAAACTCCGAACTCTGATTGTCCCGGAATTGAATTCGCGAAGCATCCACAGGACACGCCCACCGACCACCACCCTCGGGCTTCTTCGTTGTTCTCCACTCCCGTCCTGCCCCTACCCTCATCCTCGTCCTTGTCCGTATCGTCCCTCGTCGGTCCTCTCAGCCACCTCTTTCGACCTCGCCGTCCGGTGGGCGGAAAGGCGCCAATTAAGCGTTGACAGACTCGAAGAGGCGCAGCGGAGACGCCGAGGGAAGACGGTGGTGAAACCCACAAGAGGCGCCCCACAAAAGAAGCAAGCCTCCGACGAGGCGGAAAGAAATCGCCGACATTAGCGCCCAGCGACGAAAATTAGCCACTCAAATAAATGTCCCTCGCACACTCTGCCTGTCTCACTTACTCTCGCTCTCTCCCTTCCGCCCTCTATGGCCCTCTTTCCCCTTATCGCTCGCTCTTCTGGAGCGTCTCCCACTTTATCTCTCTTTATCACTTGGAGTCCTCGTTTCAGTGTAATTTTTCACGGAAATTAAATTCGAAAATTTCCAACAACGACAATTTTTCCCACACACAACTCCTCATACAAATGAAGGGAATTTCTGGCGCGTGTTGTATTAAAAAGAAAGGTACCGAGAAAATGTGTATCAAAAAAAGACAAGCAAATATATTTGAAAAGATAAAAATTTCGAGCAGATAAATAAATATTTACAGGAAAATAATTTGAAGAGATAAATAAATTTAACCAGAAAAAATACCATAACAAAAAAACTACATTCCGGAAAAAATACAAAGGGGAAAATTTGAAAAAAAAAAGGAACATTAAACCCAAAATAAATTCGAAAAGAAAAACAACTTACTTTCAACAGAAAACAAAAACAGTCAATAGAGAAAATGTAATGTAATGAAACATCCAAAAAATAACAAAAATCCCCAAAAGTTTTCGCATGTCTCCCGATGACCTTCTGTCATCACTCCATCCAAGGACATCCGCTGATCACGGCTGAGAAAGCTGATGGTGTCCAGCACTTGTTCCAAAGAGAAAAAAAAGAGAGAGAGCGACAGAAAGAAGAGGAATCAAGGGAAGGAAAGAAGTAGGAGATGGAAAAGAGGCGGACAGGCGATGAAGAAAGGAGGCGGCAAGGCAGACAGAAAAAGGCGGATGGGGATAGAAGACACCAGCTAATTGGGAGATTCACTAATTGATCCACTCGGTCCATCTTCATCATCATCATCATCGCCTGAAGCGGGTCCGAATCATCGGCTTCATCGGGCATCGGGCCCACGGTGGGGGTCGAGGGGCGGAGGTCGAGAGCGCCTGGGGTGATGGTGGTAAATCTCTAGACTTATTGAAGTTAAACATGTACTTAAATTGAATTAATTTCCCCTCCCGCCGTCCGTCGCCAGGGGCGCTTGTGCAAACGGAAGACAGATCGGCGAGATAGAGAGAGTGGGAGCGGGAGAGAGATGGCGAGTTCGTTGCGAAGGCGTAAAACTAATTTGTGTAATAGGTGAATGAAAACGGCCTTCAACCCGTCGCCACCCACCGCCCTCCTCCCACACCTTCCCAATCTTCGCCGCCGGCATCAGCCGATTCACTCCCCCATCGGAGTGGAGTTTTATCGCAGTCAGGTCGGATCGGTTGGTTTTGTTTTTTCCTTGTGATTTTTAATTCTATGACTGCTTAAATAGCACTATTTCCAAATTAGCGCCACGGGCAGGAAGTGTGAGTGAGAGAAAGAGAGAGAC
The DNA here is from genome assembly GCA_947389925.1 of Coelopa pilipes. Taxonomy (NCBI): domain Eukaryota; kingdom Metazoa; phylum Arthropoda; class Insecta; order Diptera; family Coelopidae; genus Coelopa; species Coelopa pilipes. The sequence continues at coordinate 56,774,264 of OX376696.1, forward strand.
AGCGAGAGCAATGTCCTAGGGATCGTTTTCGAAACTCGCTTCAAAGGGAATTTGTGAAAGGAAATCCGATGATTTAGTTTATGGGAATTTATTGTGCAAACTCGATTTAATATTCAACACGCTTCGCAATATCGCCGGAATATCCAATTAGATTGTAATTTAATGATGAATCGGGGGATTTTATATTTTGTACTGAAATTTGACTAGTATTTAACTATAAATTAAATACTTTTGATTTTCAACTCACGTCTGTCCTTGAACAAATTTGATTCGATCTGTTCAGAGACACTTTACTTCTGTTCTTAAACATGTCCGATTGGAATTTTATTTCAGCCTTAAACATTTTTTTTTAATTTCATTGAATTTTTTATAGTTCTTTAATTCTGCATTGTTTTTATATTTATTTAAAAATAAGGTTTCGAAAAATATTTAAGTGAGAAAAACATAATTAAAATAAATAAATTTAAAAAGGTTATACTTTCTGGAACGATTTCAGCAATTTATATAATTTAAAAGTTTCATTGCAACTGCAGAACATTCGAATTTGTTCCAACACATGTTCTGAACTCATGCTATAAGGTTCACAGTCATTTGCGCACGGAGATATGTACTTGGAGACAGACAGACGACGACACAGGAAAGGGACAGCGACGCAGACGACAGCCAGACTTCTCGAGTGTCGAAGTCGGAAGCCAGGAAACTTGTTCATGCTCCGTTTTGCTCGTTATTTCGCCTCAGCCAACGACGACAAAGGCGACAATAGTAATTTCAACAACAACGAGCCCATAAAAAGACTCAGGGATATCAATCCAAGGACATCGAAGGAGGTGGGGTGAAGATGATCAGAAGAGACGAAGTATTTCATGTCCCAAAGAGACGAGGTGAAGTTGTTTGAGCATGAAATGAAATTCATTTGAAATCCGGCAGCATCGACAAATCAATTGAGGTGAACATTTAAATCTTCGACTTAATTTCATTTTCAATCCTCGACTCAAAAACTCCAGGTTTTGACCAAATTCGGTTCCTTTTCGTTTTCGGTCATTTGAACCGGAAGGAAGTGTCATTGAGAGAGACAGGGACAAATTGAGAGTATGTTGAGGGCAGTGAAACCATACTGAGAGCAGTTCAGCAGCCACAAGAACTGAGGCAATCGTTCATTGCCTTAAGTCATACCGACATCCTTGACCAACGTTTCCGTTCATCGCCATGTGTGTGGTAAAATATTCCAGTTTTCTTAACTAATTAATTTTAATCTGGGATTGTTGAGAACTTTACATTTGTTTAAACTCACTTACTTGCATTCCCATAGAACTCAAACGCGTTCAGAGTTTGAATCCTAAAACTAGCATTTATTTAAATACATGAAAGTTATTTCAAATGAAATATGACGAATTCCAAAAGAAAAAAATAAATAAAAAATTACACAAATTATTTAAAATATGTTATTTAAGACGAATGTGTCCAAAATAAATAAATAAAAACAAGGAATTAATAGATACTATTAAATTCAAAAGATACAAAATGCAGAATAAAGGATTGCAAAATGTAGAACAAATAAACCAAAACTAAAAACAAACTAAATAAATTCCATACAAGGAAAAGTGGTTTTAATCCACTTTAATAGCGCTGACATTTTTCCATGCAACATGGACGACCTGGATCTAGCCGAGTTCATTAAAAAGGAAAGATTTCAGAGCGAGAAGGACAGGATATTGGAAGACGAACCTTAATTAAAAATCAATGCGGGTGTAGAAGAAAAAAGAAAGACAAGGGCGGTGAAGAGTGAGGAGTGACAAGAAAATCAAAACGAACAACAACGGCAGAAATAAGAAAAAGAGTAGGAACTACAATCGCCAGCCCGAGGATAACAAGGACAAACGTCCTGCTTAATTAATAAAGAGCGGAATATTGAATAGCAGATGGAACTGGTGGGAAAGGTGGTTGAAGCAGGACGTAGGACAGTGAGGCAGATGGTGGTGGGGGGAGAGGGGAAAGCGACAGGTTCTTAGGAAGTGCACTGGTAGCACACGCGGGACGTGAGAGGTGAGGAGAGCCCGATGAATTGAAAAGGAGCCAAGTTTCTGAAAGCATTCGTCCTCAAAGTGTTTTTACTCTTCTTGTTGCTATTTCCATTGTTGTTTTTTTTACATTCGCCTAAGCATTGTGGAGGGGGCGGTACCCACCCCTCGTGACAATGGAAATGCAAATAAAGTGAAATAATTCATGCGGCTGTCAATCTTGATAAAAACACATCCACATAAAGCGCACGCACACTCACACACAATCACTTCGACCCGATCGCCGTCGGACATCGACACACACAGGCACCGTTCCACACACGCACACATGCACACACACACACACACAACCCATACCGATACGGCTGGGAGAACTGCAGAGCTTCCGGTTGGCGCAAAACCCAGCTGCGTCTGGAGTTGGAAGCCGTGGGAGGCGTTTGGGAGACCGCAGGGGCAGGGGCGCGAACGACCCAGGGATCCGATCGTCCACGTACCGGTCCCCGTCCGCGTCCCCGTTCCTCACCCCTCGTCACTCAGCCTTTGTGCCTTCCCGGCCCTCGTGCTCGTGGCCATTGTCTGCGCTGATGATGGAGACGGGTGATGGAGTGGACTCAATTTCACGTTGCTCGGCCGGTTCGAATTGGACAAAGGGACGAGGACGGACGGCGCGATGGACGGACTGATAGGCGGACGGGTTGACGGATGGATAGAAGGACCGAACGACCGACCGGCCGACCGGCCGACGAACAACCGGACGGATGGACAGACGGACGGACGCCTTTTCGGTAACAACAAAAGCTAAAGAAGAACTTCGACCCGACAACAAAAGGGGGCTTCTACAAGAACAATAAAAACAACGAAATAATAACTGCTGGAAAAACTTGCCTCCAACAAAAACACAAACAAGAACAACAAAGAAGAACAACAATAAAACACCAATAGAAGAAAAAGGAAAAAAACAAAAACAACAACCACATGGAAACGAAGATGGATTTCACGGAGTTCTTTGACATGGCTGTGGCGAACGAGAGGGGACGGAGAGAGTGGGGAATCGAGAAAGATTATGAATACGCCCCGTGGTCGCCTTGCTGGTGCTGTAGTTGTTGTTGTTGTTGTTATTGGTGGTGGTTTTATTAAGACATTAACATGGTTCCATTCATATTTCTGATTGCGATTGTGATAAAAGTTTCTTCAGAAGCAATAGCGCACCTACAACAACAACAGCAATAATAATAACATGAACATCAATTACAATAATAACACCAACAACAACAACAACAGAAACCGAATCCTCGATTCCGAACTCAGAGAAGAAAAATGAATTCCTCGAATGCGAACGAATCCCGGGCCGGAGTTGAGCGAACCCCGAGAGGCGCATTTGTGTGGGTGTGGGGTGTGTCAGTGTGTGAGTAGGAGCGCCTGTCCAGGACCGCGTGGATGATGAATGCGTGGGACCGAGCGTGTGTCGGTTTTTGGTTCGCAGGCGTTCATTTCTAAATACCCTCGGCTTTGTTTGATTGCCTCTGGCTGTTGGATCTAAATTGACTCGCCCTTTGGCCTCGATCTTCCCTCTCCCACTCTTTCATCCACCTCGCTCCCTCCATTTTCCTGGCATATCATGAAGTAGTTTTTAGTTTCCCCTTCCTCGCCATGACTTTTACCAATGGTTTTTCCGCACGAAATTAATTCGCATACGAGGGAAGTCCGTTTTGAGTCCTTGCATGTCCTTCGAACTTCTACTGAGCACAATTCCACGAATTAATTCTAATTAAGCAGTTTATTTTTATTTATTTTTTGATTTATTCCTTTCACATGTTTGATATGCAAATTAAATAAACAACGAAGGTCCTTCGTAGAATTCCAGCGAACCCGTCAGCTTTCGTCCCTGTCTGTCTTCGGTCTAATCTGCCTCCCTCTCTTGAATGTCTTCTCCACTTCTTCCTTCCTCTCGCCTCCGCTCTTTTGTTCGAAGTTCCCTAATTAAAGTCGGACGCGCTTGGCGACGTTGTTGGTATGGTGGGTGTTGCTCTTATTGTTGTTGCTGTTCTGTCTGGCGCCACATCTTGCTGGATTTCGGCGGCTGTCAAAAAGGACATCATCAGACGGGAGCCCGAGTGAGGCCAGGCATCCCCGACAACGGGCAACAAGTGGGCAGAGTCGGTGGGGTAAATGGACGAAGGACCACCGGGTGACCGAACTCTTTCTCTTTCTCTCTCTACCTCTGTCTCTCACTATTTAAACTTTAAACTCGTTTTCTCGTCAACCCTTTCTGTTTTGAACTCTTTCTTTCTCAAATTTCTGTCCTCTTCAAGTTCGGAATTTTTCTGCTGAAATCTTTATCTATTTTTCTCTTTATATTCTCAACTTCCTCTATTCAGCTCTCCTCTCTTTTGATCTCCAATTATTTCTCTCTTTAACTCTTCCTCTTCAACCTTCAACTCTTTCCCTCCCCTACTCCCTTTTCCTATCAGTTTCCCCTCTTTGATGAGGAAATTTATTACAAGTCGTAACTCGCAGCACTTGTACGAACTTGTTTTTTTTTTATTTTTTTAGTGACTGCTTTTCGCGTCTGGTCTCCGCACCACGCCCCGCCCCGCATCGCATCGTTGCGCCCTCGACCACGGTGTCAAAATTTACATAATCATCGAAAAATACTGCTGATGCTGCCGCTGCTACCCTCATCAACCGCCCCGCCCTGGGTCGTTCTCTCGCGGTATCGGCTTCAAGCCATTAGCTTTCGATGATTTTTTGCCGCCTCACCTTTGGTGGGGTGGAGGAAACAGAAAAAATTAAAGAACAAAAACAGGAAACACATAAAAGAAATAGAAGGTTATGGAAATTTCTGCTCCAATATAAACACACACACATGCACCGCACACATGATGCTTGTCGGAGCGCCAAAGTCGGAAACTGAAAAACGCTAGATGGAGTCCAGAGGCGCTGAAAAGAGAGTGGCAGAGGGGAGGCTGAAAGGGGCGTGGTTGGTAAAAAGCAAAACTCATCGATGCATTCAACGATGCTGCCCAGGACGAGAAGCAGGGGCCAGGGGCCAGGGGTCGCGGAAGGAGCTGGGGGAGGGCGACAAAGCTTGATGAATGATGAACGAAATGCATTTTGATGGCGAGGCGAGCGACTCGGGGTGACGAGCAGAAGTTTTTATGAAGCACAGGACAACAACAACAATAACAACAAAAACTCTGCTAACTAATAAAAAACAAGAGCGTGATTTGTGATCAACGCTGATGACGGAAGCTGCAACGACGGAAGACGGAGGCGAGGAGGAGGAGGAGGAAGAGGAGTGGGAAGAATGGCGGGGAAATGGGAGAGTGGTGAAAAGGGAGCTGAGTAAAGGCGTGGACGATGACGAGAATGGAGAAAATCGAGGCAAGTAAAATATGGACGGAATGAACCGGAAGCGAGGAGAAGGCAACAGCAGCCAGATGACAGAAGAAGAGAAAGGCCAAACGGGGAGAGGAGAAGAACAAGACTGCAATGGAGTTGGCAGAGAAAGGCATGACAACAACAACAAGCCCTCAAGCATAACGACATTTTGAAATATGAACCATATCGGGCAATGAGCGAATGATATTCATAAAACTCCTTTGCGAAAAATGATTTCTTCCAACGAATCGGAAGATTCGCTCGCGTCACGGAGCCGATGTCGGCTTTCGGGCGACTTCCTTCACCCCAGGACATTCAACAGGACCAAGAAAAATGAGGCCGGCGGCGGATGAGGAAATGGGCGATAAAAGGATGCCATTCCGATGATTAATCACGTGGAATTTCGATGGCGAAGGTGAAGGTTATCATGTGGAGAAAGAGCTAGATATGTTTAAATCTTTCAAAGAGGATAGTATAAATACCTAGAGGACACTACCGAGAACTAGAACAGATTTTCCGCATCTCAAAGAAATTTCAATTCATAGTCAAATACACAAAAATGTGAAATCAGATACAAAAAAAATCGAAGAATAATAGAGAGAGGGAGATGAAATTCCAATAGCAATCAAATTGATCTATCTCATGTTTTCTGGAATCTCTTTTCAATTACCGTTTCTATTTTATTTTCCCATCGCTAGTTTCATTAGTCTTTTCCACTATAGTTCCTTCATTCGATCCCTGCAATCGAGTTATTCCGGATGTCCTTTGGTGACTTTTCCTTTGTGGCATTATGAAGTCGATTTGTTCTCTTCCAAAAAATTTCGAAAGTAAGTAAAATGAAATGGAGAAACATGAAAGAACAAAACAAATTAAATCATGAGACGAAGGAGAAACTCAATTACACACGAAGTGTGGTGCAGAGGGGGGGAAGGAAGAAGAGATGGGAACGGAGAGAAGGGATGAAAGTGGGGTGCATGAAAGCACGGAGAGAGAGATCGAATCAGAATTTATAGCAAAACTGGGCAGAAACTTAGAAATAGAAAAATGATTATAGAATGAAGGATTATAAAATTAAAAGGCCAAAACACATTATTACAAAATATAAATATTTGGAAATAAATTGAAGATTTCTGATATTAAAAGTGAAAATATTGAATGAGAAATTGAGATGAGAAAATATACATCACCAATATAAGGGATGCTATAATTCACAGAATAAAATAAAAAGTCATACGATATGTAAAATAGGTCAAAAACCTAATTTTGGGAGAATGAAAACCAAACAATAAAAATCCTGAACATAACAATAAAAACCCAAAACATCATTAAGCAAACACAAAAAGAACCATAAACCATAAAAAAAAAGAGAAAACAACTATAAAAATCACAAGGCAAGAAAGAAAAGTAAAACCATCCTGAAGAACTAGAGGAAAAACATCGTAAAAACAAAACCAAAAAAATACACACAACCATTGACATTGAAATCATGAACAGCGAAGAAGTGAAAAAAACATGCCAAGGGCAAATATAGAGCAAATAAAGTGGGAATAATAAAATCATAAACTAAAGAAGAAAAACAACAAGACAGAGGAAATGTCAGTGAACTCTGACTTCGTGCGGAAGGTCCGGTAGAGGAGGAAAAAGAAAGAAAAACTTTTTCTTTGTCCTCCAGGAGGAAGTGTTACTGGGGAAGAAGAATATTGAAGAGATGAGAATGTTGGGCATAGGAATATTGAAAGATTGAATATTGAACCAAGGCATAAGAAATCGTCTTTTTATTTTCTCCAGAAGTGGATAAAATGAATCTTTTTCAGGTTCATGAATTTCAAATTCATTCAATTTATGCACATTTCTTTTTCAAGACCGCGAGCGAGGAACAGGAGTAATATTTTCTTGAAAATATCATTTATATTTTCTATTTCTAATCACTCATTCTCAATTATAACCAATAAATATTTATGATTTTATTTATTAATAAAATTGTTAATAATATGGCAATTGATCATACAGAATAGAGCAAAAGAGGACTATTTGTATATGGATAAAGATATGGATAAAGTATTATTGAATGAATAACCAAACTGAACTGCAAGCATATGGATAATTAATTGGCATCTGATCAAATCATCGTTATATGGATTAATCTGTACTACATAGGATAATTGCAAATTAAAAAACATAATCTGCGACAATGTGCTCCAGCTAAAGTTGATCATGTTCCTTGCCGATCCATCCCGCCCTTCCTCACGATTGTCCTCCTCGCGTCGTATGAGCGACTTTATTTGTTTTGAACTTCCCGAAACAAAAAGAGTTCCTATTCCGATATTCAGATACTCAATTATCGCCCATTGCCAGAAACGGCAACAATAACAGCAACAATGAGGGCTCACTTGCAGAGCAACAACAACAACAACAACATCAAGAGCAGCAGCAAGAACAGTCCGACAACGAGAAGCAGGCATTGCATAATTTGAATTATTTATAAAGTGTGAGAAGCTGATCACCGAAGCCCACACAGACATGAGCTCCTGAATTCAGGCGCAAACGCTTCGCTGCTCACACACGTGTAGCGAGCGGCTTCGGAGAGAGGGGAGTGGGAGAGGAGAGGAGAGACAGAGAGGGAAAAGAGAGAGCTTTATTAAAACCACACACTCCTACACTCGCCCTATGTTAATTAATGACGGTTTAAGTTCTGCCTCCTGCACTACTTCCGCCTCCCTCCCACGCTCTCTCCCTCTCTGTCGCTCTCTACTAGGCCCTGCCTGAGTGCTGTTCGGCACGTGAGCAACAGCAATAACAACAACCTCAACAAGAACAACCGAACCGACAACAGCGGAAGCAAAAATCAACCATGGGCGAATGAAAAGGTGGCAACTCTTCATGCCCCGAAGCCGCGGGACAAACAGAATGAAACATATCTCAAAACTAAACCGAAGAGTCAGACTAGGGAGGGTGTCGGGGAGAAGTCAGAGACAGGGAGAGGACGGCAGAGGAAGGGAGGAAATAGTTAGTGGAGGAAATAGTTAGAAAGAAAAGGTAGCTAAGTAGAGAGAGATAGAGAGAGAAAGTGCTCTGTGAACTAGGGAGAGCGGAAGAACGGGAGAGGGGTCGGGTGAGGAAGAGAGGAAACCATTGTCAGCAGCGACGACTGCAGGTGCTTCATTCAAAATTAATTTCCGACCCTTGACTTTCTTGCCCCGCCTGCTTCTTCTTCGCCATCCTCGTCTCTGTCTTGTGGCTCCTGAAGGTGGTTGGTGGGAGGTGGTTGAGTGTGTGTCTTAGAGTGTGAGGTGTGTTTGTGCGTTTGCGTTTATACGCCCCCATTAACAAGCATCTCAAATATTCATTATTTCGTGCTGAGCTCGCAGATTCACCACATTCAACGCTTCTTTTGTCCCCGTCGCCCTTGCTCTCTCTCGATGTCTGTCTCTACCTCACACTCGCTCCTTGACTGTCCATCTCTCTCGCTCTTGTCTCTCCTCCTCTCCCTCTCACTTGGCCTCTCCCTCTCCTCTGCCTCTCTCTCCCACATTTGTCTGTGGCTTCTGTCTCGTGTACATTGTTTTCATAAACAACTTCTTGGTCTTCTTCTTCACCCTCTCCGTCTCCTTCCGATTCCGCTTCTTCATTATTTTAGCTATTTTTTGACTTTATTTCCATTGATATTTGTTGTTGGCCTTGTATAGTTATTTGTTGGTGTTGCATAGGTACTGCTTGTAGTTGCCATTGTTGGTGTGGCAATTTTTGTTGTTTTCCAACACTCGTTCTCAATTTTTAGTTGCCGTTGTTTTAGCTGTGTCTGTTGTTATTGTGCCTTCAGTTGTTGGTTCTATTGTTATTTTGTCTTTTGTTGTTGTATTCATTTTTGGTTGTGATTATTTTTGTTGTACTCTCTTTTAGTGTTCATATCTGTGGTCTCTTTTGTTGCATTCGTATTTGTTCTTGTGGCCCCTGCTGTTGTTGTGGCCTTTGTTGTTGTCGTGTGTATTATTGCAATTGAAATTTGAAATTAAACTCTCCCCAAGAATTCCATCATCGCCATTCTTTTGTTGCCCGGACCTCGTCCATCCTTCGAAAGTCGCATCCCAAGATATTTCCCCTATATTCATGACCAGCGGTAAGGAGTGCGAGGGAGATACATTGGTTTGCTGTAATAAAATTCAAAAATTATATTAAAAATCTAGAGACTTAGAAAGAACATGGGAGTAAATCCAAAAAGGACCTGTAGATCGGCAAGGGTCCTTCAAAAAAATTAATAATAAATCTCACAAAATCCAGAGACTTCTGCGAAAAGTCTCCACATGCCTTTGAAACTCTGTCGAATTCGGTATAAACCAGTAATAAAATCTATTTAAATCCAGCCTCGGGCCTCGGGGAGGAGATTTTCTGAATTTCCTGACGGCTCCTCGGGCAAGGTTGCCAGGCGACAGGGTTGCAAGGACCACCTGCAGCCCTGACGATGAGTCCTGATGGATGAGCTCATCGTATTATCTCTATGTCTCTCTCTTTCTATCTATCCCTCTCTCCTTCTCGGTCTTTCCACTTCCTGCCCATTGCTTGGCACGAAAAATCTTCTGCATCTCATGCATTCAATATGTCACACACACACACGCACACGTGTCAGGGAATTATGCATGCAAAGAGCGAGAGAGAGAAATTTATTAGAACTGAGACACACACACACACACATACACGCACACACTCAATTAAGAACCCGTGCAGACGTAGCAATCAATTTTAATGAGAAAGTATTTCCGCCACAACAACTACTAGAAGCATATTACAATTACGTAGTCATTACAACTACAACAACTAATGGAAGTGTACTTACAACAACAGCACACGGATGTCAGCGAAAATTGCGACATTGAAACGATCACAACACAGCCAGAGCGAGACAGACAAGGTGTCAAGAAAGGTAGGAATTTAAAAAATTCGAAATAGTCTCTTGTCTTTGTAACCGAATAAATTCAATTTCCTAGTTGAGTTATTTAACTAGACACATATATTTACAAAAATTGTTTATAAAATTTTGTACTTATTAAATATGAATTAATTTATTGATAAAATTATTAATTTTTTAATGTTAATTTATTATTATTATACATTTCAATAACTTTTATTACTGCACATCACTTTGGAAATTATATTAATTAAATAATTCTACTGTCTACTAATTGATACATTTTTCGAAAATACTGAATCATTATATTTAGCGTAAATTAAATTCTCTTTCATCACTTCCTTTCAGTCAGAAATCCTCATTTGCTTCATCGGATTATAAATATTAAGTTCTTCCTCTCGCAAGATTTCCATAAAACTTTTCTTCGCACTTCATTTTCGTCTCTTCATGCAAAAATACTTCATGCATAATTCTCTCTCTCTCTCTCTCTCTCTCTGTCTCTCTCTGCACTCCTTTGTCATGAATATACATGTGTCTTCTGCTCCACATTTTCACACTCTTCTCCCTTCCTGTAGATGTCTTTCAACAAGTCTCTGCCAACATGTGCGACTTCAACTGAAAAATTTCTCCTCGAGTCCAACAACTTCGCCTAGGCGTGGCCACCCGGCGCATTCTCCGCACCTAGTCGGCTCTGTCTTCTCCATGCTAGCGAATTCCCGATTCCTCTTCCCCCCAATTGCCTCACCACGATCGCTCCTGTTCCACCTTTTCCCACTCTACTTGGAGCCTCCTCTTTGATGCCCCCCTCATTCCGTTCTGCTTCAAGTTCTCATCCTTTTAAGGCGTATTCAAAACTTCCTTTATTTGTTTGCTTTCCCCACTTTTCCTCCCATGCTAAGCTAACTGTGGTTAAATACAAGCGAATTTGTTCATTTTCTCATATCTTTCACTTTAAATCGGTGTTCGCTCTCATCATCGTCTTCCTCCTTCTGCTCGTCCCTCCCTCTGCATCTGTCTATGCTCGACCCATTTTCTGAATCGTTTTCGCCGACTTTGAGCATACATAAATTCATCATCCTCCACTCAACGCTTGTTGCGTAAAAAATATAACATTTCAATTCCCATCCCCTTCCCACTTCCTACTCTTTCTGTTCCACGTTGCTACGCTTTTTTACTACTATTTTCGCCGCACGTCACTCACTTTCGTTTATTTCCCTCGGCGGCGCATAAATTTCCATACCAGCGTCATAAAAGAATAGGAGACTAAAGCATATGTAAATTGAATCACGACAGCATGTTGACAAATTGTCGCAGGAATGCAACAAAAACATTGCGAATAACAACAAAAACAACGGCAACAAATTAACTTCCAACAATAACAATATGGAAAACACCAAAAAACCCAACAACAAATAGATATAGAACAAATGAAAATGAACGGAAAACAAATTTAAATAAATAATATAAACTGGGAGAAAATAAGTGTTAAAACAGAAGCAGGAAAAAAGATAAATACTTGAAAACAATTATAGACACAGAATGGTAGGAAAAACACGAAAATTAATAGAGGCAAAAATATATAAAACAATATAAAAATTATGTAAATAAAAGATAAAAGATAAAATTAATAAATGAAATAATTAAATAAATGAAAATGAGAAACAAACTGGTAAAATAATTGGCAAAGAAAAAGAAATTATAAACAAAAGAATAATAAAACGCATACAAAATAAATTAAATTGCAAAGAAAAATATAGAATAAAATATGGGGTAAACTGCGAAAAAAGATGCGAAAAAGAAAATGGCTGACTGCAGCCACTTTGCAGCAGACGACGGACGATGGACGCCGTACGATGCGCTTCCGCGCGACCCACAAACGCCCCGCCACGCCCACTCACCAACGTCCTCACGGCCCCCAACACCGCAATTGCCGCCCTCGCCACGACTGAAACGGTTTTCTTTCTGAGCGCCAGAAAAAAATTATTATTATTATTATTATACTCTCTTCCCTTGGCTTCCTGTCGCATATTCCCCACCCCCCACATCTTCTCTGTGACCCCTTTTTCTTCTTCTGCTCAGGGCCGTCTCGTTCTCCGTCTTTGTCGTGTTTTATGGCGTTGTTTCTTTTGCTTCGCTGGGTTTTTGTTGAATTTTACTGCTTGTTAACTACTCGTGTCCTTTTCGTGCACATCCACCATCCGCCAAGACAACGCCAACCCCCACCCCGGCCTGGTCCACCGAAGCCCCAACCGTCAGCGCCAGCAGCGGTTTCCTCCGTCCGTCGTGCACTTCGTCTATGTGTCTGCGCTCAGCTAATGATTTCCAAGTTTGCTGCCGCTTCTTCGTCTACTTCTAACGCCCATCCCGACCACCTTCAGATGGAGTTTCACAAATCCTCCGAGGAGCAGAGGAGTTGAAAAGGAGTACAAAATCTCATTAGAGTGGCACTGAAAGAGGACGAAACTGAAAAAATCATGAAATAAAATAAAACAAAAAACGTAAAATAAAAAAATAAATAAAAAAAATTTCAAAAGAAAGAAAATTAGGTAAAAATATTAACAAAAATAGAATAAAATAGAAAACATAAAAAAAAAACTAAAAAAAATATCAAAAGCAAAATAAAATCAAGGAAATAAAAATATATTTAGTACAAGAACAGAAAACGACAAGTTACGAAAAATTATCAAAAGAAAATAACTTAATAAAGCAAAGAAACAAAACACAAGTAGAAGGAGAAACGCGGGGCATCTGCGGCCGGAAGGCATGCGATTTCCATGGCCGGAAGTCATTACGACGAGCACCGGAAGTGGTCTAATAATTGCTGCAATCGTTAACGATTACTTAGGCGAGCACTGCGCGTTGACTGGCGTTAATTTGGCGTGATTCCTTGAGGACCCTCGCCACAATAGCTATGAGAAGGTTCTGCTCCAGACAACCGATGGAACAGCAGGCGGAGGTGGAGCTGAAGTCGGAGCTGGAGATGCAGCTGAAGGTGAGTCTGAGTTACTGTCTTACGCAACATTAAATTTTAAAGTGCAAGAAGAGGTGGTTGGGAGAGGTGAATGGGAAAATGCGCTCAATTCAAGCTGTCTGGAGAGCTCCACGGCCTCAAGTCGGTAGAAACGAGCTCACCTCGCTGGAGGATTAAAATTAATTAAGGCCTTGTAGGAGCGGGAAGGACAAGGAAGAGGTGTAGGTCGAGATCGAGGAAGACGACGAGGTGAAGTGGTTGGAAGACAAGGTGAGGCAAAGGTCAACGTTAGCCTCGTCGGGAGCCTCGTTTACGGCGACAATGAAAGCCATAACAACAACAGCAAGAACAACACCGACCCTAACATCCTGGACGGCCTGTTGTGCACGGCAAGCAGCTTCATTAGTGTCCTGCGAGAGGTCGTCTACTTAATGTCTTCCCCGCGAACGGCGGCGCGCAGCAGGGAACAGATGAAAGCAAATACAAACAAAAAGAAAAGCCAAAGGGGAAAACAACCCGAAACATGAATTGCCTTTCAACCAGAGAGTTGGCGGAATTTTGACTTTTCAATGATTTTCACGTTGCGGTTCCGCAGGACTACGTGGAGTAGATTAGGATTAAAGAAATCGTCCTTTTCCCCGCACACAATAATGTCGACGGCAGGGAGAGCCATACAGCAGGTGTGTATTTGAGTGTGTGTGCAAGGGAGAGAGACCACAAAATCTGACTGCAAGTTATTCGAACGAGTTCTGTACACTCACGCCCAAGTAACGTACATCACTCAGATGACAGAGTGCCAGAGGAGGGCGCAGAGATGGGCGATAGACAGAGAGAGAAAGTAACCGAAAGACGAAGGATGATGGACGCGGAGAGAGCGGAAGGGAGGAGAACGACGATCACGGAGAGACAGATGGACTCGGAGACAGTTGGTTAGACAGAGAACTGGGAAGGGGGGCTGCGAGGGAAGAACGAAAATACCATGTCTGCCACTGGGCAGGGAGCAGGGACCAAAGGAAGGAAGCGCAAATATTTGCCCAAATTCGTGAACTTCGACACAGGCGGAAACCATACAATCCCCGACAAGATCCAGGCGAGATTTGAATTGACCCACTGCCCTGGTCTCCCTCTCTATCTCGCCCTCTTTTCCTCTTCTTCTCTGTCGCCTCTCTCTGTCCGTCTTTCTTCTCGTTACTCCCCGCAGCCCTCACTCATCCCTTCGCTCAAGCTTTCAGTTGGCCATTAATCACTTTGCCTCTGGCCTCAACGCGACTCCCTGCAATTCATCTCCTGGATCATCTCCCATCGTCTCCTGGTCCTCAGCGCCTCCCGGTCTCCAACGTCTCCTGATCCACATCGTCAGCGGTCTCCATCGTTTCCTGACCGTCTGCATTACCTGATCCAAATACAATGGTCCATGGAGCAACGAAAATCTACTCAGTTGGTTTGCGGAGAATTAAATCTAGTTTTTAATTTGCATTCGAGTCTGGTCATCAGTCGTCATCTAGGCGATCTTGGACACCAAAGTGGACATCACTGGTCTCTCCTCTTGGTGCCTCCCCTCAATGGGAATCTAATGGGACTTATTGGCTTCTCGCTCGCTTCTTGATAGAGCTTATTTCCCTACTTCAAGAACGGGCGGATGGAAATAAGTTCCCAGGTGAAGCCTTTTCAAACATTTCTAGCTCGACACATCTGAATATACTCAAACCATATACATCTATTTCAGCCACAAGAGCACAACGATTTCGAGAAGCAGCAACAACTCATTATAATTACCAAAATAATGTCCAAACTAATCAGAACTAAGAGGCTTATTGCTAAAGCGTAAAATGTTGCGAAAGTTATTGGCGAGGCATTTGTGTGATCTCATTGGTGTACACGGGAAAAAATCGCTCTGAATAGAATATAGGGCTTTGGAAATTATATTAAGAAGCCACAATTTGCAAGTCCCATTGATGCAAATGATAATATTTGAACATTTCTTCATTTCATTTGAACATTAATTCCATATAACTAACTAAAGTGACTTCAATTTAGTTTTTTATTATATTTAATTTTTTAATAATTTTGTGTTTTTTGAGTGAAAATGTTGCCAATCCGATCCGACAAAAAGCGGCAATGAACCATTTAGCACTTTATTATTGTTCTGTAATTATCAAAAACTCAAATGCAAATGAAATGCATTTGAAATAATTATCGTATATTTATTATGGCCGAATATTTTATAAAAACGTCGATAAATTATTTTCGAAATTAAAAATATAATTGAACTCTTGCGCTTAGTTATGACGTGAATAAATTGCTTTCAAATGCGAGCGTTTAAATTAAACCGACAACAGGAAGAAAAAACATTGCATACATTTAGGCAAATTAAGCCCCTGCACCGCCTACCTTCCGTTATTTAAATGCCGAACCGTGAGTAAATGGAACGATGATTGGCTTTTTGTGTTATTGTGGCAATCATTTCCCATTCACCACTAATTAAAACCAAAAACCAACATTGCGTAGTTATTTTGATGACTGCCAAATGGGAAGAGCCAAGGCACCTCCTGATTAAGTATCCAGTGACGGATAGATAAGTCCTATAACAATTTCTAAAACAGCTAATATAATTAAAATAAAAAAAAAAAATTACAAGTGGCATAAAATTAATAATAGAAATAATTCAGTAAAAAAATTTGAATGGGAATAAATGTGATATGAAACATTTTTAATGAAACGGCATTCTCAAGTTTTATTTCATACGAAAATAAATATTTCAGCGAATAATTATCAGCAAATCTTAGTCAGCTAGAAATCCACGTGAACCGGACTGTTGAGGGAATCCTCGTGGTTCGGGACCTGCTCGTTGCTCGCCACGCCTGCTTCACTGGGCGAGGAGCCCGTTGGCTGCGGTTGCATCGATGGTATCGTAGCTGAATCCAAGTTCTCTAGGACGCATCCCACTATAAGTATCGCCAACACAAACTTGAACATTTTCGAGGGGCCGGACTGAATGCGATCGCACGAAACACTGACGACCTACTGTAAATTAAATTGGAATTTTTCCAGAACACATCTTCACACTTCAGAATCACGACTCATGAATTAAGAGCACTTGGCCAATGACGTATTCATAATGAATCAATAAAATCTAGTGCATGTGTTTCCGATAATTCACAAACTAAATACTATTCATGAAACTGTTTTAAAATTAAAAAAAAATATATTATGTGAGTTCAATAGAATCGATAAAAATAATTAGAGAGTAGTGAAAAAATAATACAAATATTATAACCGAAAGACTGTAGAATACGCAAAATACACACTGAGTAAATGTTGAGAAAATCACGATTCCGATCTGATTCCAATCGCAATTAAAAAGCCCCGAAGCCTCGTTCGATTGAAATCGGAAACCTTTGAGCTTGAAGAGCAAATATTTTCGTTCCCATGTTTGTTGTATATGCTCAAAAAAAACAACAAAAGATTATAAATTTTGCAAGCTTGTAGAAAAGAGAGAGGAAAAGGAAACGGAAATTGAAGAGACTGACGTAGCTGACGGAATTGATTTCGGAGTAGGAAATAAATAATTGAGACTATCAAAGATCAATGACTAATGAGTGTAGATAGAGATGATTAGAGAGATGATTAGTCCCAACTTTAAAGCTTCTTAATGTAATATAAGATGTCACATTAATTGCTTAATATTTCAAACTACCGAAACACTCTCCACGAGTTTAATAAATGTCCGACTCACGTGTCCAACATCGGTCACAACATGAGGTCGGCAGGAAAACGTGTATCGCTCTCGCTCGTCCGCCCGGTCGGTTGCTGGGAATTAATGAGGGTCCGAGGGCAAAAAGACCCTTGTTGTTGGATGTTAAAGGAAGTGGGAGCGGGGTGAAGGGGGTTGGGTGCGATTGTGGAAAATGTCGTCAAAGTCAAAAGTTGAACTAATGAAAGTGACAGCTGTCGACTGTACAGATGTCAAAGGATAACTAATAAATGTCTGCGACAGAGGATGACATATCAATTTGTTGTCTAGTCATTGTTCTTCTTCCTCTTCTTCTTCGTGTTGTTGTTTTCGCTGTTTTGGGTGTAGTGCAAAGCAAAAACGATTCCAAAGGCAAACTTAGAAAGAGCGCCAGCGATGGACAGAGAAAGGGCGATGAGTATGAGGAGAAAAGTTTCGAAAATTCGAAAGAGTTTTTAATGCAACAGCTGTTATATTGTTGTTGTGGTTTTGGGTGTTAGATTGTTTTTATTGTTGTTATTGTTTCGTTGTGTTTCTGAAGGGCAACCGTTGCCTAATGTCGTTCGGTGTTTCAAATTTCTCCACAAGAATACAGACAAAACACAGACAAAGGGAAATGGACAGATGGAGAAATGGAAAGACGCCGATAGAGGTAGTGAGAGAAAGAGAGAGAGCGAGAGCGAGAGGGTGATATGCAAAGGACGTGACTTTTAGTGTTGTTCTTGGCTTACTTTAGGACCCCGTCGCATCACTGCATGAATAAAATCTCTTTATTTCTGCCTGAGTTTGCAGAATTGCATAAGAAAACAATAACAGTAACAAGAATAACAATGATAACAAGAACAAAAATATCAAGCATTTATATTTTTTTATATAAATAAATATGCAGAAAACCAAGGATGAAGTGGGATGAAAGGAAATAAAATTTGCTTAGAAAACAAAACGATGAGTGAAGAGGAAAACAACAACGATGACGGAGGAGTGGGACGAGGAAGAGGAGAAATGGAACAACAACAACATGAATGACTGTAAAATTGCAATGACAACAAAAACAAAAGGTGGAAACAAAACCCCTTAAAAACAACAACAACCACGAAAGGATGTGCTGAAATTTCCGTTTACATTTTCGTTTTCGTAAACAACGGCAGCACTGCTCCACCCACACACACACAGACCATAAAAGAACAACCACGACTCCGCCGGAATCATAAAATTCCGCTGCCTAAAACTTAAAACGCAAAATGGAATTGCACATAGAATTTGCGTTATCTTTAGTTAGGTAAAAATAAAATGTTTTCCCAACGAAAAACCTGAATCTGTATGTATGAAAAATACATATTTATTATATTCGACCAGCGAACGGCAGGGTGACCAGGTTCCGAATTCGAGTTTAGAAAATATTTGTCTCTTATAAAAGTGAAAAACTGCAGATATTTATTGATTCATTTAGTTTTTAGTCATTATATTTTGAAAAGGATTTTGTCTCTTCTTTTTTGTTAGCCGGAAAATGTAAGAAGTTCTATTCGGATGGCAGCTCTGGTACTCATGGTTTAAGTATCTGAGTGAATGAATTGCTTTAGTTGCTATGGTTTCACCGTGGTGTTGTTGTTTTCTGTTATCTCAGTTTATATTTTTAGCCTCTTCCTATCTATTGTTGTTGGCCAATATTTTTTGAATAATTAAATAAAAAAAATTTTTTAATTTGTTCGCATTGGTCTTAATATTAGACATAATGTTTGCAACTTGCATCTAACGGGCTTGTCAATGTCTCGAGAAAATTTTAAAAATTAATGAAAATAAACATAATGAACAACTTTCCAGGAAGCCTCGAGTCATCGAATAGAATATCATTCTTTTAAAATTTATTTAAAGCAAAAACTTGTTAATATTATTACTGAAATAACTGTATGTAATTGTTCTCTCACTCTCTCACTCACTCCCTGTGTCTCGCTCACCTGTCCCTCTCAGAGCAATTATAGCACAATTTCTCCCAGAAACGGCTTCCGGTAGCCTTTTGCTGCTGCACATTTTCAGAACTTTCTCCACATGGCTTTTATGTTCCAAATGACTCCTACGATTGGACAAAGAAAACATTTACAAAGTCGTTGTCATCGAGCGAAAGGAAAAGTCGTGTGCAATGCAGGAATTAGAAACTTTTACTTTTCATTTCAATTCCATTCACTCCTCTTGTTCCTTGCTTCTTTGTTGTGGTTTTGTTTTGAATATTCTTCTCATTTTGTGATATTACATTTGTTTCTTTTCTTGTGATATTTTGTTTTTTACTTTGGTTTCGTATTTTAGTTTTGTTATTTGAACTCCCAATCACATGAGAAATACACAAATACGACCGCACTCTATTCACACACGCTCTTATTGTTGTCATGAATGACACTTCTTTGTGTGCGGAACGCACGCACACAAGCTCGCACAGGCTCAACGAAAATGTTCCCTCTCCCTTCCACCCACCTGTTCGGCTCCTGTTTCTTTCGGAGAAATTGTCATGGAAGTGATAACCAGGTGAACTTTGATGGAAGCCGTGGGTCGGGGTCGGGGGTTGGAATCGGAGGTGGTCGTGGGAGAAGTTTCCGGTCAATGGGTAAAAGGAACGTGAAATTGAATTTCTCGCATGGGAGAGTGCGAGAGAGAGAGAGAGAGAGAGAGAGAGAGAGAGAGAGAACTCTAAACGTCGGAACGAAAACCTATCAAATGAATGGATTATCTCAATGAAATGCTCAAAGTTTTTGTCATGTGGATATCGCACTATATCGGACAATAGTGCATTTTTATATTATGTCCACATGATTTGCTCAATTGCTCAGATAATGTAATCGAATGTAAATTAATAAACGGGATACCAAGAACAGGGACAGTTTTTAAATGCAGTTGGAATTAAGAAGCCAAATAAGTTTTTATTATGAATAGTTCGCTTGTTTGTCACTCATTTCATTCGAATGATTTCAAACTCAGTTCAACAAACTTCTGAAGCAACAACAACAAAAACTGACATCTGACATCGACATAACATGAAAAATGCATTTAGAGAACAAGAGAAATAGAAAACTCCGAGGGAGAATGAAAATTATCCGCGAATCAACTGGATTTGCATGCAATTAAAAAGTCATTTATTACGCTCTCTCTCACTTGTTGTCATCCTTCATTTCCTCCCGCATTCCACCGGATCGCGACGTCTCCTCTTCTCCACTCTTCCTATCTCTCCGTCCTTTCCTTTGTTATGCCCTCGTTCCTGGTGATTTTCTTCTTCTTTCACTATCTTTGCCTTTGCTTTAGGCGGCAGTTAATTGATTTTTTATTAACATCGAAATTAAGATGTCGCCAGTTCCGCTTTTAATGCTTTTACGAAGTTTCGCGCTTCGCCAGTCGAAAAGCCCGCTCTCGCTCTCCCTACCTCCCTCTCATGCTTTTTGGTTCAATTCCCATGCATTAACTTTATTAAGTTTTCTCGCTTTTCAACTCTTCGTTTGTTTCCATTCTTTGTATTCTCTCTTTTCTTTTTACTTTTTCTTTGTTCTTCGCTTTTCTGCCCGACTTTCTTCGTCTCTCTTTTTTCTTCACTTTTCTCTTTGTTTCGCTTTCTCGTTGTATGTAAGTGTTCTGGGTTGTTGTTGCCTCGTCCACGAATTAAGCTTCGGCACCAGCTACCCTTTCCTTTCATACCCTACCTTTCGATTCCATTCCATTCCCTTCCTCTTCTTCCTTCCCGTACTTCCTTCTGCTTACCCTCAATCTTCAGCTCTTCATACGATGAACTCACCCACATTTTTAACCCAAGCTAGATTATAATTTTATTGACGTCGACATTTGACTTTGCCTTGTTAATTTAGACACATTTATTTTCTTAATTTCTTCTCGTTTCCCTCCTCATTTGATCAGACATAATTCCGTGTTTTATAAAGCTTCCAAATCGTTCGATGAACCCTCTCTTTGAATTTTGTCCCACTAATTTGTCTCAGGGCTCCCAACACCTCAGCTCTCCTTCACCACAACCAACCCCCCTCCCCCCCACGTGATGTCTCTCCGAGGATTTTGCTCCACAGACTGCTCTCTGAGGTGTCTGCTCCAACTCGCACTTTAAACTTTGCGTTTCTTCTCATCTCTATTAAGTAATTTTATTGGCCACAGGTGCGCTGGAATCGTATTTTCTCTTTTTCCTCTGCCCATGCGATGCTTTTGTCTCGCCCTTGTTTTCCATTGGCTTCTCTTTTCCTCTCCTTCTTCTCTCGTGTTCCTTCCAGACTCTTCCACTTGGTCTCTGCTCAGCCCCAAGGAGCGATTTAAAGTTTTAATGCTTAATCAGCAGTGATGAAGCAGACATGAAGTGCTTTACCACTGATGCCATCTTTCTTACACGCTACTTTCTCTCTCTCTCTTACTCTCTCTCTCTTTCTCCCTTCCTTACTCTGACTCGCTAACGCTTGCTCTCGCTCTATATAATTTCGTTGCAAGAGTGCAGAAAACTTGATTTCTCTTCAGCTCGCGCTGACCTCTGATTGAATAAATACCTAAACTTCGCCTATGTTGCCATAAAATTCTCTATCTTTCGTTCCCTTTCACTCTATCTCCCACAGTCACCTTTCACTCCTAAAAATCTAGTGATTTCAAGGTGAATTAGTAATGATTCGGGCAATAAATATAATTTTTTAAATCAGAAAGATGTATGTATATTTTAAAATATAAAAAAAAAAACAGCTCATTTGGTTTCAATTTCTCCATGTTTTTTTTTTTTCAGGTAGTCGCTAAGACAGATATTACAAACAAAAATATTTTAAGACGATTTTCTCAGATGACGACCACCAATCCCGAGCCAAAAACCCCAAATAGTTTACAAAATTATGTACAAAAATAATGTCCTCCTTCTCCAACCTTCCTATTTCAGCAAATCCCAACATTACGGGCTTAAATGAAGCCATCACCCCAAGGGTAGCCACCCATCCATCCCTGTTAAGCCTGAGTAAAGCGCCAGTTCCCTCTCTCTCTCCCTCCTTCCCTGTCTCTCCCCGTTCCCTCGCTAACATTGTCCTTGAGGATCGGGGTGTGGCTGCCATGGACGATGTTAAACCTTTCTCGCCGAGCGTTCCGCGATAATGCGACGAGTATCTGCGGCGACACGTCGGACGGAGGGAAGCAACAACAGCAACAACAACAAGAATTATAACAATAACAGAACCAGAACCAGAACGAAGACACCGACAAGAGCATAATCGAGAGAGAAGGAGAGACAGGTACAACAAGCAGAAATCGAATGGCACTTTCTTATCCTTCATAAATCCGCCTTTCAATATTCCTGATCCTGTCAACGTCGGTGGGGCCAACTGGCGGTGTGTGTGTGTCACAATTTTTGACGGCTGAAGAGGAGAACCTTGTCGTCGTCATCGTCGTTGTTGTTGTCATTGTCGTCGTGGTTGTTGCTGTTGATTTTCGTTGCAATAAAATCGAATGGCGCGCGCCACGTCGTAAAAATAGCGTCGACCACCCGAAAAAACATCGACCTCCGGCAGCACCGCGGCCATGGCGTGAAACCGTTAAATTGCGCCATGTCAAAGTCACGTCCGTTTCCTGTACGAACCGAGCCGAAGCCGACGCCATGTTCGCCTTCGGAAGCGGAAGTGACGACGACAACGGTTCGCACAAAACAAACAACAGCAATTGCCTGCATTGTCAATGAAAAAATACTCACACGAACACCAACAAACCCATCTCTGTCAGACACACACTCACACACTTAAAACCCCTTCCTGTCGTCCTCCCCCGCTGTCTTCGTGGATCTAAATATGAAAATTTAAACGTTTCCCACAGATTCAGATTCCTAAAATCACCAACCGCAACAACGGCACCAACAAATAATTCGCATATTTATGGACGGCTGTCTGTCGTTCGGCTGACGGCGCCTGCGGTCGGTCCTCCATGTCTACTCAATGGTGCATTGCGGCCGATAAGCGTCCACAAATAGTTCCTCAGTGCTCCCTCCCAACCTCCCTCTCCCGCTCACACACGCCATTCTTTTTACGGTTTTGACTTTCGGGCCTTTTTTCGTCTCCCTGGCGAATCCTTTTTTCTGCGGCTCCACAGTTTCCTCTCGATTCGTTCTTGAATTAACATTTATTGTCTATATTTTTCTCTCTCCTAATCCAGAAAACATTCCCATATCTCGGAGCTTGTTCATATTCCTAAATCTAGCTTAATGTTTCCCTTTGCCTTTCAGTTTCTATTTGTGTATTTTACATACAACCCTATCATTTTTATTTTGAGAGAATAGAAATATTAAGGATCTATATATTTTTATTTTTGAATCCCTTTTAATCATCTTTGTATCATCGCTACCTGTAATTTCGATGCTCCGAATACTTGCATTTTTTCTTCTTTCATAATTTCCGCTTCAGAATAGTGATATTTTTATTATTTTATTTGGAAAGCTTTTGCTCTGAAGTTTTCGATTAATTCTGCGATCGTCAATTCATGATTTATATTACTGTCACCGTTGTTGTTCCGTGTCGAGCCTTTTTTCGAAAAATCTCTCTCGTTGTTGTCAAAAGGAGCAAAAAGGAAAAAAATGTGTTTTGTAAATGTATTGCACAATTCATTTCAATTTATTTGATTTTAATTTGATATTATTTTATTAACAACTAAATTCATATTTAATGTTGGAGTAGAGCACGATTGCGGTGATATGACTGATTCGAGGTGCATTATTTTTTAATACCAATTCATTCTATCATACTCCTCTTTCTCTCTTGAGCCTCGCAATTGAAATTACAAGAAAATAACAAAAACTGGTACTAATAATTGAAAATGAAAATAGAAGAAAAACATTTCTTTCAAATAACTTTCGTTCGCTTGTGGCTTGTATTTAACCTTTACCCCGCTGACTTCGTGGCCCCGAAGCTACAAACATCACCCAAACCCCCTCCCCTGATCCAAAGACAAGGACTCTATTTCACCGCCGAGCCTCAAGGACAACTTTTATTTTTGTAATTATTTTCTTTTTTTTTAGTGTCACCAATAACTCTGACCTTAATGCCAACGACGGTTTTTACTTGTCACATATCTATACCAAGAACATGAAGCAATTTGTTGTTGGCTCCGGAGCCGGTGCGGGTGCGGGTGCGGGTGCGGGCAGAGGAGTAGAGGAGTAGAGCGAGGGCTAGCGAGAGGATGTGAAAGAGAGAGGATCGAGAAGAGCGACGGAATCGAGTCGTAATCGTGGAGGAGGATAGCCAAGAGAAATGAAATAGGTATTTCCAGGGGAAATGGACTGGAACGTGAAACCAAGGTATACAAGTAACTCGATAGCCTTCGCCACCCATCTCCGTGAGAAACTCTTTTCCCCACTGCTCCTCGCCGACAAGGTGCAGAATGCATCGAGCCATGCAAAACCTTGGCTAACTCACGCCGGCCCGGGGCATCACAACTAAAAGGACGATTACAAGCGATTATGCCAAAAAAAAAGGAGAGGGATAGAGGATGACAGAGAGCTGGATAGAAATTTATCTGAGAAACAAAACTTGCATCAAAAAGACTATTGCGGTTTGACATGAAGGACTAGTAATTAGGAGGATCCGAAAAGGTGGCATCTCTCATTAATATTCCTTATGCGTTGACATTAAACGCGAGAAGGTCGTAAAGTTCGGCTTCTGAAATAGCCATAAAATTCATTGATGGCTTCTTGCAATAAGTTTGCGGCGCCATTGCTTCTTCACGGAGGTGGCGCCATTCTTATTATATTTTATTTTTATCATATTATTGTTTTTTCTTTATTTTAGTTGTTCCGTTATGTGCCTCCGATGCCATATTAGTAATTTAACTCGTTTTCTGTACATTTATTTTCGTTTGCTTCCTTTCTAAAGGATTCGATTCAAGCACTCGACAGCTACAGCGGAGAGAGAGAGACAGAGCGATACACAGTAAAGTTGCGAGAAACAGCGATAGTGTGTGTGTGTGTTCTGCGCTTTGATGAAACTCCGGGTTTATGGGGAAGTTTTATGTGAGCGTTTGATGAAAAATGTCCCGCAGGCGAACTTTTCGATTTACATTTAAATTTTCCTCGTCTAAAATAATACAAAAACACTAAAAAACTAAAATGATATTTCTAGAAAGTTCTGGACAAATTTTCAATAATTTTCTTAGTATTAAATTTCGTGATTTTTCATCTGAATTGGGTTCGATCCCTCGATTAAGCGATGTGGAATCCTCGCAATGGTCTAGACAGGCAAATCGCCTCCGCGGACGAGGGTCATTCGATGTCGCATGTGTCCTTGAGCATCCTGCATTGTATCAATCATCTGAGCTCGAGATCAAAGTTTTCGAGGATTTCAAATCTAACGCTTAAACCCAAGTGCCCTTTTATTTTGCCTATGTTTTTATATTTTTATTTATTCATATATACTTATTTTAATTGACCCTTTTATGACTTCATGTCATTAGACATTTACTTTGCTGGAATCGAGTTTCATCTTAACAGTATAGAAGAGAAAACAAATTTTTAAAATTCAATTTCAATTTAATAAAATTAAAATTTAATAAAATATTAATAGAATATAATTTAAATATAATTTTAATTTCCCCCCATCTATTCATCTAACCATCCCACCGTCCGTCATATATATAAAATTTAATGATTTAATTAAACCTACATATGTAATTAAACCTACACTGTATGGCGTTGATTTTATTTGTTTTGATAAATGCATTTATTTACATTTTACGCAAACCGAATTAATGTTTCCATTTAACGTTCATTTTGCTATCGTGTAAATTCTTATAATGTTCTTTTTATTGTTATAAATTATTCATTGATTTAGGTGTAAAAACTAGAGGTCTCTATTAACCGGGCATTTTCCGGCCCGGGCCATCGAACCGGGTCGGTCGGCTCGAGAGCGAAGTAGGTAGAAAATGTTCTCTCAGCGAGAGAGAATGGTCTTCGAGCGTTGTCCGTCGGCGATCCCTTGTGCCTTTGTGTATCTAGAACCCGACGCGTGTGCGATCGGCGCTTTGTGTTGAATTTGTTTTTGTTTTACATATATGAGATTGGGATTCTGCGTATGTGGCTACCTAAATTAATAAGACGCGCATATTAACCGCGTGTAAATTTATGTGCAGGGATTAATTTCTGAATATGTACCTGATTATGGCACTTCAATTTTTTTTTTTATTAAAATATTTTAATACATTTATTTTTACAAAAAAAGAAATAAAAAAAAATTTTTTATTATGGCAGAAATCGAGACCCCTAGTAAAAACTCCTTCCGAAACCTCAAGCACCATTTGATTCACATAAGAAGACCAATTTGAAAACTGGAACGCTTTGCTCTATTAACACGGTCGCAATAGATGGAACATGAAATGAATCATAATTCGTTATCGGTTTTAAATAATTTAGCTTTTAATGCGTTCTTAAAATTTCTTCATTTTTTAAGTAATAATATTTATATCAATAATAATAGTTATAATATAATTTCATACATAAACATTTCATTAAAACAAATGATTAGCATAGTTGGAATAAAAATAATATTATAATGTATAAAAACTAAACAATGTAGATGGATTAAATTTTTCGTTTTTTATTATAATTGCAATTGAATTGAATTTCATATATAGGTTTGATGCTTTAAAAATTTAAAACAACCTACAGTAGCTAATCGTGGAGTAATAATGTATATATATAATATAAAATACGATAAACAATTTTCAAGAATTTGCTCTTTCCTTTTTCCCAAGTTTCTGTTAATACAAAGTTTAAGCAGATTGTGATCTGGTAACCATATCGACGAGCAAAAGGAATCATAATCCAAACAAGCTCATGGTATCGCTACGATTTTACCGTTGTTGCTGGTATATTGGAATGTTGTTTTTTGGTTCATTTTGGACGAGAAAATTCTGTGTCACAGGTTGATTGATACCAGCTGCGGCCGCCATTGACATTGCAGCCATTTGATGTTGCAATTGGTTCAAATCGTTGCTAGGGTTATGGTGTGGGTTACTGTTGCCACTGTTGGGTTGAATTGAGGCACCCGATGCGGGTGTCATACCTTGGGGCAAATACGAAGGTCCATTGGGCATTGGCATGTATTGCTGGTGTTGCGACTGCATATACGGATGCTGTTGTTGTTGCTGCAGTTGGAGTTGTTGTGGTGACATGAATTGCTGCTGTTGCTGTGGTGGCGCATGCAACTGTTGTTGAGAATCTGTTGTGCAGTTTGTTACCGAATTCTGCATCTGAGGTGATTGAAAATGTTGCTGCTGCTGTTGTTGTTGTTGTTGAGGCAACATTTGGTAATTTTGTTGTTGCTGTGGAGATGCAGGTGACTGACCAGCCTGAGATGCGTACATATGCGAGGGAATCGGAGAAGCTATTGTTTGCGGAACACCTGCAAACATTAAGATCGATCAACAAGTGATAATGTTATTTCAAAGGGTAGTTAATCGATATAAGATTTCCTACCTCCATTAATTTGCGTTGAAGTAACTCGTCCGTTCTGGAACTGTACTGGGATCATCTGGGACTGCGTGCCAGTTCCCATTGGCATCTGAGGGACGACGTATCCCACCGTTGTGGCCACCGTAGACGGAGGCAATTGTGAATTGTGTTGAGTATTCGACGCATTGGACGTCGGCATCTGTCCGACAAAGCTACTCGGTCCATAATTTTGTCCTATTTGTTGTTGCAACGAGGGAAACGTATTAGTTCCGGGGTAACCAGCAGCTCCATACAACATATGAGGACCCCGTGCAGCTTGTCCGTAGTTCATCCCCAGAGGCACACCACCAGACATTCCACTCATTTGTGATGCACCCATGAAGCCACCACTCACCATGGCAGCCGCTGCTGCCCGGTCATCACGCATCAGTGAATGATACAAGTTAATGGCTTCGACAAGATCCACAGAAAGCTGAGTCAACTGTGCATGCTTACGGTCCACTCGCTCCAATTCGGCATCTATGAGCGGACCCATTTGATGAACTTCCTGCTCCAAGCGCAACATTTCATCGGTATCCTGCGAGGGATCTTCGGGATTTGCTTCGTGTAGCAAATGTAATAGGCGATCAATTTTCGTCTCATCAATTTCGATTGATTGATTAGCAGCTGCAGCGGCTGCAGCTTCAGTCTTTTGTTGCAGCTCCTTGGCGTCCTCTTCAAATTGCACCGACTTTTTAGATTTATTTTGTTGATTGATGTCCAAACGTTCAGGATCCACCGACAGATCGGCAGTAACAAAATTGGATGGGAAAAGTCCATCACCACGCTGATTGTAACCCTTCCACCAATTAGGATCGGAATCATCAGTTACATGAATAATTTCTCCGGCAAAGAAAGTCAATTCATTTTCCTCGGCAGCTTCAAAATCGTACAGAGCACGCACTTTTCGTGGTTCTGGTTGTGCAGGTGCTGAAGAATTCGATGCCCCGCCACTTGTTGAGTTGTTAGTACCAACCGAGCTGGAGCCAGAACCACTAACCGACGGATACAGTGAAGGCTGTAAAAACAGAAACAGATATATTACACAAATCAGTCGACACGAAAACCATCAACGATATGCACATAAGTATTCAATCCAGAACCAGATATTGTTTTCTTTGGACTATTCTTCGTTTCCTTCAAAGAAAGCTCAATAGCCTTGGCGATGTCTTCTTCTTCCTGTTGGCTGCTAACCACATTGGGATCTTTTAAAGCAGCTATTTTAGCAACTGACTTTGGAGGTTTGTCGTTGAGATTGGAGAACTCATATCCTTCATGGCGCAACTTCTGATACAGTGAAGGTATCAAATTCAGCTCGGGGTCATTTTTAAAGTCATTCTCTGCCCATTCCTTAAGGACCTGACGCATTTTCTGGAATATATTTATATATTTTTTATATGATAATAATTTTTTTTTTGTTTTGTTACCAATGAAATCTTTGGTTGTGCACCCTTCAATAGTCGTCGAAACTCATTCTCAAATTCACGCGAAGCAATCTCCAAATGAAAGGACTTGCCACAGTTGCTAGCGCAAGCATTTAGTAATGTTAGGGCCTGCATCACAACGTGCGGATCCGGATGGGCCATACGTTTCATAATCGCCTTTAGGCACTCCTTGGCTAAGCGAGGATTGGTGGATACCTTGTCACATACATCCATGATCAGGGACCAATTCTCATTGGTGTTGGTCTCACTTGTCGCTTTATCTGTAAAAATAACAAAAAATACACTAGTGTATATATTCGAAAGAAAGTTCATATACGTTTTGATATCAATTGTCGAGGCAATTCGGAGACTTGTTATGATAATGACCAAGAGTACGGCACAATCACTTTATTAATGAAGTTCATTTAACGAAGGGCTGATATCGAAAATGGAAATATATTCTACTGGAACAAATTAATATAATAAAAAACGAACGATAGCCGCAAAACAATGGGCTGGTAAGGAAGATTGAAGATGGGCGCGAAACTGACCCTTGAAGTGAGGACTGAAGCAGTTTAATCTACAAAACGGCAGCAGACTCTGTTTAAAATTTTCATATGGCATGACTCATCAGCGAATAAGGCAGTTCAATGGTTCAGGAGTAGGTTTACTGATATCGTTGTTGTCATTGCAGCTGCTGTGATAACTAATAACAATTGCAAACCAAACAAAAAAATTCTATACTTCTTTCTTCAAACATTAATGCGATTGCTCTTTGGCTCATTTAAATGGAAATCAATAAATCACTATTCATTAGAATTAAATTAAGAATATCAATTCGGCATACAAATGATCATAATGCGATCCACACGGAGGCAGCCAAGCAGCACAGAGTCTACACAGCTGATCCGAATACCTATCGAAGCCCAGAGATGAGGTCTGAATGACAGAATCAAGAAAAACAATAAAAAACTCAACATCAAATACTAAGCTCGGGGATGTAGAGTGCAGCGAACTTTTAATATCTTACTGTCTGTAGCACACCGTCACCATCATGACCTGACGTGAAACGCAAAGATGCATTGCCCGGCCCAATACAACGCACCAGGAATAGGTGGGGTCAGGAGTTCATGAATAGATAATCATTTCGGAGCAGACAAAGGTGCCCTCCAGACGGTTTCGTTTTTGTTTTTCTGTCCTTATTTGCGGTTGCCAAATTTACCCGCTAACCCCCCTCCCCCTTTGTGACAGATCACCAATGTTGTATTTCTTTGTGTCTGAGAGTGGTGACATTGACTTGGAGTCCCACATCCAACCCATCTCGAAACCAAAGCAACAACAATTCTTACCGATATCTGCATCGAATGGAGTCGATTGTCCAAAGAGTCCCATGACTGCTGGATGGATTCCTTTTTCGCTAACTTTATTTGAGACTATTACAAATGAAAATGTTTGTATTTCTTGCAGTTTTCGGGGTATTTGCGTATTTTCGTATTTTCAATCGATTTTTATCAGCAAATTTATCTCTTTCCCCTTCGCTGTATTGTGTTTTTTCCCTTGAGATTTATCTACTTCTCACAATTTCAATTAATACCAAAAACTAGGCGTTAAACTGAATTTACTTTTGTTCGCACAGAAAATTAAAAATTTTACTTCTCTTCTTTCTTTCCTTTTATTGTAAAAAATGACTAACGAAAAACGACGACTGCAACTACATCCAGAGTCGAAAATGTCAACTTTTGTTCGCTTTCTCATTTACACTGATTTTCCAATCCGAACAAAAACAAATGTCAAAATGTATGGCTTCCAGCTGGAATTCAGAGAAATGACAGTGGAGTAAGTTAGGTAAAATGTATTGTTCAAATTTCTGACAACTGTAAATAATTAACCACATTTTCTTATTTATATAAATAATAAACGTATTTAATTCATTCTTATTTTCTAAATTTATAAATAAGTTTTGTTATTATTAACCAGTAATCCATTTTGTGTTAGGTTGGAATTCCTCGGATATTCCATACCCTTATCGTTCCATTTTTCTTACTTTCGTCATCTACCATAATCGTTAAATTTCACTTTGACAATAGAAACGTCATTACCGAAACAAAATTTGTATAGACGTAAAGTGGTATTTTTCCAATATTATAAATTTGCAAACTATTGTTTTATGGCTGACTATTTTATTTAAAAACTATGACACTGTCATAGCATTAAAAACGAATGCATTTGAGAACATGAAGTGACCACCTATAATGGCATTAATCGGAAAAGCATAGCAAATCAAATTAAAAAGAATAACGTGAGAGAAAGAAACGCTCGTTGGCTGCTGTTGTGTGGTCGGGGGAGGAAATCTCAAATATTTATTTTCGCCTGAAGCCCAACTTGGTGGAGGAGGCGGTAGCTTTTGTAATTCGATTACTCGAGTAGAATAGTAGAGAAAATTCTTCGTCTGAGGTAAGGTTAAACGGCAGGAATGACCTTCGTACGTGATCCCTGTGGCATCGTTTGCCTCATAATAACCTACGCCGCAGTGATATACGCTGATTATGTGGTTATGCGGTGGATTATTTTACAAACTATGCCCGCAAGGTGAGCAGTAAATACCATTTATTTCAATTTTTAATTTACTTTCAACATTTCATAGTATTTGGGCTCCACTACATGTCGTGCTCTTCAACACAGTTGTCTTTCTCCTGAGTATGTCCCATTTAAAAGCGGTGCTTTCGGATCCCGGAACAGTACCCTTGCCGCTCAATCGACTCGATTTCTCCGACTTACATTCGACACAAAAAAACGGTGGCCACGACCATGGCGAGTGGACGGTGTGCACGCGGTGCGAAACTTACCGTCCACCTCGCGCTCACCATTGTCGCATATGCAAACGCTGCATACGTCGTATGGACCATCATTGCCCGTGGATCAACAACTGTGTCGGCGAACGAAATCAGAAGTTTTTCCTGCAATTCTTGGTATACGTGGGTATTTTGTCTCTGTATTCGGTAGCACTTGTGGTCGGCTCATGGATTTATCCATGCGATGAGTGTAATACGGATGTTTTGGAATCGCAAACGAGAATGTAATATATGTTAATCTCAACCATGGTATTGATAAAACTAAAGTTTTTTATTTTATCATTTTAAGGCTACATAGCGTGATTCTTTTGCTGGAATCAGCACTGTTTGGTTTATTTGTGCTGGCGATAATGGTCGACCAAATGCATGCAATATTATATGATGAAACAGCCGTTGAAGCAGTGCAGCAAAAGGGATCTTATCGTCCAAATCGTCGTAGATTTAATTTGCTTGCAGATGTCTTTGGGCGGGGACATCCGGCGTGCTGGCTAATGCCATGCACTAATTTCAACACGACGAGACGCTTCGACACGCCGTTATTGAGTCATGATGTCTAAAGCACCGTGGATGCAACCATCGATAATGGAACTGATTAGCAAGTCATTGTGCTTTAGTTTTATGTCATTAGTATTTGCACTAATTTCAGGTTTAGTTATTTAATTTAAATTACACTCACCATAACATTCAAGTCGATATTCTTAATCTCTATTGACATTTTATTATTTTTATTTATGTTTTCATTTACGAATGAACTACCTTCTCACCGGAAATAGGGGAATTTACATGTATTATAGTATTTTTATTATTATTTTGTTTTAAATTATGAATTTAGTTTAATTTAGGTTTACCTGTTTTCACCCCAATTGTATTAATGTAATTTGTATTTCGAGTCTGCGTTGCGAGTGCAATTAAAATATTTTTCTACATTCAGAGTTATCATTAGTTATTATTGTAATTAGCAAAATTACCAATTGATATCATTATTATATATTTCGTAGATTACTCAGAATTATAAAGAGCTTTTTGAAGTGCAATACACGCCAATGGAACGCCTTAAGTAATACATTGAAATTGTTGCTGTTCAATTGAATTCATTTTAACTTACAATTTACACATACTATTATATGATATTTTTCATTTCGAAAAAAATAACAAGAAAGTTTAATAATTTTCATCAGATATTGTTTTTAGTGCAATTGCAATTTATTTTTAATTACATTTTTCTACAAATTACATGGAAAACCCATAATCAAAATATTCGCTAAATGAAATGAAGTATTTTATGAATATACAATTCTACCAGATGGAATGTTTGTAAGGTAGTGTGTTAATATATTAGCATATTCCAAAGTAGTGAAATTTGCGAATGAGTTTTTATTGAATATTTGTGTTGTATTTTTACGTTTTAAGTATACATGCAATTCATAATTATTGAAGCGTTATAAAAAAAAATATATCATTCTCTATGTACTAGGTTTAAAAAGTAACTACTCTAGAAGTCTTTCATCCAGCAAAATGTGAACCATATAATTTTATAGACGCCTTTACTGTCTACAATAGCTTATAATTGTACTTACTGAAAAGTATTTTGAAGAAATTTGAAAATTAAACAACACAATTTTTGTAAATCTCCTAATCAATAAAGACTTATAAAATAATGGTATGACTTAAATCAATTACAGAAGTTCATATATTAAGTAAGCCAGACATTAATATGTCCCGGGTTGCTTTCCTTATAGATGACTTCATACTCTACTCTGCAACCCTGGTTTTAGTTTTAATTCCACTCATTCTCTAACCTTGTCAAAGTACACAAAGCACAAAGAAAATGTCTAAAAAAACAATATTTCTTGTACTTATGCAGGGAGGACGAACTTGTTCAACTTATTTTTTATGGAAATCACTATGTTCAAATGTTCTGTTTAATTCTAAAATAAATTACTTATTTTCACTTATTTCAAATTACTTATTTTCAGAAAATTATTTGCAATTTTACAATTTTTTTATGCTTAGAAAGACTATCGAAAATACAAAATGTAACGACCTGTAATCTATAAACCAAGATAACCGATTCCGGAAAACTAAATATATTTCCACAAAACTTATTATCGATTATGTATAAAATAGAATGAATCACACAAGCAATGATGAAATTCATGAAAACAATCGTTAACAACTTAACGATAGCAATACATTTTATACCAAATTATGTTAAACGTAAATAATATCAAAATTCGGTCAAGGAAAAATTTTAGAATTTCGCCAACGTGCGTTTTATCACATCGCTTTCATGTTTAGAACAGCTCAATACAAACACTGTGTGCTGAGGAGCCGATAAAACTTCGTACAATAACATTTTAACATATAAACAAAAACAATATATAACGAAACGAATACTATTTAAGAATTTATATTAGGCAATATTTTATAGATATTCATTTATGCTGAACATGAAACAGTTGCTTCGACTTCCTGTTCTAAGAGCTTCCTAATTTTTTTTAGCTTCCTATTAATACCAATACTGTACAGAGACTTTCCAGTAAGCCTGATCTCAACAGGTTTTTGAAAACCGACTGGAAATATCTGGAAGCCTTTACCACTTCATTCGCTTTAACATAAATCTCCAAACAATTAAGATTATGATATGTAGGCCTAATAATACCTAGAATATAGAGAGTACCAGAGCGCAAAAGAACTAAATAGAAAACAACTGTTTTGTGTTTATTTTGCTGTTATTTCCCCCCACCGATCGCGACACACACTTTTAAACAGTCACTCAAAGTGTGGAATAAAAAACAAAAGTGAAAAAAATCAATTGCGCAGCAAAACAAAATCAGAGCCGAAAGATGCAAAAGTGTGAGCGAGAGACATGACACATGCATGAAACAACAACAATACGAACTCAAATACATGCTCCCCATAAACAACAGAAACAGCAGCAACGACACGCCATACAACTACAAAAACAAAAAGCTTGCTGGGGCCGGTACGTTCGACAGTATATAAAAGAAAGTGCGCATCAGAAAATCCAGTTTAGTTACAAACTGAATTTTGTTCCACCCGAAGGTCTGCGCAAGGAAATCTCTACCGAAGTACAGAGTACAGAAAAACAAAATATATATATTTTTTTTTGTAAAAAGTGAATATAACATAAAAAGAATAACTAGAAATTATCAATAAACTGAGACTCGAACAAAGCAATAGCAAGATGTCGGAGGCTTACTTTGATGAGTACGAACACTATAACTTCGACTATGACAAGCATATCTTCTCTGGCCATAGTGGCAAGCAACGCTCCAAGAAGGAGGCCAGCGAGCACACCAATCACTTCGATCCCAGTGGTCATTCTAGAAAACTTCTAACCAAATTAATGAACACTAACAACAATAAAAAAGGAGGTTGTGCAGTAAAGAACTAAAACGCGAAGAGCATCGAATTTGAGACGGGGAAAGCAAGGAAAAACCATTATATACAAATTAGAAGACTAGAAAAGAAGAAAAACCGTTCCATTAGTTGGTGTGCCGAGAAAGAAATAGGAAAGAAGCAAGGAGTGAAGGAGAAATCGGATTCGAGGCAAAGGCTAAGAGTCTGCAAAGACTGCGGTGCAGTGGGCGCAGGTTGTCGGCCGGAGGCATATCTCTTGCTAAGAGACTAAAACTCAATTTAATCAAGTTTGATTTTCTCTCTAAAATTTTACTACAATTAATATTAGTATTAATAAGCACATGTTATATATGATTTCTAATAGTTCTTCATATTATTTAAGTTCACAAAAATTCTGAACTCAAAAGCAACAAACTTAAAAGATCTTAATTAAATTTAAGTCTTTATTAAATAATTCATACCTAAACGTAAGACTGTAAAATCGTGGAAATATTATGAAAAGATTATCAAAAAAAAATCAATATAAACATGATAAAAAAAGTACCACCTGCATTTTTATTCATTACGTTCCATTTGCATATTGAAGCTGAAAGTTTCACTCGTCATAAAGATTATAAACAGCCTTTGTGAACTCTGCTTCTCCACTGGTGAAGGCTTTACCTTGTATCAAAATAAAATCAGCGAAAACTTGTATTGGATGCAAAACAAAATGGCGCCGGTAAAATCGCATTGAAGTTGTGCATTGCCTCGTGTTTTATTTGTTGTTTAGTGTTTATTCACCATTGAAATACCAGTCTATTAACTACTTTCAATGAGGAACTGATCGGCGTCCTCCAAGTACTTCGGGAAGAAAAGGCTGTATATTTCCGATTCCTGTAAACCAGCTGCAAATCGAGAATGTCTTACAACTAAACTTTTTCACTTTACAACTAGCTCTAAGAACGAAATTGGTTGAAATGTAAGAATATTTGGGGCAAAAAAAATCATTCAGTTCAAAAATTTCCCTCAGTGTGGAATGATTTTGTAATACATTGTATAGAGATTTATTTATAAGAAAAATTTCCGTTACAATTTCTTATCATCCTATATGTGAGTTCCAAATTGATTGCATATATAACAGCTGGCATTATCTATAACCTGAAATGACATTATTACCTCTCCTCTCATTTTCTGTCTATCATCAAAAATCTAGAAATATAGGTGCTGTTAACGTTTTTCATAATACCATCATGTTCCTAGAATATTCTTTTTATATTGAAAACAACTATGAGAAAGCACAACGAGAAGTTAAATGTCTCTTGCGGCGTAGGAAAATGCATTTGAAGTAATTTATTTTTAAAACACATCGCCTATGATAATGAGACGCTGCTGTGTGTCGCACGTTCATGGCCCACAGAAACTTGCCACTTTCGTAATAATTAATACAATTTCAAATCACTCAGAAAGCAATTCTTAAAAGAAATTAAGGTGCATGGTAATATTCGTGATGGAGAACCATGTGTTCGGTCAGGCATGGTTGTATGCGTTTTAATTCTCGAACAAAACGAAATAACCTCGACTTCGGCGGATAAGAAATATCAAATTTCTGTTATCGTCGGATTAATTAAATGCCAATTGTTAAAAACAGACAAATAGAAAACCAAAAATTTCGAATACGTGTTTCATCAATATGTCTCATTGTTTCTTTATACTATTCAATAAATTATTGAAATGAATAATACGAACAAATAATCTGAAATATTCACAAAGGTAACTGTAAACAAAGTCGGTTTTAGTCTCTTGAGAGGGTCGTTAACTCTATTTTTACGAAAACGCGACATCAACATGGCGCAAAAATTATAAAGGGTGTTCACACCGACCTTGGTTGTTGGGTAGCTGGGCAGAATTTTGTATGTTTTGTTCTATATGCTTTCATTGCCAACTTTGTACTACATATATAATGAGACAAATCAAAAAATTAAGAACAAAACAAAACAATAAACCACAACAATTATAAAATGCTAATACCAAGTTTTCGTATTTATCGCCGTTTGCTTTTTTCACAATTTGTTTACAAAATAAAGAACCGGCATTCTGCTTAAGTTACTGTATACATTTGTTTTATTCTTTGCTCATGTTTGTTATCAACCAATATTTGTTCGTGTTTGTTTTTCATATTCAGACGAATTTTGTGACAAAAAGTATTTTATTTATTCTTTAGTCTACCATAAAAATTAACTTGTTCTTAAATATGATAACTCATTAAACCGGAGGATTTAATATGGAGAATTAAGTTGCAGTAAATACTTCACTAAGGGCAGTCTTTATAGAAACAATACAATGAGCAATTTACTCAGTGAATATTTATACTAATTAACTATATAAGTAGCCATATACCAAAATATTCCAAATTAGTTTATGCTAATGACATCAAATTACGGAAGAAGAAGAAACTGTTAGTAACAGTATATTACATTATGTTATTAACGTTTTCTGTAACAGTCGATCATATGGTTATAGTTTATTATGTTTTAACATTACAACTTCTTGGTGAATATATATAAGGAAAATCCTTGGATTAACAAATTATAATTTATATAAATAAATTTATATATATAAATAAATTAAAAAATAAATTATGAAATAAATTATAAAATATGTATAATAATATAATATATATTATTTATGGAACAATGATTATTCAACAAAAAAAATGCTAGCCAGCGAAAATAAATAATTATATATGAATGAGTTTTTATATTTTCAAACTTTACATTGTCCCAATTTATTTAATCTCAATATAAAGAATAAAATAAAATACTCATTTATGTATAATTATTTGAGTATATAAATTATTACAAAAAGTAAAATGTGGCTACATTGGCAGTGACCAATTATGTGGCAACTGGTGGTAATCGTAGTGTCCGAAACATTCAGAAACGACAACACTGGTTTTGACATTTGAACAATTTTCTGATTGTGTCTTGTCCACGAAGCCAATCATTTAATTACAAGTAATGTTTTAATATAATATAATATAACTAACAAATTATTCAGTTCCTTCTATTCACGCTACAAGAAGTGAAAAATGAAATTTGAACACTGGGGGAAAGAAACACTTTTGTGTGTTTCTTTGCTGGCTGTGTGGATTCCCTGCTGTTCGCTGCATGAAGCCAAAGATTTTGATGATTCTATTTTGTATAACATAGAGTTCGATATTCCTGACTTTGATAAACATCCGGTAATATACAGTAAAAAATGCTCAATAGATTTCTTTATGTTAATTTTTTGCGTTAAAGGAATTGAAGAACAACTTAAAACCTTTTTACACATTTGAAAAGGAGAAGTATGAATGTGTTATTCCCTCTGTGGATGATGTTAAAAGTGAAAATAAACCAGGAGAAGCTAAAATTTGTATGTATTTGATGTGATTAATTTCTATATTTATAATAGTTTTTACATAGCTCCATTGACTTTGATCCATCCTGTTTTCTCCGCTAAGAGTTGCTCATACAGAATAGAAGCTTACTGGTCATATGAAATCTGTCACGGTTATCATATTCGACAATATCACGAAGAGAGAGAAGGTTAGTTCCGAAGATACATTTGAAATTAAATTCCAATATTTTTATTCAATTTCTATTCGTGGTGCAGGTAAAAATATTAAATTTCAAGAATATTACCTTGGTAAGTGGAGCGATGAAAAAACAGAGCAGTTAGACAAGTCATTAAAGGAAGAGCGAAAAGCAGGCATCAAACATAAAACAATTAAGATTGATAACATCAAGTATCCATACTTTGAAATGGAAATGACTGATGGGACTATGTGTGATATTATCAACGAACCTCGCACCACGAAAATACGTTATGTCTGTCATCCACACATTAAAACTGAACAGTTCTATTCATTCAAGGAAACCTCATCCTGTCACTATGAGGCTATCATTTTGACATCTCTTTTATGTATGGATCCATCTTTCCGCCCAGAAGGGTCAAAAGAATTTGCTATCAAGTGCTTTGATTCCCTAGAAAAGACGCATAAGCCCCTTTCAATGTTACGCATGGAGTTTGAGGCTTTTGATAATTTTAGAATATATGATCTACCATCGGAAGATAAAATTGAAGCTGCGGGTAAACAAGATGTTAATACAGAGCATTATATGTTGCCCAATAAGTTTGGAACTTATGTTAACAATTTGGCGAAAGAATTAAAACAACGATCTAATAGTGAAGATGTTCAAAAACCTCCACCGCCTGCTCCAGATTCGTATCTATCGCTCATCAAAGTTTTATCGAGTCTGAATTGCCTAACTGGAGTGAGTTTTTTTTAGTTTAATTTAATTTACTAAGTAATGTTTCTTTTATATTTATTATACACAGGGTACTGGTTGGTGGAAATATGAATTTTGTCATCGTACTCATGTACGGCAATTCCATAAACATGATCAATTTGAAGTCGAAATTTATTTGGGATACTTTAGTGAATGGGCGCATCGTCAATGGATAACAAAAAATCCCGACAAAGCATTCAAAAGAGGTCAGTCTACTTCCATTTGGCATCACTATGAGGGCGGTTCATATTGCGATCGCACTTCAAAGCCCAGAGAAGTGGATGTCAAACTAACCTGTGCTCCGACTAATCCGACATCTGTTTCCATGTATTTATTGGAACCAAAGACGTGTCAATACATTTTGGTGGTGGAATCATCCATTATATGCTCTATAATGAAAATAACAGATGAGTTTGGTTTGGTCGATTTATCAAAGGCACCAGACTTGCTTCGGGAAATGGAAATTGAACTCTTAGAGGAGAGCCCAGCTGAAAGCCGGTCGGAAGAAATCGAAGTTAAGAGCGAAAGCACTAGTCTAAATCCTACTGGTGCGACAGGCACAGTCAGCGAAGTACCACCTGAAGAGGAGGTTCCACCAGGAGATGAGTTACACGATTAAGTTTTCATATTTATTATAATTTGTATGTTTACATTTTGCATTAAATTGAATTTGTCTGTGTATATGATATTAAATGAAACATAAAAGCAAACTATTTGTGGTATAGTATGAATTAACAAAATAAATTATGCCAAAACATACATATCTATTCTTAAACGTACATGGTGGCCGGCATTATTTCATCGGCGGCAATTTCCAACTTGGCCATGTTGTGAGTTATATTGTTTTTATCCGAATGTATCTCTGCGACTACATCAGTAAATAGTTTTTCCCATTCCCAAACTTCGTCGGCCTCATCCAACGTGTCTTGTTCTTGTAGGCAACGAGTGAGTATAGATAAATCGACATCTTCGATCGCAGAGAAGGCATTCTGCGCAAGCAAATCGGAGTTTAACTCTTTCAGAGCAACAACACGATTTATCGATACCCTTAAATATTAAGAGATACTGAATTGAAATTTATCGATTCACTTCCAAATTATAAACTTACTTCGGTGGCTCTACGATTTCATTCATGATTACTTCATCTTTTACATCGTCTAAGTCTGGAATAATCGGTATCTCATCTTCCGGATGAGAGCTGTTAATTGATTTCGGCGATGAAAATTGAAAACGTTCACTAAAATAACATTAATTATTTCCTTGTTTAGAATTCCAAAAGATTTATATTTTCTTACTCCTCGAACGAATTTTTCTTAGTCCTGTTAATAAAATGAATTTTAGATATTAGAAATAAGATTTAGAAATAATTTTGGTTAAATTTAAATGTTCAAATATACTTCAGGGTCTTCAAGCCTCCTGAGTCTGCCCACCCGCCGGATATTCTCCGGGGCGGTCGTCTGGCATCGGAATCAACATGTGTTCCAGAAGTTTGCGGAGGTGAGGCGGATGCAGTTGATGTGCTACTGAATGCACTGTTCTGTTGAAGGTCCAAGGTTATATCCAACGCAATGTCTTTATTCCCATTGTTGGTAGTGCTTCCGCCAGCAGTGGCTGCAGTTGTGGACGATGCTGCTGAACTGGCCTCTTTCGAAGCATCGCGACTCTTGGCACGACGACCCTTGCGTGCGGTGGTCTAACAAGAATGGTAATAAAATCAAGAAGATAATTTTTTACTGCGGATACCTTTCGAATAGACATTTTTAGTTCTTCTGCCCAATCCATTGTGTATTAGTTGATTGTTTAAATATATTTTACCATGCAGCGAATTGATTTATTCCCACTAATTATACTTTGTTTACAACCTGTTTCGTTACTAAGCAACATATACAAAACAAAATAAGTTTATTCGGCATTTATTGTAAATAAACCTTTTCACAATAGATATTACCAAAAATATGTATTTGTATTTCAAAAATATGCAATATAGACAATGATTGTGAATAACCTGTTAAATCATTGTGACTTTTCAGTTCTAATGAGACGTCACCTAAAGAAGGGCAGCATAAAAGTAGGCTTTATTTTTTTTGGTATTTAAAAAAATATTTTTATTACTATCAATAATTTTCAAACATTTCTAGATCACTCTGAAAACTACAAAGAAACATGTTAACAGATACGGACGATGACTTCTTCTTCGAAGAGGATAAACTGTAAGTTCCAAAGTTTTCATCACTTTATTTCTTTTAGCCATGCATATGTTGACTTGACGTTCTTTTGTTATTAATCAATATCTACAAAACTTTCACTATTTAAACTTCTTCTTCTGTTGAGTGTTTTTGGTTTTAACTTGTATTTGGAAGAATCGATGTTTTAAATTTTCAATTACTCATCCTTTTGTATTAATGAAATGTATCAATTTAAAACAATGATCGAATACAATGAAGTAGGTCCCAATCTAACGACGATGTCACTCACGCCGTGCTGACAATCGACGAACGGCAGTCGCAGCAGTAAGTATATGAAACGAACTTCAATTTGAGGACCGCAATTGTTTCTAAAATATTCACAACTGTTCACACTTCCCACTTCTGCAATTGAACAAAGTCCAAGCCACACGCAGGAACATGAACAGCCAGAGGTGAAGCATGCTGAC
This sequence comes from Coelopa pilipes, assembly GCA_947389925.1. NCBI lineage: Eukaryota > Metazoa > Arthropoda > Insecta > Diptera > Coelopidae > Coelopa > Coelopa pilipes. The sequence continues at coordinate 56,816,367 of OX376696.1, forward strand.
GACGATGTCCCCCAGACATCGACATCGACAGCTACCTCATTTGGTATAGTCGTTTGCTCTGGCGAAGATCATTTGGAGAAACTGAGTAACATAACTAGGTAGAGAAATGAGTTAGAGCGATTGTAAGTTTGTGTTAGGAAAGTTAAACAACCTGTGATGCCCGTTTTTGAACGCTAGACAAGTTACAATTTAGATTTACATTCAACTACAACTATCTACATTGTGGCATCCCTAATTCCTAGAAGTATATAATGGTGATATAGAATTTTAGGACAGTAACAATTATTCTTTAGAAATACAACAACAGGAAATCGTTGCTTTTTAAATGTACTACTTAATCTCCTTCTAAAAACGTCCTTTATATTAGCTGTAATGATATCAATATTATATCCATAATCGCATCAAAAATTAAATGCTCTAGGCGTCTATAAAATTCCAATTAACTTAAATAGCTGAATGTGTGTGTGTGCATAAATATTATTATCAGTTATATAGTTTTCCTATTTCCGTTTCCGCATGCTTCTTTCAAACTATCCTATGATATAAATTATGATGTTTTGCTTTCTTTATGTTAATTTTAAATAAATATACCTAAATTACAACTCCATCTATTTTCACAATAATAGAGGGATGACGGTTACACCCAAATCCGTTGTAATAACCAAAGACGAGAGCAACTTGATTGGCATTAGCATAGGGGGCGGTGCTCCCATGTGCCCGTGTCTTTATATTGTCCAGGTAAGTATTTTGATCTCTGAAATCGTATTTTTAATTTTAATTATTATGTAGGTTTTCGACGGTACACCTGCTGCACGTGAAGGCTCTCTAGAGAGTGGTGACGAACTACTGGCAGTTAATTCAGTAAGCGTGAAGGGAAAGACGAAAATCGATGTTGCCAAAATGATCCAGGCAACCACAAATGATGTTACAATCCATTACAATAAGTTACATGCAGACCTGGAACAGGGCAAATCACTTGATATTGTTCTCAAGAAGCTGAAGCATCGTTTTGTGGAATCGATGTCCAGCAACACAGCCGACACCCTTGGGTTATCGCGGGCTATACTATGTAATGATTCGCTGGTAAAGCGTCTGGAGGAGCTTGAGGGGACGGAACTAATGTACAAAGGCTTGGTCGAACATGCACGCCGCATGCTCAAGGCTTACTTTGATTTACTACAAACGTACAAGTCATTCGGTGACATATTTACACAAATCAGTGTACGCGAGCCGCAACAACGAGCCTCGGAAGCATTTCGCATCTTCGGTGAATTCCATCGTCATTTGGAAAAGGATGGCGTGAAGATTATCAAGCAGATAAAACCGATTTTGGATGATATCGGCACATACCTAAATAAAGCGATTCCCGATACGAAATTGACAGTCCGACGATATGCCGATGCGAAATTCACCTACTTGTCCTACTGTCTCAAAGTTAAAGAAATGGACGATGAGGAACATGGATTTGCGGCATTACAGGAACCGCTCTATCGCGTGGAGACGGGCAACTATGAGTATCGTTTAATTTTGCGGTGCCGCCAGGACGCTCGCAGTAAGTTTGCCAAACTGCGAACGGATGTTTTGGAGAAAATGGAGCTGCTGGAGTGTAAGCATGCGACAGATCTAAATAATCAACTGAGACGATTACTGGATAGTTTGGCTCAACTGAATCAATCCGTTGTCGATAGAATGGACGCTTTGCCTCCGCTCTTTCCAATTGAAGTGGACTTCAAGGAAACCGATTTTCAATATAAATCAAGCACCCTAAAACCACAGGAAGTTGATGATGACGATGAACCAGAGTGCAGTGGTGGTGCTAGTGGAAGTGAAGTTATTTGTGGTCAAGAGGCATTGGAGAACCCCGCAGAAATCGTTAATGTATCAGCTCGATCAGAAGTCAAGGAAGAAATTCTCTTAACTGGCATTGAAGATATGATGGAAAAATCTACGATATCTACATCGCCGCCAACAAGTAGTAATGAGACATTGCTAAAGGAATTGGGTCTGTTCGGTATCGACCTTTCAAAGCCTCAAGGAACGCATAGCGAAAAGGATTCTGCTGCTGAAAAGGATTCATTCAACTTTGATTTATTTTTAAATCAAACATCAACCACAAAGACAAAACTAGAACGCGATCTAATGGAAGTAAATTCATGTGAAATGGATCTTCTCCTGCAGTAAATAATGTATATGAGAGATCTATGGAGCTTTAAGCAACTAAAGTTTCAGGCGAGAATTCCTTCCTATATAGTTAAGATTAAATGAATAATTTAGAAATAATGTCATACATAGGCTAAAGCATATAAATATATGGCGATGTGTTTTGTATAACTTCTCTATTAAATTTATTATCATTATAACTCTGCATTAAATATACTGGATATATTATTCCAAATTAAATTCAATGAAAATAGGGACCACAAATGTTAACAAAATTGGATATTACTAAAACTAATATTCTGGAACATCCTGTATGATTTGGCTTATAAATAGTAGTGAAAATTCACAATTGTTTCATTATAGATTAAATCAACCTCATATCGAACATTTTGGTTGGCGCGTGTTTTGTAAATAAGTAATATTTGTATATTTAATAGCAATATAATATTACATATGCCACCGAAATCATTGAGTAAGAAAACTGGCAGTACCACATCTTGGTTCCATTGTGAAAAGTGTGATGTACACATTACTTCAAAGGAACGGGACACACATGAGAAAGTTTGTCCTATTGTCGGGACGAATTTCTCAAATGGTTTCGGTTTGGAGTACGTTTGGAACAACACACTCTTCACATGCAGTGTAGAATGTAAGAAGTTCAATACAGAAGAGTTGAATGAATTGCCCGATAAGCATGTGAATCAAATGATTTTCATATCGGAGGGTGCAATGCGCTTAGCCAACTTCCATATTGGACAACCCGTAGCCATATATGCCCTAGAGCGAGACGAGATGGCACCTCTTGTTAGAAATGTATGGCCGGTTCCAGAAAAATTTCTATCAACAATATTTATATCACCAAATGGTGAGTGATCATAATGTATATATCGTACATTCTATGTAATACTTCTTATGCACATTTACTAAGATTTTGAACATTATTGGAAGCATATAAAAGGAACGCGAATAAAAGTTCAAGGACTTTCTTGTGCCAAAGTCAGTGCAGCCAAACAAGTGCAATTAAAAATGAACTCAGTAACAGAGTTTAATAAGCAACAAATCCGGGATGTTGAACGCATTTTGAAACAAGAAATGAAAAGTTGTATTTATACCAATGGGAGTTTAATACATTTGGATTTCTTCAACAAAGCATTTGACTTTAGTATCATCAGTTGGGATGCAATAACCCCAAAGAATAATTTAGATCCATCGTTGGAAAATGCTTTAGAAAATATGCAGTTAAGTAATGACAAAACCACAAATTTTCTACAAGTTGTTTCCAGCACCCAAATTTATGTGGAAAATCAATTGGCTAGAGAACTAGAAGAGAAAGAAACAGTTACATTTGTAACAAAAGAGAATATTGGTGGATTAGATGAAAAATTAAGAATCATAGAAGAAGCTATTCAATCTGGTTTAGGAATGAAAGATTTACCCAAAGGTTAGCAAGTAATTTTTCAAAGTTTTTATTCTTCATTTACATTAAATATATAATGACTGTAGGTGTTAAAATATCACGTGGTCTTCTTCTTTATGGTTCGACGGGTTGCGGAAAAACCATGATTTGCGAAGCTATGTCCAATAGTTTACGTAGTGCATTGAAAAACTACAACGTCATTAAGATAAACACAGGAGAGTTGTTCAGTAAGTTCCTTGGTGAAACGGAGAAAAATCTATCAATGTACTTTGAACAGGCTTATTCTGACTACCCAAGACCATCTCTTATAATCATTGAGGATGTTCACAATTTATGTCCAAAACATGAAACCAACGATGTAGTGAAGAGAGTGTCGGTGGCATTCCTTAGTATGCTGGATGCAATGAGTTCCAGAAAAGAAGCCCAACACACATTTCTACTTGCCACTACCTCAAATATAGATGCTTTGAATGCAAGTATTCGGCGTTGTGGACGCCTAGACACTGAAGTGGAGATTGAAGCGCCAGGTCCTTCCGGTCGTTTAGACATTTTAAAATGTATTCTACGAAAAGTTAATCATACGTTAAATGAATCTGAAATTAAAGATATTGCACAAGTCACTCATGGTTTTGTTGGTGCAGATATCGCGAATTTAATATACAACGCTTCTTTGACCGCTCTAAAGTCATCGAAACCGCTTTTGAATGTGCAGGATATCCGCAATTCCTTATCATATATTAAGCCATCTGCTATGCGAGAAGTTCTTATTGAAAATCCGAACGTACGATGGTCTGATATTGGTGGACAGCATGATTTGAAATTAAAACTCAAACAAGCCATTGAGTGGCCACTGCTACATCCGGAAAAATTTCAACGTCTTGGAATAAAACCTCCTCGAGGTATACTCATGTTTGGCCCCCCTGGATGCTCTAAAACAATGGTTGCAAAGGCTCTGGCGACTGAAAGTCAATTGAATTTTCTTTCAATAAAGGGTCCCGAACTGTTTTCAATGTGGGTTGGCGAATCTGAACGAGCTGTACGCGAAGTGTTTCGCAAAGCAAGACAAGTAGCTCCGTCAATTGTGTTTTTTGATGAAATCGACGCGATTAGCGGTGAAAGGTCAGACGGAGGATCTGGTTCTTCGGTGAAGGAGCGTGTATTAACGCAGTTGCTCACGGAAATGGATGGTGTGGAGTCATTGAAAGATGTAACTATTGTTGCGGCAACCAATCGTCCAGATATGATTGATAAAGCTTTGCTGCGCCCAGGACGGATTGATAGAATAGTATACGTTGGTTTGCCTGATGTAGACGCTAGACGAGATATATTTGGAATCAAGTTATCTAAAATGCCATTGACTTCAGATGTAGATGTTGAGCTGTTGGTTCAAAGAACTGAAGGTTATACAGGTGCCGAGATACAAGCTGTGTGCCACGAAGCAGCCTTAAAAACCCTTGAAGGAAATTTTGATGCTGAGAAGGTTACGTGGTCTCAATTCGAATATGCCTTAAGTATTGTTCAGCCTCGTACTAATCTCGAATTGTTAAGTATATACGAGGAGTACATAAAAAAGAGTTAATGTTCCAAAAATATATAAGTCAAATACCGAGTATTGCATATTTTTCATTTAGCACATACATGATATTTCAAATATGGATCTCCTTCATAGTTTTCCCCAACTCAGTATAGGTTTTCTTGGTGTTGTGGCTGAGTTGTGGAAAAATCTAATATTGATTCTTTTGTAAAATCATAGGTATGTAAAGTCGATGTAGAGGATATTGGGAATTCTGTACCAGAAACATCCATTACTTGAGGATTTAGTGAAGATATACCATTTAAATCGGGTAGAGGTTCTCGGTTAAATTGTCCTAATTCTATATTACGACAAGATTTATCTCCCACAGTAATGTCGTCTGTTTGAGCAGATAGCTCGATTTTTGAAGTGCCAAGGTAGTTGTTAATTAGCGTCGATTCGTTGGTTATTTGTGGTGATTGATCTTTTTTGCTACAAATAAAAATATGAATGAAATATTAATTTTTAGCTCCTGTTTGAACGATTACCTTTCATTGAGATGCTTTTTCATATGTCGAACAAGTGCGGACGATTGATTAAATTTCCACGGGCAATGCCTGCACTGAAAGGGCTTTTCACCATTGTGTGTTCTATAAAATATAACAATAGTCATTTGAGTCGATATGAAAAAATTAATTCTCGACCTACCTCAGATGACAAATTAAGTTCGATCTACTGCCAAAAACCCGACTACATTCGGAGCACGCGTGTCTACGAATGCCTTTGTGGACAGCGGTCATGTGAGTGCTCAGGTAACTTCGCTTTGCAAACGCTTTCTGACAGACTTCGCACACGATGTCTTTCGTACTCTTATGTACAGGTTCATGTTTCCTCAGATCACGTTGGGTTTTAAAGCGCAAGGCACACTGAGAACATGCAAAATCCCGTGTGTCCAAGTGCGTTTGTTTGTGTGCCTTCAAATTACTCGTCGTTGTGAAGAAACTGGAACAGATTTCGCATTGAAATCGTCTCTCACCAGTGTGTGTCCGTATATGCAATAGCAAATTGCTGGATTGTGCGAATCGTCTGGGACAAATCTAAAAATATAATGAAAATTCTCGTGTACATAGAGCAAGTCTTTAAATTAATGCGAACATGTTTTTTTTTTTTTTTTTTTTTTCAAGGTTCGATGAGTTGAATTTGTAAACGAATGTCCAAAGATTTTAAAATATAATCAAGAATGTTGTGTAGTTCAAAGCAATATGCATTGTTTATTGCTATTGAACTGACGGTGTATTATTTATTAAGTTTAGACATACGGTGGCTCACAAAAATGTGCGGACAATTGATTGTAAATGTATTTCATTATATTGGTTTTCCAAACTCTTTTCGATTTATGTACCATGTTTTATTAAACTATTTAAGAAAAATATATATATATATATATGTATCCTGCAATAATTAATAATAATGAATGGAAAATTATATTAAGGACGAATTGATGTTATTTTCTTCGCAATATAAAATAATAAAAAAAAAGTAATGAATTGCTACTATACGGATAGTTTGGTTTGACACTGTAGTTTTATTTGCTCCACATTTTACGACCGGGCAGACATCGCATATGATCGTTATCTGGTGTAATCAAATGTTTACAGAAATAAAGGGTTAAAATTTATTCACTGAACGATAACCATACAACTGTTTGACAAACGGATTGATTTGTATAAGCTAAGAAAACTTGCGCAACCACAAGTTGTTTCACATGTTCTGTTCGTTTTCGATTTTCTTGTTGCAATATCAACCGAATGGTTATCGCATGAGTACGGTTTAAATAACTTCCACTAGATTCAGCGAGTTTGTGGACGTTTAGTCGGTGTTAAGATTTTCTCTGGGACGTTCACGTTCACAAACTGGTTTCAACATCATTTTTGTATCTCGCGTAGCGGCCAAGTACATTCCATGATCTCACAATATGCAAACATGGCTACGAATATCCTTGTTGCTTTGTACATTCGGGTTCTTTCGCGAAATGCGCCCGTCGGAGCCGTTCGTTACCGAATATCTAACCGGTGATTGGCGCAATATAACCAGCGAGCAGGTGAACAAGGAGATTTATCCGTTCGGAACGTATGCCGTCCTCGCACAACTGGTGGTCATTTTCCTCATCACAGATATTTTACGCTATAAACCAATCATTGTGCTATCGGCATGTGCTGGAATTATACTATTTGCTATATTGCTTTGGACTAAGACCATATTGGAACTGCAAATTGGACAGGTATTCTATGGAACGTTCATGGCCAGCGAGGTAGCATACTATACATACATATATGCCAAAGTTGAGAAGAGTCGTTATCAAATCGTGACAGGCCACACACGTTCGGCAATCCTATGTGGCAAGTTTTTGGGTGGAGTTTTGGCCCAGGTCCTTGTTTCAACAGACACAATGGACTATCGCGGACTACATTTCATTTCCTTTGGTTCACAAGTGATATCACTCTTTATTGCTATAGCGTTGCCGGCGGCAAGAAAAAGTCTATATTTTTATACCGAACACAAGATGGAGGTTGATATGTCTGCAATTCCAAAAAATGTGATAGAACAAACATGTGCTAGTGAACAAAACTTCTCTGTTAATTCAATTGGTAACTAATAAACAATACATTTTAATATACACATTATTATTGAACGTTTTCCCAGAAACAGAAGTACAACCAAAATTCTCCTGGCGGAATGCATCTATTTTGTTGTTGCAACATACTAAGAGTGCTTATACAAAACCCGTGGTCGTACAGTGGAGTTTTTGGTGGGCTCTTGCTACATGTGGCCAACTGCAAGTTATATCCTATGTACAATTTCTGTGGAAGGAAATCGACCCCAACCATGAGAGCTTCTATAATGGCGCTGTGGAAGCCACTGTAACACTATTAGGAGCCGGCGGAGCTATGGCAGCTGGACACATGAATAGCAGCAAACATAAACAATGGCACATGTGGGTTTTAACCATATGTTCCCTACTGATGGGAGCCTTTCTCATCATATCTGCAATAACAAACCTTGTTTGGATTGCCTACTCAATGTATATACTATTCGGCATTGTATATTTCTTCGTCATAACAATTGCAAGTGCGATTGTAGCTGAAAACTTGAGTGATGATAGTTTTGGCTTAATTTTTGGTATCAACACTTTAATCGCTCTGTCTTTGCAAACTATATTAACACTAGTAGTGGTCACTGATACCGGTCTTGGTTTAGATCCTCGAGACCAATACGTTATTTATGGAGTATATTTTATAGTCTTAGCTGGTTTATATTGTGCAGCTGTACCCTTTAAGTACATCATTAGATATGTTCGTAATTCTAAATATATATGTCAATAATTGTACTATTTGATTAGTTGGTCTTCGTAAGGCCTAGTAGTAGTAACAATACGATCAGGGATATTATTGAATAGTTTTGTAATAAAAAGTGGTATAATTATACCAAATATATTTAAAGAAATTTGTATACTTACCTTGCATTTGTATGGTTTTTCCCCAGTATGAGTACGCATGTGTACTTCTAAATATCCGGAATAGTTAAATATTTTCGGACATTTTGGACATTTCTCAGGAGCCTTTAAAGATTTTTTGTGGCACTTCGTGTGTTTTTTGGTAGGGGACTCAACAAAATAAAAATTAATTAAAAATGGGTTTACCCACATTCTAATATAAATAATATACCTGATTGAGAAGTTCGTTTCCCTTACTTGTATTAATTAATTTATTATTCTCTATGTGCGTCATCAGAGTAAAATCTCTTTCATCTGCTAAACTTATTTCAGTCGGAATATCGCTTAACGTATCTTCAGCTTCGGAACGAGTCAAACCACTAACATCGATTACAACATCGTTTAAAACATCATCCTCAACTTCGATGTCATTCGAAGCGTTCCTTTCAAACATATCATAAATATTTTCATATATACACGAAGTGTCATCGACCATTCCTTGAGAAACATTGGCAGAAGATGAAATGCAAGATGACTCTTGGTTACTAAGTCCAGAAAAAAAGGAAGTTAATGTTATTTTACAACTGAGTGTTCATATTCTATTACTCCATTATCTTTGCTAACGTAATGTTATTTGTATTACGCACAGCTTCTCCAGAGGATAACCCAAGGATAGTGTTTCCTGTGGCATTCACCAAATACTCGCGTAGACGATTTTCCGATGATTCGGAGAGTTGCTGCAGATTATATGCGTCCAATAACCGATATAAACAGGATTGACAAAGTAAAGTCGGCAGACTTTCATCGGGATTAAACTATGGAGATATAGGTCTCGACAGATAGGATATTATAAAAGGGTTTAATAAAAACTCACCTTAAATATATTCAATTTTTCTATCATTTCTATGGGTCGTACAAGGAATGTAGGACTGAATATGGAAACTAAAATATCGTTTTTTAAACAAATCCTACATATTTTATGTATCTCAAATAGAGGAATTGAATCCATTGGACATAACTTAATATTTTTAGTTCATTGAATTGCTATTATCAACACCTCAAAAGAAATTCATATACATTTTAAAATATAAGTGGCTGATAACTGAAAAACGATTTTTCTCTTTTTTTTCCCGGAGAAGAAGTTTTTGTTGTTATTCAACCAAAAATCCACGGTTCGGAGATCGGAGACAACGATCCAAACACTGACTTTTTATAATCCGTGTTTCGTCCGATTTGATCCGTGCGAGGGGTCGGACATATGATGAAAGAAGCGAACAAAATCAACCAAATACAATTCACAATAGATTAATTTGACATTTTCTCACTGTTTCTCTTTGTTGCTTATAATAAACAGAAATTTGGACAACAGTTTTGTTTGTTAATATTTGGACGTCTGTAAGTAAAATCATTGAGCAAGTGTAAATTTAGTTATCTTCTAGTCTATAAGTTTGTAAGATTCAAGGAATAGTGTCAGTGCATACGTTTATGTGTACTACGTTCAACACCAAGTGAGTCATTTTCCGCTAGTTTTTAGTCGCAATATTTTTGAACTGATTACGAAGATAATTAATTAGATAAGTAATAACTTCATAATTTTCGCCTCGTTCTAACAGTTGTCACTGTACCCTACCTACTCCACTCTGTAGTACAATTTAGTACGACAGTAAATGGCGAGTGAAGCCCCAGAAGTGCTTCTCAAAAATGAAGCGTCCATTGGTGGTACCATTTACTCTACGACATCAAATCCTTCTACTGAAGCACCATCTCTATCGGAATTGTACTCCCAGAAGGATTTTTACATTGGCGTAGGTTTGGCAATAAGCTCCTGCTTCTTCATCGGCTCCAGTTTCATTATTAAGAAGAAAGCTCTCATTCGACTCAACAGACATGGAGAATTGCGAGCTGGAGCTGGTGGCTTTGGTTACTTAAAGGAATGGATATGGTGGGCCGGATTGCTAACAAGTAAGATTAAACTCGACAGGATTAGAAATATCTTAACAGAATATCTTTGTAATTTTAAGTGGGTCTTGGTGAAGCAGCCAATTTTGCAGCTTACGCTTTTGCTCCTGCATCACTTGTCACTCCCCTCGGTGCGCTAAGTGTAATTATCTCAGCTGTAATGGCTTCAAAATTCCTTAATGAAAAACTAAATTTGCTTGGAAAATTGGGATGCTTCCTTTGTATACTGGGCTCTACTATTATTGTAATTCATTCACCGAAGGAAAAGGAAGTTGATGATTTGGCTGTTTTATTTGAAAAACTACAAGACCCAGGATTTATGCTGTACGTAATATGCATAATTGGATCCAGTATATTCGTGGCATGTTTTATAGCACCGCGACACGGTCACACGAATATTGTTATCTATATATTCCTTTGTTCTGGTATTGGTTCCTTGACAGTGATGTCTTGTAAAGCACTTGGTCTAGCTATTCGCAATACAATAAATGGACCGGTGAATGAATTCACTACTTGGATGCCTTGGTTTTTGATAATAGTAACCATTACGTTTATAGCCATACAGATGAATTATCTGAATAAAGCCCTGGACATTTTTAATACGGGAATAGTGACGCCTGTCTATTACGTAATGTTCACTACATTGGTTATAACAGCCTCAGCAATACTCTTCAAGGAATTCACTCATATGAAATTTGAAGACATTTTAGGAGACATTTGTGGATTCTTGATTGTAATCACTGCTGTCTTTATGTTGAATGCCTTTAAAGATTTGGACATTTCACTGAGTGATGTACGTGGTTTGATGCGTCCTAAAATGCAAAAATTGACACAATTTGATGACGAGGTATTGGTGACTCAAAATCTAAGGGAGCGCAAATTTTCGTATGGATCTGGTGAAATATTTAGAAAGGCATGACGTAAACACCGACATCAAGTTTGATTATAATTCCACTTTATTCCTAAACATTCATTTGACACTAAAATTCTTTATAATTGTTGTATTATGTTGTAAAAAATTTGAGACTTAATTCTAGATAAGGATATAAAATATTGGCATACTTTGTAATTAGACATCATAAGTAGTTTAAAAAGCAATAATATATGTAATGAATGAAAATCATTGTAACCGGCAATAATAAATCAAAAGGGTCTGTTATAAGACGAAAAGAAAATAAATAATATAAGAATATGTATTTTGGTTTTGTTTTTCATGGAGAATATTTTATATACAATAAGCAGGACTAATAAAAGCCTTTTTATTGTATTGGGTGATTATGTCACAATACATACCCAGTCGATAACGGTCGCATCCGCATTAAATTTCGAGGAAGATGCGACGGCTTTCCTAACTGGGTGCACGATTTCGCAAATGTTTTGAGACGTCAACTTTGTTTATTTTTACCTTCCCAGATTTTTTCACAAAAATTCGTTACTATAGGTGGCAATACGTAATTTAATCATTTAATCTATTACTACTCTGTTTAATGTTTTCACTAAACCCCCGATTTCGCAAATGAGAACCCGATAAGAAAAATCCGGATAAATAAAATTTATCCAAAGTATGTTTCTATAAGAAATTTTTATTGAAATGCTCGTACAATTGAATTAAATTGCTTCTCGAAAAAGAATTAATTTTAATTGAAGCCCAATTACGTAATTGTTTGTGGAAGCTATTTCTTCGCATATTATCCGAATTACCACATTTAAGCACCCAATTGCTTATAAAGAATTGGTACATAGTCATCCCATTCTGCCTGGTAGAAATTTCCAGCCACTGGTTGTCCCAGAGCATATTTCTTTGCGAATGTCTCGATTTTAAATCCACCACGGTTGTCACCGCTGTTATTCGGTAAACGTTTCTCCTCAAAGTCCAACTTGCGACCCTGCTTATACACTAGAAAAACGTAGCGATGCAAGCCAGTGCCTTGTGGGGGTCCGGATCCAATGTAGGCAGACAGAACATCGCCCTTGGAGATATCGCATCCGGGAATGTTTCCAACAAGCCAATGATGCCACTCTCGAAACTCTGGTGTCGCTCGACTTGGAGCATCCGGATCTGTCATGCATACAGTATACAAGGCCCCTTCCTCGGCGGTCCAGGTGATTGTAGGCTGATCTTTGACTTGAGTTGGTGTCAAAACGTTACCTTGGCAAACATTTACTCCACTTGGGAAGGCAACGTTGCAAACCTCTTTCGGAGCTACTGAAATAACATCGGGCACAACGCAATGCTCCTCCATTTCGGCTTTCAATAAACTTGCGGAATAAAAACGACGTGCGTGTGTGGAAACAACTGGAATTGCGGGCTTTCGCTCAAAAACAGAATTAAGGTAATTGACAGCTGTCGGCTGAGTGGAGAGTGTCAAAATAGAACGTTCGAATACATGCTGTCCATAGAATGGTTGGCGAATCAGTGGCGCAACACGTCCAAGTGCCCGACAAACAGACGACATGCTTGCACGATGAAATTCCGACAAAATGTATATATTGACTGGCGGTTTTTAGTAATTCGGAATTCGGCAAATATCTTGAGTGGAGACTTAACACAAATTGTGTTCTATTACAATTGTTCGAATAATGATATAAATTGTCTCACACCCTACACCCAGTAATATATGTTTTTATGAAAAACCTTTAATTTTGAAATTTAAAACAAGGTTGAAATTTTAAACAACAAAAATGTAATGTTTATTTTTAAATTCATACATCTACAAGGTACATTTAGTGGAATTTGATTTTAGAACTTTCAATTCTAATTAGTTCAAAATGGTGACCGGGACAAATCAAGTTTTCATTTAACGGGAATTCTCACCTGGAGCATCTGCAATAGTTTGTAATTAATGAATATATATTAAACTTAAAAACGCTTCTCTGGAAATTTTACTTCGAAATATGAAGGAAACCTTACCCTATTAGTTTTATCGAATATGGCATTCACACGTACTTGATCCATTGCATAAGAGTCAATGAATTTGTCGAACAAATACCCACGTTTCATTGACTCCAAAACAATACGATCCTCTCCAATTGTTAGGTTAAACTCTTCTGAGGAAATCTTAGAGAGACAGATATACAAAAAATGTGGGTTTCTAAATAATTAGTTTGTTTTTATAATGGTAGTACTCACGCATTTCGGCAAGTAAAATTCTGCTCGAATCTCATCCACCTTTTCACCTCTTAATTTGGCAGACAATTGAAATTCCGGCTCCGTGGAGGCTGCTTGAGCAATTTCCTTTTTAATCTTTACAGTATTCTTGGCTGTTAATTCTTCCGATTTTTTTCTAATGGCAAATAGTTCCTTTGCATCGACTTCCTGTACAAGGGGACCTCGAGACGTGCCAAACCCTGACTTTTCTAATGATTGAAGCATCTCCTTGTCTGCATCAGACGGATTGGAGTAGGAGCTCAAAACAGTTTTCACATCTTTATTGCGAACTCGGTGAGCTACTAGGTTCCCAATAAATTTACGATTATTCAAAATAATAGCTTTATCAATTTTTAGCTGTACATTATATTTATCACTTAACGCTTCGGCTATCAGAGCCAAGAAGAAGTCCTTGAAGAGTAGTGATTTTTCGCATTTGGCAAAGAATTTTGGATTAATTGCAATATCGCAAGCATCGACTGGATTATTCGATTTATCCTTGGTTATTCGTGGCTCGGAAATACTCATAGGAATACGAAATAAGCTGGGCTTATCCGATTGTAAAATTTCCGATAGTTCTTCCTCGGTGATATCCTCTGGAGAAGGGATCTCATTGGTTTGACAGACATTGATGAAGTATTTCTCATTAGAATTGACTTTGAAAGTTTTGATACAAAAACCTATAGAGATATTAGTGATGTTGAGAATATAAATATATATAAATATATATAGGGTATATAGGGTTTATATAACTGGCTTGACTTTGAACTAATATAATAATCCCTGCATAATAACTGAATCTTGTACCTATACTGATGGCCAAATCTTTCACTTAAACCAGTTTTATGTTTTGTTATTCACATTATTGTCGAAGCTTTTTGGCGGCTCAGGCATGGCAACGACTAGTAGATGTATTGATTTTATTGCTTTTGATGAATAAGAAATTATCTTTTCGAGGAGAAAGTTTGCCAATGAAAGTTATAGATCTGTGTACGACCATGTGAGTGATGTTCAATTAAACGTTTTATACGAAAGAAAACCTAGAACTATATGAAACGATAGCGTCAAAAGGGTTTAATTTTCATACAGATAAGTTAATCGGTTTGAGTGAATTTAGAGATAAGGATTTATATATAAAGCTCTTAATATTTTGCAACTTAATATTTTAATAATATCAATCACAACCGATAGTTCCTGTAATATTTAACAAAAAACTTGTTTGATTTTGATATTTAGCAAACGACCTTCTAGCTACGACCTTCTTCAAGAAGCACAATTTACGATTCCAACAATCATCAAACCTAACGTTCGTAGTGAACACGAACGGATGTACGAAGATAGAACTAAACAGATTTAATAACTTTTGATAATCTTAAAAAACAATTATCTATTTCATAGTACATGGGAAGGAAAATAGCTGTAGGTGTCTGAAATTTGTAGGCACTCAAGGCTTCAAAAATTACTCAAACTTCGTATATACCTTACAGGTATTGATTCAGACATTTTATATTATTTCTAATTTAAATTAAAAATTTAATTCTTACGGCTTTTCTCTCTCTGTATTAATGAGATAATATAACAATTCATTCATTCCCACATACTTGCGAACAACTGTAGTCAAATTGTGTAGATGTGACGTGATATCATGACTATCTAAGTGTTAGTTCAACAAGATTAAATTCTATTGAAGATAGACTAAATCACACCATTGCTACATAGACATCACTAGTTAAACCGCTGTTTTAACTAGTACATTATTTGTTAAATTTACAATTATTTGCTAGTCCACACAAATATTGACCCTGCTAACCTCGAGGAAGAATATAGTATTTGAGAGATATGGAGTAGATTGTATAAAGATAATCATTCTGTAATTTTTCTCAAATAATGGATATATTATATGTCAAATTGTATTGAAGTACTTGGTGGTTAATGCTACTCTTCTTGTATTTCACAATTTTATATATATTTGTTGTATATGAAGGTATTTGAGGTAGCTAAAGTTTTCTCTTTTATACAATTCAACAGTTTCCATAATAGAGAATAAATTAATTTACTTTATTATTAACTCATGCTATTTTTTCGTGTGAGTTATGACGTCATCAGCCCGTAGATTTCAATTTCATATTCACTGTCGAATTAATTTACTATTTTATAGTTTATTATTATAGAGATCTTTTATGGGTGAAATGAATATATATATATATATATATATATATATATATATATATATATATATATATATATATATATATATATCTATATATATGTATATATATATATAATATATATATATTCTGTTTTTTTATCATCAAACAAAATCCGGTTTTATTTGCTTTGCGAGAAAAATTACAAATTAAAGTAATTATTAAACAACTTCAAAAATATTCAATAATTATAATAGTCACGAAACATGAGATATCTGAATGATTTATATCTCTTCATTAGTTGATTTTTATTATTTTTTATCTTGTCCTAATGCTGCTGGATATTTATAATATTGAATACTTAAAATAGTATCGTCTGAAGTAAAGATCAACTGAGAACGTAGTGAAACTGTGAAGCAACCCATCAAGTTCTCTGGATGTGGTTTGTAGAAATTAAATGTGAGTTTTCGTGAGCACTATTTGCTCAACTTAGCATTGCAAAATTAACAGAGAGACAAATTACATAAAGAGCTCATCGCTCTATTATAGTATTGAAATAATTTTGTCACTCTGATAACTTTTTGTGTGACATATGTTTAAATTCTGTGAGTATATAAAGCAGAGGCAACAAGTTAGGGTTTCTTTTATCCAGCAATATTTAAACACCGACCAACAGTTTATGAGCGTATCGAAACTTTGGATCCTATTTTGATTATTAATGATGACGAGTCTAAATGATTAATAGTAAAAACTCGAAAAGAATAACAACAATAAATTTCGGCCGTTATCTCATTTTCTTTGTAAGTATAAGCACCGGGAATTAATTTTTCTCTCTCTCTCCTGATATTCTCTGATGTATATGATGACGTTTTCACAAAACCTCAATGAAAAAGAGCGTTACCGCTCGCTGTAAAAATTTACTACCAAAATTCTTTAACAAACTTACCAAAACCAGGAACGAACATAATTTTTATAAAAATTCCTTTTATAGAGCAACAAAAACAAAAAAAGGTCGTCGGTTCAAACTATTAAAATTTTCGATATGGAAGTTACTACGTATTTTAAATATTACGCGAATTTACGAGAAGATTTAAATAATGTTACCAAAACTAAAAAAATATCTTTCTACCAAAAAAGTTTTGCAGAGAAAAATCTACCAAAACGGCACGCTGGTTGAAAATAATTCAGAAGAGAGAACGACCAGAAGAGAGCGTTTTTGTGGAGAGTAAAATCAAAAGCACTGAATGTTTTTTTTAAATGCATGTTCTACAATATACTTTCCAAATAAAAGCTGGGAACCACATGGGTGACGTTTTCAGTTGGTTCGTCGCTAACGAACGGTCCGGTTCGGTCAGTTGCGTGAATGTTTGAAAAGGTTTTTATCTCGTAACAAAAGACCAAAAAAGGTAATTAAGTAGATTTCAAAACAAAACACTGTGCATATATTTTTGTTAAGAAGTAGAAGTGCGTAAGAGTGACAATGCTATATTCCAAAGAGAGTGGACATGTGAGATAGCATTCGTTTGGCAGTGGTGAAAGCTAAGGGATTTTACGGTATTGGGAAATTCTTAAAAACAATTCAGCAAATATGCTAGCCGGTAGTTGGAACCATGTGTATTCAGTAACATTACTTCGATCCATGTGACTAATTAATGTAATGAAACGTCAAACTAACAATTTACCAATGATAGCATGTTATTTTTTTTTTTTTCGTTGGCCTTGGTTATAGCTAGTGATCGTTATGTGTTTGTGTGTGCGTGCTTTTGTTATCACTCAATTGCACTAGTTTTCTATTATATGTGTATGTAAAGAAAAACTTTAATTATTTTGACCGCCATTCATATTAGTCACACTAATTCTTCTAATTCTACCCAATAGTCGCAACATATAGACAATTATCGATTAAAGTAAACCTAAAAAATCTTTATTATTAATATATAATTATCGATTGCTTCAAATATTATTTTTAAATTCGAAAAACAGGTGGCCAGAAGCACATGACTCAACTTGTTCCCGGAGCAATATCCTTTGAAGTGTTTATGTTTGTCCAAGACTCCTCTTTTTGTCTGAGTCAGATTTTTATTCTGTTTAAACTTTTTGTTTAATCATGGCTTTCATATTCGTATGTATATTATTCTCGATATTTTTTTTTTTTTTTCAAAAATGTAGTTCAGATTAAATGGATAACAACAGAATTTTAATGACAACTATTGGTACAAATCTAGAATACATGTAATAGTCGGTACATATAATTCCGTTAATATTGACAATTAACTGAAATTATAATGTTTATATTTAAAAAGGAGAACACAAAACAAAACAAACAAAAAATATACAATATAGCAATTTAATGCGATAAGAGTTTCATGAAATTGTAAAGTAAAGATTATTCGTAGTCCGTAATGCTGTAAACAAATAACTGAAAAAATTTATAAATAAAAGCTGTAAAACGAGAAAGGAAGGAAATGTGTTGGAAATTGAAGTCATTTCACAGTGAGTGAATAAACGATCATGCATGTAGTACCGTCGAGGTATTGTATTAATCATTATCTTGTCAGCGTCAGGGTAATGTAAATCTTGAACAAAATCAAAAGGAGATCGTTTGCAATGCAATAAATTCAACACAAATAGACACATTTACACAAAATGTTAAACAAATTGATTTTTCTTCGGTGTACGATACAATGATTGTGCACAATTCATTTCTACCCTTCAGATAAGCCAATAATAAGTTTAAAAAACTTATCTCAGCTTGCTGATGGTAACAAGAGAGAGCAGTGAACGGTCTGTTAAGAATGTACACTCAGAGAATCTGTATGTTATTAAAATTCCAAGTGCTCATATTTCTTGTGACAACATACGGCATTTACATCTTTAAGGTTAAATCATATGGATAATTCGAATATCAAATACAAATATTAGTATCTGCTTCAATATTTCAATACATTTTTAAACCAAGCTAAACACAAACAAGCTTTTGATTCAATATTTTCTTATAAAATCACCTCAATGTTATGTAAGTAAAAAACTGGTTTTACTACAGAAAACAAGTTCTTGAAATCTTCTATTAAGATGAGATTTGTTACTAAAAATGAGATATGTTTGTGTCTTCTGCACAAAAACTTGTTTTTATTTTGCATAATTTGCCCACAGAATGTAGTAATTATTCTCATATTAAATGACTAAGAATTCAAACGAATAAGAATTCAAAACGATTTATTCGTTAAACCTTCAAATATATAGAGATACCAATATATAAGGTACAAGGAACACATTTGATTCATCGTTATTCAATTAATGGAACTACATTCAGATAGAGATGCCGCCAAGAATATAACTTCAATTGTTGTCCATCACCATGTTTATTGAGTTCAATGAAGCGAAAAGCATGAAATTGAATACGTCATCTCGGTGGTTGTAGTTTTTAGGAAAACAAGAATAGAAAGAGAAGTTTGAATCTAAAAGCAAGATCATTGAGTATTTGTGTATGTCTCAAATGTGGAATATCTTGTTAAATATGAATATAACACTTTGAAAATTGTTTATAATTTTTTATATTAACACCTGTAATAGTAGAAACTTTTAAAGTGTCAATAAGAAGTAATTTTTGAACACTGTGATACTCAAGAAGTAATTAACAATATGATAACTCCTAATGTAACATATACATTGGGAGTTATCATATTGTTAGTTTTGAGTATTGTAGTGTAAAAAATAACTTCACATTGACACATTAATAGTTTTTACTTTTACACAGTGTTTAATATCAAAAATTAAATACAATTTGAAAATAGTTACATTCATATTAAACACTAGATTAATCAGTAGCTAACATTAAGACCATATGAATTTTCATTAAATATATATTGATAAAAAAAACAAAAAAAAATTACCAAAACCGTTAATTATTTTATAATTCTATAAACAACAGAAATGAGATGTAATAGAGAAATTGAATTTTGTTTGAAAAATAAGTTAATTAGTTTTTAAAGAACTAAATTTTGTGTTCTAATTTTATCTGCAACAATTCAAGATTGAAGAAATCCTAAATATTTTAAATTTATATGCGAAATGCTTCATCCTTCAAGATTGAAAGGATTCGAATTAATTTTATTAATGCAGGTTTCAAATGTACTTCTTATCTTTTTACTCAAAAGGTAATACGAATATAGTTAAATATTTATAGCCACTACTTGAGGTGTATACGATTTATTTTAATTACCTGGTTTAGGCGTAACTACTTTATAGTCACGTGGTGGGGCAACTGCTCCATACTGTTTGCTTTTTTCAGTGCTTGCTTCAGAACCACCAAAATACTGCTTTAATTCATCCTCCAAATCATTCTAGAAACAAAAAATTCGAATCAGTCCATTCCCATGGCGATCACTGATGTGAAACTCACCCGGACAAATTTCAAGTTTTTCTCCAAAATGCTGTTGTCCGCATCAATAAAGTTTGACTTGGTAGACATTTTTCTAGACCACCGTCTTAATTAACTGTGCAAAAATAAATAATGTTTTAACAATTTCAAGAATTACTAGATATTCGTCAAGAAACACTCGCTACCAGAAAATAATAAAAACCGAATGTCATGCGAGAAGAGAAAAGAACTATTTGACAGTAAGATTAAAAATTGTAATAGATCTCAATAATAGCAATAGGGCATTCAATATAAAAAATGTTGATGTGAAAGAATGTTCCGGAATTGTTATGCACCCTGTTAAAATTAGACTTTTTATTTTCAGTTGTCAAATCCAGCCGCCGGTTCAGTATTTTTGTACTTAAATCAACAACAAAACAAAACAAAAAATAGCCAAATTTTTGACAGAAATTCAGCAAATCCACACGTTCGACTGGTGGTGAAGAAATAATCAATTTCTTAGTGATCTGAATGGAATTTTGAAACTGATAATTGTGATATCGAGGTTTATTGAAGACATCAAAATGTCTCATCCTATGGATGAGTTTTGTGGTTCTACTTTCTGGGTAAGTGCCAAGAAGAACCACAATAACGGTCACAGAATTTGCTTCCCTCTAAATATCAAGGCCCAATCATTGCCCACAACATTCGATATGTTGATAGGTTATATTTTTAAATGAATTTGTCTTTTAGGATTCCGACCAAACGTGGTATACACCGAATCCCGACTTTTCGAAATGCTTCGAAGAGACCGTCCTTGTATGGGCGCCATGTGCCTTCTTCTGGTTATTCTCACTATTTGACTTTTACTACCTGCGTGCCAGTTTAGACAGGAACATACCATGGGGCAAGGTTAACGTCAGTAAATTGGTGTTAAATTTAGGACTATTGGTCCTTACAGCCGTAGATTTTATTATGGCTTTAATAAAGAACGGTAGCGACTCGGTTGATCTTATTTATCCGGTGGATATTTGGGGCCCAGTGATAAAGTTTGCCACATTTGTAAGTTACAGAAAAGAAAAAAACAAAAAATATATATATATTGTATGGTATATACTTACTGCTTCCGTTTTAGACCCTGCTATTTATTTTCATCCCACTAAATAGAAAATATGGTGTTCAAACGTCTGGATGCCAATTTTTGTTTTGGTTTTTACTTGTGATTTTCTCGATACCTCGATGTCGCACAGAGGTTCGGGAAGAACGTGAACGTAGTAAAATATTGAATTCTGATCAGGTGGACAAACCAGATTACTCTTGGGACGAGTATAAATATATCAGTTTTATGATATATTTCTCCCTTTCTTTGGGAATGTTGTTACTTAACTGTTTCGCCGATAGAATGCCAAAACAGACTAAGTATAATCGTACGAGTAATGAAATGCCCGAGTGTTCAGCGAGTTTTCTTTCCCGTGTTACTTACACTTGGTTCGACAAAATGGCATGGAAAGGTTATCGCAATCCTCTAGAAGAGAAGGACCTGTGGGACTTGAGACCCCAGGACAGTTGCAAGGAAGTTATGCCAATTTTTGCCTATTATTGGAATAAAAATATTCGTAAAAATTATAAGGTTGATGCTAGTCAACCAAAGGCTCAATATAGCAAAGGAAAGGTTACTTTCGACAATCCGCATGGAGAGAAGAACGGTCGAAAGAAGGGCATGGCATCAATTATGCCGCCCATTTTCAAATCATTTGGTGGCGTATTTCTTTTTGGGTCTATGATGAAACTTTTTACTGATTTACTTACATTTGCGCAACCACAAGTTCTTCGTTTAATCATTGGTTTTGTAGAAGATTTTGCCGAAGGAGATGAGAGTCAGCCTGAATGGAAGGGCATCTTTTATGCGGTTCTTCTCTTCGTTATCGCAGCTGCTCAAACATTTATTTTGGGACAGTATTTCCACCGGATGTTTATCGTTGGCCTGCGTATTCGTACTGCATTGATCAATGCAATTTATCGTAAAGCTCTTGTGATCTCGAATGCAACACGAAAGGAATCAACCGTGGGTGAAATCGTTAATTTAATGGCTGTAGATGCCCAACGTTTTATGGACTTAACAACATACTTAAACATGCTTTGGTCCGCACCTCTGCAGATCGCATTGGCACTGTACTTCCTTTGGGACTTGCTGGGACCATCTGTTTTAGCTGGTCTCGCTGTGATGATTATTTTAATTCCAGTAAATGGAGTAATTGCAAACCGTATTAAGGTTTACCAGATTCAACAAATGAAATATAAGGATGAACGTGTAAAATTAATGAATGAAGTGCTAAGTGGTATTAAGGTAATTGCAGTATTCAAAAGAATTTGAAAATAAATCATGTAATATTTGTTTTATATATATTTAAAGGTTTTGAAACTGTACGCTTGGGAACCAAGTTTTGAAGATCAAGTACTAAAGATTCGTGAGAAGGAAATTGCAACCTTGAAATCTACTGCTTATCTCAATGCTAGTACCTCATTTTTATGGTCTTGTGCTCCGTTTTTGGTATGTTTCTCAAAAAAAGAATTCTATTAGTCCTATATAAGGCTTAGTTTATGATTTTACAAACGTTTTTTTAAACGTTTCTATTATTTTGATTATTATTTAAATATATATAATTTCTTGACAAAAAAAAAAAAAAAAAAAAAAAAAAAAAAAATCATAAGGTTTCGTTGGTAACTTTTGCCACATATGTACTCGTCAATGAGGAAAATCACTTGACTGCTGCCAAAGTGTTTGTTGGTATTACATTGTTTGATACTCTGAAACTACCTCTCGCTACTCTTCCCATGTTGGCCGTGGATATTGTAGAGGTAAAATTGAGATGCTTTTGAATTCTCATAAAATACTGGAATCCATCGTTCATACTTGGATATTACTTAAGGCATAATACAAGCAACTAATCTTAGGAAACAAATATATCAACCGACCCGTTATATTTTTCTTCCTTTAGATTTTCATTGGAGCGTTGGATCAAAATCAATTCTTTCTCACTATTCTTTCAAAAAACTACATATATAAAACTGTTCAATCTTAAAAATTTCATTACACTTCGTATTTATAGGTATCATTGGTAACATTTGCAACGTACGTTTTAATTGATGAGAATAATGTACTTGATGCAACTAAAACATTCGTTTCATTATCATTATTCAACATATTACGTTTCCCATTAACAATGTTGCCCATGTTGATTACCAATATGGTTCAAGTAAGTTACTTTGACAAATTTTGAATACGTTTTAAATATTAGTTTTGTGTTGTTTATTTGTTTGTAAATGTTCGTGTTTTTAATTTCTTATTCCAAATCCTTGTCGAATTTAAAGTTGTAAGTTTAACTTGTGTTTTTGTTATAAAGCATTTTAAAAAAATACGAAACATGAAGACATAAATTATGGTGGTTTTTTTATTCGTTCATCACCATTAACTGCATATATATTTTCTTAAATTAAAACAATATTGCTACAATTATTCTTAAAAACCACTTTAACTGTTTTGAATACGAAAACAGTCTTTAAATATTAATGCATACCATTTCATATGTGCTTTACGACATTTTAAACTCTATAATATACAAAACCAGCTTTCAACAAAAAACGACATAACTCCACACAGAAAAAATCTTAACATTCCCAAACTCTTTGTTCATTAATGTTGCATGTCTGCATTTTTGTGTGTTACAATTCTAATTAAGTCTTATTAAATTTTTCATGAATAAAGACTCAAGTCTCGGTGAAGCGTATCAATAAATTCATGAACAGCGAAGAACTAGATCCAAACAGTGTTCAACATGATCCAAAAGAGCGTAAGTTGATATTTGAGGTATTACAACATTTCTGATAATATGTTATATATTTCAGCGCATCCGATGGTAATCGAAAACGGAAAATTCTCATGGGGTGATGATGAGGTAACGCTGAAGAACATTAACATGCACGTGAAGAAGAATACTTTATGCGCTATTGTGGGAACCGTTGGCTCGGGCAAAAGTTCCGTAATACAAGCTTATCTCGGAGAAATGGATAAACTCGAGGGTCGTGTTAATACTGTTGGCTCCATGGCATATGTGCCGCAACAAGCGTGGATTCAAAATGCTACCTTGCGTGATAATATACTTTTTGGAAAACCATATGACCGAAAACGTTATAACCGCGTCATCGATGCTTGTGCACTACGTGCCGATATTGACATTCTTTCGGCTGGTGATCAAACCGAGATCGGTGAAAAGGGTATCAATTTGTCGGGTGGTCAAAAACAGCGAATTTCTTTGGCACGTGCTGTGTACAGTGATGCTGATTTATATTTGCTTGATGATCCTCTGAGTGCTGTTGACTCTCACGTCGGCAAACATATCTTCGAAAAAGTGATCGGCCCCCAGGGCTTACTAGCTAGAAAGACACGTATTTTGGTTACGCATGGTATAACCTTTTTACCAAAAACTGATAACATTTATGTAATGAAATTGGGAGAGATTAGTGAAAGTGGCACATATCAGGAATTGTTGGAGAAAAAGGGCGCCTTCTCTGA
This sequence comes from Coelopa pilipes, assembly GCA_947389925.1. Classification (NCBI taxonomy): domain Eukaryota; kingdom Metazoa; phylum Arthropoda; class Insecta; order Diptera; family Coelopidae; genus Coelopa; species Coelopa pilipes. The sequence continues at coordinate 56,841,137 of OX376696.1, forward strand.
TTTCTTGATTCAGCACTTGCAAGAAGGCAGTGAAGAAGCTGAAGATTTGGATGAAATTAAGGCACAATTAGAAGAAACAGTCGGATCAGGTGAACTCTTGGGAAAACTAGAGACAGCAATATCATTAGCACGTACAGAAAGTTTATCAGATTCAGTGTAAGTGATATAAATGACTTTTCAATAATAATGATTGGAAAAATATGTTATTTTCTATTTCGTATTTTCAGATCGGTTAAATCTTTTGAAAGCGGTAAAGGCAGTTTGCGAAGGCGTAAAACGGAACGTCAAGATTCGGAAAGTTCTATAGTTTCCAAAACCTCACAGAAGAAGATCGAAGCGAAGGAAGATGGAAAACTAATTGAAGTAGAAAAATCCAAAACTGGTGGAGTAAGTTAAGATTTGCGGACTTAAAGATATCAAAATATTCACAATTTTAATTTTATTTTGTAGGTAAAATTTGCAGTGTATAAACATTATATCAAAAGTGTTGGTGTCTTTTTGGCAGCCTCTACACTTATTTTAAATTTCGTTTTCCAAGGATTCCAGATTGGTTCGAATTTGTGGCTTACAAAGTGGTCAAACGATAAGCGAGTTGAGAACGATACTGGTTTAAGAGATATGTATTTGGGTGTTTATGGTGCCTTTGGTTTCGGACAAGGTATGTTTATTGTGATTCAATTATTATAATTTCCAATATGTTTTTGTTGTGTTTTGTTATGTTCGTTCCATTTTCGTATGCATTTATTTTTATGGTGTTGTTATTATTGGTTTTTGCTTGCTTTATTTTAGCTTTATTGATTTCGTTTTTATTAAAAATTCCATGCTTAAATTGCTGCTTACTTGCTTATGAACTAACGATATTTTTAATACCTGGAAACGTTCAATATAGTTTCACATGTCAAATTTAAATAAATTAATTAATCTCCTTACAATTATGAGACTGCTTTTAGAGGGTTGCGCGCTTTGTGGTTATTTGATATATATTACAATTTCCTTTCCTGTAGAACCTCAAATACTCAATATTTCCATATCATTCTATTTTCTTTCAAATCTATAATAAATGGTACAAACAAATTGCATTTCATGTTGATTGGCCTAACAAAGTGCTTACCAGTTTTATTTCAACACTCGCTTTATCTCTGGGCTGTGTGTACTGCGCCCGAGAGCTACACAATAATTTGCTTGTTAACGTGATGCGTTGGCCGATGGAATTATTCGATGTCACTCCATTAGGCAGAATTGTCAATCGGTTTTCCAAAGACATCGATACGATTGATATTGTTTTGCCTTTGAATTGGAGAGTGGTCATAACTCAAGCGTTTTCGGTAATATTATTTGTTCATATGGACTTTAAATTCATTCAAATCATACACATTCATATTAAAAAATTTCTACATATATGAAAGAGAAAATAAATTAGCTAACTTAAAATTCTGAATCTCCCATTAGCTGTGCTAGAATTGACGCGGAATGAAAATGTTACAAGAAATATTTTATATATTTTTAATTTTTCTATTTTTACCGTTCGTTTTTTTTTTGTTTTTGTTGGTAATATTATTGTGTTATGGCGATGTGAAATGACTATGATAACAAACACATATCTTTAAAGTCTATTGCTCTGCTGTCTATATATGCCGTAGAAAGTTAACACATTATCACTAGTTTTTCTTTTTTTTTTTTTATATTAATAATACAGTTGTAACAAAATTAACCTCTTCATACTTCTCTTTAGTTACAACACAATTCATGTTCTCGCTCACATTGACAATTGGTTGTATTTATTGTGCCAAGGAACTTCATGATAAACTGCTAAGCGCGGTTTTCCGTTGGCCGATGGAACTATTCGATATTACGCCAGTGGGTAGAGTTGTAAATCGCTTTGCAAAAGACATCGATACGGTTGATACAGTCCTACCACTTAATTGGCGTGTCGTTATTAATCATGCTTTTACGGTAAACTTATTTCGTTTCTTAATTGGACACACTTATCAAATGCACAACCTTATTTTTATAATTTGCTCTTTCTATCCTTCACTACTAATCTTACTAAACCACATTCAACGAATAGACTAATACCCTTCGATAACATGATTTATGTGGATAAAATAAGAAATGAGCTGCCGGGATAATAATACAATTCTATATAGAGATTTGTGTTTGTTCAGAGCAGTTCTGTATGGCATTAACGGTTTGCTAAACTAGTAGTTACAGTCTGTAATAGTCTATATTTTTGGGATTTCTTTTGCATTTAAAGCTGTAAATTACTGCATGCCAGCAGCTCTGAAATTTGTTTAGTAAGTAAAGCATGTAAAATGTGGCTTGAATAATAAAAGCATAAAATTTAAATAAACTGTCAAGTTTTAAATAAATCCTATACCCAATAACTTTCAATCCATTGCAATACAGTAATCGCTCGTTTTGTATCGGGATTATGTCTGGCATTTGGATGCTTAAATTGTTCCATGGATATTTTTACAAGAATGCTTAAGAAGGTGTTTCAGTGGCCAATGGAACTCTTCGATATTACTCCATTGGGTCGTATCATCAGTCGTTTTTCAAAAGATGTCGATGTATGCGACTCAGTATTACCAGCAATAATACAACAGTTTCTATCAACATCATTCTCGGTAAAAGAGCTTAATCATAACATTTATATTTTCCTCAACATTCAAACTGATAATTTGACTCCTAATTGATTAGTCTATAAACAAGTCATTCCTATAATCTTTTTGCATTTTTCATCCATTTATATCGTTTTTACCATTAATGACATCATATTTATATTGCCATTACTTGATTTTTACCTTGGGTAGATATATATATATTATATATATATATATATTATTATATATATGTATATATATATATATTATTAATACGAAACTTGACATAAAAAAGAATATATAATTTTAACAAAATAATAATCCTTATATTATTAAAAACGCTTAAAGCTTTTGCAGTGGCATGCATCTGAAACCTTGATTGTTCTTTGCGTTTATCTTGGAATATGGTTGCGGTTTCATATATTCTTATATTACTTAAACATTCAATTTCTTTTGCCATAAACAAAAACGTTATAGATCATCATATATCATATATCGTTTCCGTTCTTAAATATTTTCATCTACAAAATTCATTAGATGCTGTTCTCTCAATGAAAAATCAATTCCTACATTTAATTTTTTCACTAGATTCGTACTTAGTGGAATAATGTTCAATAGTCATAGTTGATTCGGTTTAGGACTCAAAATCTAAACAACAACCTTCCCATTCAAAATACTTCATAAAAATACCAAACTCACCCAATACTTCAATCACATATGATACATTCGACATGTTCTTCCAATCTAAAGCCAAATCAAGTGCATATCATAAATGAAAAAACCTGCATATAACAGGTGATAAAAGTGGATCAGAGATAATTACTTTTTCAAACAATCAATTTTCATCTTAACAAAAGGTTTCACAATGCAACAAAAACAAATAAATATAGAATAACTATTATTTTTGTTCAAACATGTTTTATCCGATATATGTATTGTATCTGCAAACGATGCACAGGTATATTCGCCTATTTCGCCGTTGTGCTCGTCTACTACGGCACATTCGAGGCGGCAAAGAAAATCCACAACGAACTCCTGCATCATATCATACGCGGCTCAGTTTGCCTTTTCTTCGATATTACACCAATTGGCCGTTTGTTGAATCACTTCAGCGGCGACATGGAGGTCATTGACGAAGAGCTTCCCGCAACTCTGGACACGATTCTGACGTTTATTTTTATGGTATTCTAAGTTTGTACACAAATTGCACCAAATAATGGTTTACAAGAAATAACTGGTAATATTTTTGCAAGGCTAAGGATGAATGGACATATTATATATTTATATGTTTTATTTTGTATCATTATTATTATAATATTATTAATTATTTTTTAAGTTGAGTATGATTTCTAGCTTTACATGGTCTCTATATTCAACAAAAGTAGATTTCAACTCTACTTACTTTACGCCTTTATTCTCTTATCATAAACAGGACTTTGCAATTATGGTGCATCACTAACCCTATCATTGGCGGCACTAAGTGCATCACTTAATCTATTTCGTAATTTATATAAAAAACTAATGCATTGTCCATCAGAATTTTTTGATATAACGCCAAAAGGGCGTGTCCTAGATAGATGTTCGAATGATATAAATGTGATAGATTTGGTAATGCCATTAAATATGCGTATGTGGATGTCCACTACATTTCAGGTATGTTTAGTGTTCATTAACGTACTGCAACAAATGGTTAAAACACGATTTTCCAAAAATATATTTTATTTTATTTTCCTGAATGAAACATATAACATTGTAAAATTTTAATAATGTTCAATGTTGTATATTAATATTCGAAATGTATCTATGTTCTGCTTCTTTCCTTGTTTTCTTGTATTGTTTCATATTAATCGTTCATTGAATCTTCTCCCGTTGATCGAATCGACCTCGAATTATTTATGACAATGAATTGACGCCTATATCCATCAGTGTTACTAATATTTATTGATATAAGGTATAGACGGATGTAGAGAAAAAATTCCTCCTATATCCCGTATATTTTTGTGTCTTCTACTAAATCTAGTACACCTGTCCTGTCCTTTATGTTCTGACTTTACATGTCCCAAATTGTCTTTAAAGAATTCTAAAATGGAACAATTTTCAATCGCCTAACCATTTGTATCCAATCCTCTGATAGTTTTGAGTTTCATTGGTGCCGTATTGTCGGTTGAATTAGGAGCCCTTGCGGCGTCCCATAAGATGTTTAAAGCACTTTTCGTAGTAGTTCTGCGATTCCCCATGTCCTTTTTCGACGTTATACCCAAGGGCCGAATTCTCGATCGCTTGTCGAATGATGTATATATATTGGATCTCTTGTTGGGTCAGAATTTAAGAGTGTGTACCTCACAAGTATTTAGGGTATGTTGTATGCATGTTGTACACTAATCCACAACCGCTTCTTCTAACCGAACCTTAACACGAGTTCAATTGTAACATAATAATTGAGCAATTTTAAACTTACGCACAAAAGATAGGACGAAAAAGTGAGTAACAAGCAATTTAAGGGAACTGTTTCTATTTTATATTATTTTCCGCGAGCATTGCCATACGAATATTGAAAACTATTTAGAACGCATGTGTTTCATTGAGCTTTTGGGACTCTTGTGATAAATTTCTTGCAATGCCTTCCTTCTAAGTTTTTCCTCACCACACCACCTTTCCTACAAAGTCCTCTGCTCCTAACAAACAAACATATTAACATCATCACCGCATACGTTTTGTTATTCCCAAAACTTTTCCTGTGACTTGTTTGCAGCTATAACCTCGTTCGGGGTGGACTTGGCACCAGCATTTGGAGGTTTACACGCCGCTATAGTTATGCATTTTGGACTGTTGGCCAATGTGTTGCGTTCTCCAATGATATTCTTCGATACAACACCTGTGGGTCGCATTTTGTCAAGATTTTCTAAAGATGTAGAGGCAGTTGATCAGACATTGCCACAAATTATAAGTGAATGCATTTATTGTGCTTTTGAGGTAAACTTACTTGAACATACATTTGTCTACATATATATGTACATATAGTTGCAAATGGACTTAAATTTCGATTCGTGATGAAAAACGGTTTGTAAGTAAATAGTCAGAAAAACACGTGTACTTGATATGTTTCTAGTTTTATTATATTTTGCATAAACGTTATGTGGACGTCATTCATAGCTCATGGTTATTAAATTTTCTTAACCTATATACTTTACAAAATGAATGGGCCAACATTTTCTATGACGGAAATTATTTTGTATGAAAATTAGAATGAAACTATCCCTAATATAAGTTACCTACTACGTCCTATCTTCAATTACTAATATATAATTACGTTTCTATTAATTCCTTTTCACCCATTATTTGCATTATTAATTGACCACACAATATCGCACATCCGGTTAACAAATTTAAACAGAAAAATCAAGTAATGGCACATATTAACTCAATTAGTTTGATAGTATTTTATTTATCTTTTGTAAAATAATACTTTAATAACCATTCTTTAATGATTCTTCGCCAATATAAAGGTTTTAGCTACAATTGTTGTGATTAGCATGTCGACGCCAATATTTTTGGCGGTCATCGTGCCCATTGCGTTCCTCTACTATTTTGCGCAACGGTTCTATGTGGCCACATCACGGCAACTGATGCGCCTGGAGTCGGTGTCACGATCTCCCATTTACTCTCACTTCGGCGAGACGGTGAATGGAGTGTCTACGATTCGCGCCTACGCTGTGGAAGACAGGTATATTTGACAGCACTGACGTCTGTACTTTATATTCGTTTTAATGTTTGTGTTTTTTGCCTCTGGTAAATTGTTTACCTAGATTTATCGATGAGTCTGACTACAAAGTGGATAGAAATCAAGTTTGTAAATATCCATCTCTAATTGCCAATCGTTGGCTGGCTATTCGTCTAGAAATGGTAGGTAATTTGATCATTCTATTCGCCTCGCTGTTCGCTGTTCTCGGCGGTCAGACGAATCCTGGCCTCGTCGGTCTCTCGATCAGTTATGCGCTGCAAGTGACCCAGACTCTTAACTGGTTGGTGCGCATGTCCTCAGACATTGAAACGAACATTGTGGCTGTGGAGCGTATTAAGGAGTATGGCGAGACAAAACAAGAAGCTCCATGGGAAATCCAGAACTCTAAATTGCCACGCAACTGGCCCGAAGATGGGCGGGTAGTCTTTGAGAATTTCAAAGTTCGCTACAGGGAGGGTTTGGACTTGGTCCTCAAAGGCGTGAGCTTTAAAATTGCCGGCGGCGAAAAGGTCGGCATTGTGGGTCGTACTGGTGCCGGTAAATCCAGTTTGACACTATCGTTGTTCAGGTAAAAATTTTCTCCACCATCGTTTATTTGAGTTCTATATATATTTGTTATTTAATAATTAGGATCATCGAATCCGCAGGCGGCCGCATTTTAATCGATGATGTAGACATTGCCACTCTAGGCTTGCATATGCTTCGTTCACGACTGACAATTATTCCCCAAGATCCGGTACTCTTCTCAGGTTCGTTACGTATTAACTTGGATCCATTCGAAGTGAAGTCAGATGAGGAAATTTGGAAGGCTCTGGAATTGTCTCACTTGAAAGCATTCGTAAAGACCTTACCCTCTGGCTTGAATCACGAAATTAGCGAAGGAGGCGAAAATCTGTCTGTGGGTCAAAGACAATTGGTTTGTCTGGCGCGTGCTCTGCTGAGAAAGACAAAGGTCTTGGTGTTAGATGAAGCAACAGCTGCCGTCGATTTAGAAACTGATGATTTGATCCAGGTATTACAGAATTATTCTGAGATTTGTAATAGTGTGTTAAATAACAATGAACTTTTCTTCTAGAAAACTATTCGCTCCGAATTCAAAGATTGCACTGTACTTACCATTGCGCATCGCTTAAATACAATCTTGGATTCGGATAAGGTTATTGTGTTGGACAAAGGAGAAATATCCGAATTCGCTTCACCCACCGAATTGTTAGACAATCCTAACTCTGCGTTCTATAGCATGGCGAAGGATGCAAATTTAGTGTAATTCAAGTTATAAATCAAATTCGTTACACCCAAACTCAAAACGTAAACACGAATCGAACACAACAAACAAAAACAGTTGCAATTGTTTTTTTGATATGGATTGCTTAATAACTTAGAACATATTTAGAGAATTTTTTAAGTTTAAGATATAAAGTATAATTTATATTAATACTACCTCCCCTTCCACTCCTATTACAAATGCATCATTATGCATCTTACAAAACGTATTTGGTATGACATAGTTGCGGATAGTAAATACTTATATGTAAACTAAAAATGTTTTGAAATCGTTGATGTTTATTGCGTTGTTAAATGCCTTTGCTTTACACAAGTTACTTAATGAATTTACTTAATTTATTCCCTTAATTGAATTGTTTTCTATTTTCTTAAAGAAAGAGACGGAGGACCCAAAACTACTAGAGCAACAACTAAAGTTATATAGTTTTAGGAAAACTTAAAAAATTTTGAAATTATTGTACCTAAGCAAAATACCGAAAGAAGTGAAGAATTTATAATCAATACCTCATTATCAAGTATTTTTCTCTAAACAAGTATATGTACTTATTGTTTTGTGCTTGTGACCGTATGTAAAGTATAGTTTAAAATGTATTGTAAATGAGCAACAAAATTATTGTAATCCTTAAAGCATTGTAAAATAATGTAAAAATTAAATCAACATAAAACAATTACTGATAAACAACTGCCTTCGAAGAAATTTCCTTCTAGTAATTAATGGGATTTTGTATTGAAATTTGAAATAAAAATTTTGAAATGTATTGAAATAAAGATTTTAATGAATAATAATTGCTATTATAATAAAATATTGAATTTTTATTCATTTAATTATGAAATATGAATAAATAAGAGTACACATAAATTATAAACATCAATGTTAATGAAAAATATATTGTTTCATAAACAACACCACCAAATTACATACGGTTGAGTAATTGTAAATGGAAATTTAATTCATTAGTAACTGAGCTACAATATTATTATCATCCGAATTGGATGTTCCTGCTAAGCCAGGTCCACTTTCTAAAAATTCTCGTAATTCATTTTCCAGATCAACGCCACTTGTTGTTCCCACCACATCCTCATCGATGTCCATCGCAATAGAAGAGTTCACATTGGTAGAATTATTCGGAATACTAATTACAGAATTTGAATCATTATGATGCTGAGGTTGTGTAATTGTATTGGGTATATTCAGTTGAGGCATTGCAACTGATTGTTGTAATATCTCGGGTACTATTATTTGTGGTTGCTGGTGTATAGGTTGTGGAAGTCCAACTAGAAGCAAATTTAACATGATAATATGAATTTGATAAAAAAAATTAAACATTATCGGTTACCATACGACATTCCCATTGCCCTGCGTACACCATATGCATCCGCGATTGCCGAAGGAGGTAACTTCTTTGCCAAATCCGACAGATGCTGTGTTATTTGATTAGCTAGGAGGGACTCTTCGGGTCCTGGTTGTGGAACTTGCGACAAATGCGGAGGTAGAGGTTGAGACAAACGATCATGTTGTGTTGCTCGAAGTTTTTCAATTAAATTTAAGTTGTTACTCAAGTGCTCTTGCAATCTTCGAGTTAATTCAAAGTTCTTCATTTCAGATTCCATTTCGTCTAGGAAACTAACATCGATTCCTAGGTCATTTAACGAACGCAAGCGATTAAAATCAATCATTGTGTTTTTGTACTTTTCATAATCTTCCTCAATTTTTTCCCTTGATTCAACAGGAGACTTAGTCTGATCTGTTGTGTGATTAAAGCATTTTTGTACTTCCTTTTCTTCGTGCTTTTGGCATTGCATATCATACAGATCGGTGATAGTTTTACTATGTTCTCCACCAGTAAGGACATCGAGCAACCCGTTAGCCAACATAGTAGCGTAGCTGGAATTTTTGGTGAACTGTAAAATACTTTCTGCATATTCACTGCTACTGGCATCACCTAAAATATTTCATAATTCAAAATTATCTACAAATTTTACCAAAAACGTTAGTCTAAACATTTACCGTATGTACGAAGAACTAGTTGAGTTTCTTCCTTACTTAAATTAGAGAATCGAGAATCGAAGGCAGGTGCAAAGGAAGCAAAGGCACCATAATTCAAAGGTTTTACTAGTTTTGCTTCATTGCGTTTATCCTCACGCAAGCCCTGTAGCTGTCCTGTGCCAGTCTTCAGTTTCCCTACAAGATCACCAATTGTTACAACCTTTTCGGGGCCTTCGTTTTCATCTTTAATGAGCAAATTTAAAGAAGTTGTTCCATCCTTATTCTGTCTTAGGAAACCCATTTTGTGGGCTTTCTCTTTCTGTGTTAGTCGTTTCTTAGCAGCGCGCGCGGCATCTTGAACTTGGGCCAAAATCTCCTCCGAAGTTAAATCATCGACATACGGTTCATAGCGTGTCTTAGGTGCATTCTCCAATCGAAGCGCTCGTCGTTTCTCTTCTTCTTCTAGTTGTGCTGGTGTTGGCTCGTCTGCACCTGTAGATGCCCCTTCATCAGCTGAATCAGCCATGCCTTGCTGGTCGTAAGGAAAATCTCCCTGTATTAGTTCGAACCCCAATTCCTTAGCAGTAAGCTCTCGCATATAACCAGATAACGGTTTTAGACTACGCATCAGATTTTCTGGCATTAGATGTTTTACACCTATTTGCAAAAGACGCTTGGCTGCTTTGTGATAAACCGTTTCTACATGATTATATCGAATGGCATTCTCGCACATCAGTTTGAAGTCCTCTGTGAATTCTGTTAGTGTAGAATAATCACCATCATCAATTTTTTGTCTCATTGTTGAAAAATCCATCGGTTTAGATATAATCGAAGAATATCCAGGAGCTATGTCATCGGTAACAGGCCATGCAAAAAATTGATGAGGATCTCGTTTTTCTAGAAAACGCAGCAAATGATCAAGAAGCTTATTAAGTGGCGATTTTTGCTGTTTAAGTTTTAGAACGCAAGTACGTGGTTCGCGACCTGACTCGCTAGAAGAACTCGGAGTCTTGGGTGCTTCTAATGGTTTGGGAGTTAGCGCATTTATACTCATTGAACCGCCAGGAGTTGAATCTGCAGTTGACGGCGACATTGAAGGTATCAGCAGCTATAAGAAGCATAGCTTTATTTATGTTATTTAATTCAATATTTACGGGTACTTACATCCGGTAGTGGTTTGGTTGGACTAACAGCAGACGTTGACTGCTGCGACAAGGATGCCGGAGAACCCAATAATAAATCATCAGGTTTACGAGCCACTATTGGTTTGGATACTGGACGACATGATGGACTGTTATCTGTGGTAATGCCAGCATAGAATAAAATATTCTCGGGCAGCGGTTGGGAATTATCATCGATAAAACTGAATCCATCTTGGCTAGAATCACCATCTACACCGACGGGAACTGGCACAATGCTTTTAGGACTGCGTGGAAATCCTATTGCAGTTGATGGCTCCGTTAGTTGATCCTGCTCCATTGTGATCTCCTCTGTCCCTTCGCGGTGACGATGCCCTTCATGACGCTCGCTACGATGTCGTTTCTCCTTATGATGTTTGTGCCTCTTCTCGCGATCTTTCTTCTTCTTTTTCTTCTTTGATTTCTTATGACGCTCACGATGCTCTCCTGAATTACCTGCATCAAAATTTTCCTCATCCTCCGGTAGATCGGTGCTTGGCGCTGTAGCCATCATTGCCTCAGCTGCAGTAGGTGGTCCACTGGTTCCTGGGTAGTTCATAGTCATTGAGTGTGCAGGCGAATCACCACTGGCGTATTCTGGAGTCGAATTAGAACCAACTTTCAATATCAATTTCAGCCCACGTTGGAGTTGTGCTGGGTCCATGTTGTTGCTGTACTCTGAGAGTAGAATGAAAAATTTGCACTTGTTTCTACAACAGGACTCTCGTCGGCGCAGGTCAATTGTTTAAATAAAAAGTAACAACAAACAATGACATGCACTCCCCAGTACAACAAAAATAGGATTTGAGCGCGATTTCATTGTTTGGTCGTTTGCAATGGAGTTGGTCTTATATTTACCTTCGTATTTTTCACGCCGCTCCGATTTGTGCTTCTTATGTTTTTTTGACGAACCCATTTCTCTTCCTCAAATAGGTATTACTAATTATCAAATCTTTAAACAATAATTTTATTTTTTAAATAAATTCACAAGCTCACTCTCACGTTGGGATTCACACATATAAAAATTAAATAAACATTTTGACAGATTTCACCATTTTTTTTATGGCTTGCTATGTTTTTGTTTCTGTGAGAAAAAAAGAGAGCGTCCCTCTGACAGTTGTAGATTTTGAGATTTTTCACGCCACATGAACGATACTTGCAGCAAGATGTGCTCCCTCCCATGGCTGTTTAGTGGATTGGTCGCTGCATCACAGAGGGTTTACAGTATTTCCATAACATTGAAACAACACGTCTGTTAAATTAACATGTTAACCCTGTCGTTTTACACTTATTTAAACAGATTTTATAAAAGATTCGTTTGAAATTGTAGTATGCAAAAATTTTATTCATTATTTTTTTATTTTCATATAATTTTAATTAAATTTACAAAAGTAAACATGATTTTACTTCAAAAATAACAACAATGGTCTCCTGATGAAATTTTCTAACATATTTGATATAAGTTAAACAACTTCCCAGAGTTTTCAATAAAATGTTTTACTTTTCGAATCCTTTCAAAAACAAAATTCTTCAAAAAAATTAGTATTTGTAAATTTAGACAATTTTTATCAAATATTTGGAGTAATAACACAAAATTCGCAGTCTTTTAAGAAAATTGCTTTGAGCAATAAAACTAAAAAAAAAAAATTTAAACCATAAAGCATAAAAACATGTCGCTCCATTTTAATCGCTTGGATTTTCCAAACATGGTGGGCAAACAGCTCCAAAACACCATACAGCCTAATGAGACCTTTTTCGACCCCCTGATCATATCGGGTAAGAAAAAGATTTTGGATCCGAAACCAGTATCTGAGAAGCCTCGCACAAAAATTCAGACTTCCCTAAACAGCATCGTGTCCACGGTTCACAAAAACCTTAGAGGTGAGATTCTATTTATACAGTGCCATGGTTTTTACAATTATATATTATATGATATAGAATTTCGACCGAAGAAAGACAACAAACCTAAAGAAGAAGCAGAAATCGATTCTAAAACCGAGCCAACTCCATCGACAACGAAGGGAAAGAACGTCGAGGAAATGAACTCGGTTTCCAATAACCAGCTGAAGTCCAAGCAACGAGTCCAATCAAAATTCGACATCAATTTGCAGAACCTTTGCCGACCCGATCAAGCCAAGTCGATTCCTCAGATCAAGGCCAACTGTGAGCAGAAGTTTCAGCAGCGCATGCGTCGCAATGTGGCCAAACCCAGCGACTTCAACAACTTCACCAATCAGAAGCGCCTGAAGGAGGTGCTGCACCAGAAGAAAATGCTGGAGGACATACTGCGCGAGCACGAGAGGATCCAACGCGATCGCAAATCGATTTCGGTGGAGATTCAATCGATGAAACAATATTTGAGCGATATACGTTATAAATTGGACAATACGCTGAGAAAACTGAACGTAAAGAAGACTATTACGGAAACATATCCGAAACCAAAGAATCCTCGAGACAGCAGAAACGTCCAGCGACGCATCCAGGCTAATCGGAGCCTTCTATTGGCCTGAGAGGGCCATCGTGAAAAAAAACAAAAAAAAAGATTTCTTCATTGATGATGTCAAGCATTAGTTTAAACCAATCCATCAATAATAAATATATTGTTGCACTAATAAAGCACGTGTGAAATGTGTAAAATTAAGTTATATATAAGTTATTAATGATGAGTCATTAATGGTCATGTAAACGTATGAATCCCTATTTGGTTGCCAGAGCCGAGCATTTTCTTAGATATCATGAAAAAAAGTTTGCGAACCGCTGAGCTTAATTCTATAACAATTTGTCGCGACTCTAGTCCTCGTTAATTCCACACTTTATTCTCTCATTCTGAGCCGTGTTGGTGTCATTTGTTGAATTCTCGTCGTGTTGTTTTTGTAGTTTATGCAATTCAACATTTGGTGAAATTCCTAACCTCAAAATAATTCAAACTCCGGTGGATGAAAAAATTTCATAATTCACATGTTTCATTGATAATCGTTTAAAATGTTATTTTTTCAAATATTTTATATAGGAATTCTTGGAGCAACAATAACAATAACAAAGGTGACCATGGTGAGCCTTTAATATTCTTTCTGTAGTCTCTTCATTGATTCCTTTTTGCACCCAGTGTGAGGCCAAAGAGCCAATTCCTTTGCCAAACATCGCCCATGCAGTGCCTCGAATCTCTTCTATCGCCCAGCCGGAGACTCCCAAGTGCAATGGGAGCGCGATCTCGACGAACACGGCAATCGCGGCTAGGAGGATGTCGGACTTCGATCTGCGGTTCCGTCTTCCTCTCATGGACATAGAGATACAGAACCAGCGGAACATACGTCTGATCCAGGAGCCCCAACGGCAGTTGTTGTTCTTGCTGCACGGCCATGAACTCTTCCAGATGTTTGTCGGTCGCGAGGAAAAGCGTCTGTCGTTGGTCGGCTTCCTGGACGGACGAGTGCGCCACGTGGATCACTTGGGCGCCGAGGTGAGCACTGTAGAAGATTGTCGTTCATTATTTCAACTTCAAAGACGACTCGATTTGCTAGGTGATATCATGGCGAAAGCATATTCTCTTGGTGGTGGCTTTGGAGGAAAATCTTGAGGTGTATCAAATCGCAGAGGACATGATTGTGCGGCGAGCAAAGGCGACGAAAAACAACAACCGCAGATCCGATTTGCCACCCACTTTCGATCCCATTCAGCAGCTGACATTGCCAGGAAAGTACCGCAAGATCTACCTGTCCGAACCGTCCAAGGATAAAGTGCTCCTCGTGGCAGCGGTCAACTACACCAAGCTCTATGGACGGCTGAAGTGAGCGGTCGGAGTTGTACATCATCAATTCAATTATGACTTGCACTTGTAGGACCTACGAATGGATGAACACCTACTTTGATCCGGTTGAAGAGATGACTGTGCCTCCGATCCATGCCTTGAGCCTGATTGGGAAACCGAGGAAGTATCTTATCAGTGGGCGTACCATAAGGCAAAAATCAAAGGTTTGCCCAATCTGTATATGTACAATAGAGTTACCAACCAATTAGATATGTTAGACTGTCCTCACTACCTACGAAGTCATGATGCCCAGTCTGAAGTTGAAGTCTCGCCAAACCCTCACCGTGGACTCGCGTACGGTTCACTTGTCGACATATCGTGGGAAGAACTACTTGGTGGCCTGCTCGAGTAATCAAACGAAATGCAGTACCTTTCAGATGTCCAGCGAGGGCCAGTTCACGATCCATCGACGTCGCTCGGGCAACGAGTTGGCCTTCACACACTTTACCGCTGGGAAGCATTTTCTGGTCGGCTCGCGCCAAGATGAGATTCTTGTCTTCTCGAGTGCTCGCCTCGATTGCTATGCCAGCTTCAGGTCCAAAGAGACCGATGTCAGCTCGATAGTGATCCACGTGAACGAGCACGACGAGGACTTCGTGCTGCTCACTTATATGCGTCCACTGCACACGATTGTGCGTGTGGTGGAGATCGAGGACGAGAGTGGTGAGCTGCTGGCCTCCATCGCCATGAACCGTACCGATGTGGAAGGTATAGTTTGTGGATATAACTATAGTTGAAGCACTTGCTCCATCGATCCGCTCTTACAGAGATCAGCATGCAGAAGCAACACCAGCACTTGTTCGAGGACACGATCGGTAAGCTACGTGGCATACTGCTCAAGCGCAGGGAGGCGATGGACTTGTTTCGCAAAATCTCGAGCATTATGGCTCCAAAGATGAAGAGTATAAAGGTGAAAAATCCCGTAACACTGAAAGCGGGTAACGTGGGCGTCGTGA
This sequence comes from Coelopa pilipes, assembly GCA_947389925.1. NCBI lineage: Eukaryota > Metazoa > Arthropoda > Insecta > Diptera > Coelopidae > Coelopa > Coelopa pilipes. The sequence continues at coordinate 56,856,695 of OX376696.1, forward strand.
AGATCGTTGGCAAAGCCCTACGCAGTCCCATCGAGTTGATGAACCGCATCGGAGATCTGATCAAGCGCTATGGTAGTCAGGGCAAGGTGAAGCGAAGCGTGGAGTCGCTCCTCAATGCCGGCATCGACATGCCGACGAGTCTCAATGCCCAGCACCTGACGGTGGGGAATCTAATATACAATGGCAGTATACTCGAAGGTGAGTCCAAGGACGTGAATAAGATCAAGCTTATATTTTCCTGATAACTAGGTTTTCATTACGATCGTCTGGCTGTGCCTCTACCGATCTTGTCCGTCCGTACACCGCTTCAAACGAGGCTCCTCGATACCCCCGAGTTGCTGTCCCGGCCTCGAGTTTCGCGGATCATGAGGCAACCAAATCTGGGACTCATCGACTTCGACACGTACACCCTGCGCACAAGAAAGCTCTACGTGAAGCGAATCAACGGTGTCCCATGGACGGAGTTCTACGACTCTGTGTTTCTGAAGCATCGCAACAAACATATCGAAGGTCGTCTGATATTGCAGGCGGATTCAATGGTGGAGAACCTCGTGACGCCGTTGCTGAACGGCCTGGCTGTTGACAAGCTCTTCAATCTGGTTCAGCCACAGGTAGTGCATTCCGATATCCTTGTGGCCGGCTTCTTCGTGTCTGACCTGCAGGCGAATCGTATCAACGATCTGGACTTTGCCAACGACATAGTATTCCGCGGGCGCGATAACATCATCAACAGTAGGTTTATGCTTCGATTCAATTGGATCGTAACTAATCCCTATAAATCCTTGCAGCTCCAGTGGTAATGCATCATGTGAGTATTTCCGGAGACCTCCTGATGGCCGATAACCCCAACATGGAACGAGCTTTTGGCACGGGCGGCGAAGCCTTCCAGCAAATGTACACCGGAAAAGTTGTACTCAATGGAACGCTCACCGTGAACAACCTGTTGAGGGAGGACGATGCCCAGATGCTCGTCGATGGAACGTCATTATCCTGGCCAGAGATTAAGCAGAACTATCTGCTCAAGGCAACGGAACAAGTACATTTTAGTTAACTGTATAAGATAGAAATAACAGCCATACTTATATTGCAGGAGTTCTCAAGGCCAGTTGTCTTTGGGAATGCACGAGTAACCGTTCCACATCTGCAGACCAGATTTTTGAATGACCATTCGACGGAGCAGCACCTTCTCAGGACGACTTCGAATATCGCCGAACACGACCAGCCGCTCTACCTGATCTTCATGGCGGCCACGGTCGGGAAGGATCTTATTTGTAAGAACTACACCTCGCGACTGGCCAACATCAGTGCTAATGCCGTGCGTCAGGGCGAGGTGGCCAACATCACCGGGATGATTGTATTCCGCGCTCCCTTGATGGTAGATGACTTGATGACCCTGCGATTGAATCATCTGCTCGTGAGCGACTTCGTTCTGCGATCGCAATTGCGAAAAGTTCTTCGTCTCAAGGGAGCCAAGACAGTCGACAAGTTGCTGGTGCGACAGGAAGCCATTGTGGAGGAGGCGCTCCGGGCCGACTCCTTGAATGGCCTACCCTTGAGCGAGTTGCTCAACTACGACTACCACTTGGACAACCTGACCGTACCGCACGAGTTGCATGCCTCCAACATTGTGTTCCACAAAATAAACGGAATCTCCTTCGATAAGGTATTCAGTAATTTGAAATTGAAGGACCAGAACCTGGTGCTTCACAAGGACCTCATCATCGATGGCAATGCACAGTTTACTGAGAATGTTCAGGTCGACCTGGTGAACGACGTCGCATGGGATGCCTACCATAGGAGCTTGGTGCGTCAGCACGAGAACGCTGTGATCTTGGGTGAGAAGATGTTCCTCAACGAGCTGGTCATCACCAAGGAGCTGCAGACTCTAATGGTGAACAACCAGGACATCGACCAGATCTTCGAGCATATCTTGTCCAAGACCAGGCCGCAGACCATCACCGGCTCCTACAGTTTCGATGACCTCAGCGTCACCAACATGGACGTATCGGTGATTAATGAGATGGCGTCGTCGGCATTTATCGACACTCAATCGCCGGAGGTGATCATCGAAGGCGACGTCGTCGTGCCGAAGCTGCTCGTCGGCGGCAACGTGGAGGGCGAACTGGGTGCGAGTGCGTTCGATTCGCAAACGTTGAATCAGAGGTTGCTGGAGGTCCCGCAGAAGCATAGCTGGCGAAATGTGCACGTGCTGGGCAATGCCCAATGGAACACCTCGTTGCCCGCCGCGGACCCCATTCAGTATAGCCAGCTGGCCTACTTGCGCCGCAACGCCGTGACCAGCCATGGGGACCAGGTGATCAGTGGCAACGTGCGGTTCCGACGACCACTGATCAGTCGAATGGCCACCAGTAGCGCCTTCCCCAAAGACATCGACTTCGACTTTATCGCCAAGGACTGCCTGTTGAAGAACTCCACTGTTCCGCAGGTGATCACCAGCCGGAAGATGTTCGCGAAATCCCTGCATATGCAGCGCATCGTGGCGAACGTCCGCGTGCGATGCCGTCAACTCAACACTATCGACATCTCACGTTTCAACGCTTCGCTCTATCGCGTGTCGAGTGGGCAGACGCTCATGGGCCCGCTGCACTTCCAGACGCCGCCCGTCGTGGGGCGCCTGGCCGTGCAGGGTCCGGTCAACGGCGTCCACCCGAGTGCCATCTACCATGGGACGAACACCTCATTGCCTCCGCTGAAAGTCCGGCATCTGGCCATCGACGACTCGCTGCAGGTGCAGGAAATCAACGAGATAAGTCTCGATTATTTGCTGAAGAATCGCATCACCAAGAACGGAGAAGCTTTGGAGGTCTTCGGCTTTTTGACTTTCGACAATCTGATCTTACAAAAAGAGATACTGCTGCAATCGATCAACGGCATCCCCATCGATAGCTTGATTGTACGGCACAGCGATAATTTGCAATCGATATCAGGGTCGAAGAGGATCGAGGGCAACTTGATATTGATAGGACCATCGCATGTGATGCGTCTAAACGGGCGGGACCTTGTAGAGAGTTACCAGAAGAGCGTCTTCACCCATCGAAACTATCATTTCGATAGCTTAGTCGTCGATCAGGCGGTCTTTGAGCAGGGCTTGATATTTTCTCCCGACTCTGCGGCGACGATGCTGGGTGCGCCCGCTTCGGCCGAGGCGACGTCAACCCGATTGAAGCAGAAAATAAAACTACGTGATCGCATCAATGCAATCGAACGCCAACTGACTGCGATCGATAGGATACTCGACAATGGCAACAATCGGACAACGAACAAGAAGCACCTGATGTACCTCGACTATGACTTTGACGTTGAAATCCTTTGGCAACAACCGAACACGACGGTCGACAAGTCCTACAGGTTCGAGACGAGTCGAGTGTCGGTGTGTGAGCGCCAGACGTTGAATGTCCATCGATCCATCGGGCCGATCCGCTTCCTCTTCCTCAGCAACTCCACCGGCAGCATTCTGTCCACGGCTGCTCATGGCTGGAGCGTGAAGGTGGAGAACTACTGTCGAACGCGTTATCGCAAGGTGAGGAGCAAAATCACGGTCACCAGTGCACGTCGATCGAAGGTCTTCGGCATGAAGAAGTTCATCGAGAACGTTGAGATCTTCATTCCCACGAACAATCGGACCTACCTCCTGCTCCACGCCATCGACGTCGCTGGCAAGCGAAACGAGATCCGCATCCTGGAAATCGACAGCAACAGCACCAGTGGAGGTAGAGGTGGGGCCGTCGATGGCGATGTCAAGGACTGGCAGTCGATAACCCAGGGTGTCGGGGGGAGACAGATGCGTCTCCTGCACCTGTCCACCAACGACACCATCCTGATGAGCTCGGCTCTCGTCGATAGCTTCCCCGTCCTGAGTATCTACCATTACTCGCTGGAGAGCCAACAGTTCCAGCTGTCCCAGGTCATCGACGGCGACTACGACATCATTGAAGCGGTGCCCATCACCGCACACCGTCATCACCTGTTGCTGACCTGTGTCCACTGCCAACGCATTAGCATATACGAGTACGTTGCCAGGCCCGGGGTCGCGCCCACATTCAAGATCTTCCAGTTTGTGCAACTCAATCAACTCGTCGACAAGTTGCTAGCCTTCGACTTCTCCGACGGTAGTCGATACCTGTTGGTGCTCTCTGAGAACGAACACGACTACTACCACCTGTACAAGTTCTCGCACATCCAGGGCTGGCAGCACCTCACCTACGGCTACTTCCACAACATCCAGTTGGCGTTGCCACTGCGCGACCACCGGAGACCAGCGGCGCAGGCGCCCATCAACGACGGTGACGGCGACATGTCGTTGTTGCTCTGCGGTAATAACCGGTGCAGCTTGGTGAAGTCCTTCGTACAGCAGTGAGGCTGAGGAAATCTTTCCAGTAAATTTATGTAAATAGTTTGGTATTGTGTAAATAATGAATAATTGTAACAACATGGATATTGTTAATGATAATGTAAATAAAGCTTGTAGTTTTATGTTTATTTTTGACTTCTCAACTGGGTGGTATTGTGCATTCAATGTTATTGTAGAGTGAATTATTAAGGGTCTACAGGTGGCTCTTCAAGTCCTTGCGCGCCAACTGGGCGTAGATGGTGCCGTGCGGCTTGTCGATAGGGATGAAGACCTCGTTGTTTTCGCCGGGCACGACCGCCTGGAAGGGCTTCGTGTCGAAGTTCAGGTAGTGCTTGTTCGGCATCGTCATCGAAATGACCGAAATCTGCGGCACGACGTCGAGCACTTCCTTCTCGGTTAGGAACAGGGTGTGCTGGACACTGGGCGAGGAGATGCCGACATTCGGATCGCCGGCGAAGTTCTTGATGATGATGTTCTTGACGGTGTTCCAGGCGTGGCAGAACTTTAACTGGTCTGTGCTCGAGTACTCCCAGGTGCAGTCGACGACGGTGCTGAAGATGCGGTCGTATTGGTCGGGCAGCGAGCGAAACTCGTCATTGACGAAGTTCACGAAGGACGACTGCGTGGTCTTCAGTACGCGCAATCCTTTGATGCCACTGATGACAGTTTGTTTGGGATCTAAGCGAAGGAAGGAAAGAAGGACGGGGAAGTTAAGTGCGAACGAGTCGAGGGACACCTACAAGTCAGTCGATAGCGATGCAAATCGAAGCGGTGGCGAAGGACATTTTGAGTAAACAACAGCTGATAATGGGTTTCGTGACGTCCTCGCCTATCGGCGCTTGTTCACTTACCACTGCGTTTGCAGACAACGTCGCAGTAGCGCAGCGAGGTCGGGGTGAAGACGAAGGCGTGATTGTGGCGCTGGCGATTGTTGAACGAGCTGAAGTTGCTGTTGGGACCGCCGGACGGATCCGTGCAGCCGGTCTCCTCCTGGCAGATCCGCTGCCACGGATACTCGTCGACATGGATGTGGACCTCCTCGATGTGTGAGTATTTGCTGAGGAAGTGGTTCCCCAGCAGCAGGGCGAACTTCTCCGGGTTCTCGATGCCGTGCTTCTTGGCCAACAGGTAGACGGTGTTCTTCTGCGAGTCGGTGGCCACAATATCCGAGTTGTCACCTGCGGACCGAAGGATAATGGGTACGCCGCTCAATGGAAAGATTCCACCACTCACCTTTCAGGTAGTCCTTCTTGCTGTACAGCTTTAGGTGGGTGCCCACCTCGAACTCCTTTATCGTATGCACTGGCCCGTTCCTCTGAACGTGCAGCACCTTGACAGCATCCTTGCCATAGCCGTGATCGGAGAGCGTGTACTGGTGCGGTCCGTCGAAGTGCGAGTACTGGCTGGGCTCCTTCGTTGCATCCGCCCCGCTCCTGATACGCTGCAAGGGCTGAGCGAGCATAGTGGTTTCTTCTGGGCGATGGTGGATTTCCAAAGATTCTCTGTAGCTCTTGAGTCGCTGGCTGTCGGCAACGATGCGGCGATTGGAGTTCGTTTGGGCTGTTGGCAACACAGTTTGGGGCTTCAGTCTTGTCACTAGACTGTAGTGGACCAACGTCTGGATATTCGTTTTATATTGGCCTTTAGTTCGCACCTTCTTTCACTGACACACTCAAGGAGATTACACTCGATAAGATTATCTATCACCTTGATAGGGTTGCGTATGCTCCTACTGAGTTGTTGCTGCTGATGTCATTATCATTTCCAAGTTGGTGTTAGGCTGGAAATTGCATTTAACCGTGATTTTCACCCTTAATCATACCCATCCGGCTCGTAGCCAGCGAGTATAGTACAAACATGCATTAGTGTATATGTGTGTTCACACTATGCCCCCGTAGTACTTTCCTTACACATTGTCGTTTATGGTGCCAAGTGAGATAAGAGATAAAGGAATGGATCATGAATCCCTCGCTCTAAAAAAACCTGTTGGAACATCGTTGTTGTTAAGCAACCTTTGTGAACAGGGGAGGAGTGGTGGAAACGGTTGGTCGTGAAAGTGTTAAACCACGAAGAGATTGAAATTTAGACATTCTTTAAGGAAACTCACTAGTTGACTCACTAATGGCTTCAGAAACGTGATGCGGATGAAGACTAGCATTAGAAATAACGATTGAATATCCTGTTTTCTTAAAAAATGTAATAAAAACGAAAAAATAACTTTCTTTTGCCTTGAAAACCTCTCTTTCTACGAAGACCCCAAGATTCGTGGACGAAGTCGTTCTTTGGAAAATATTTACAAAAAAAAAAAAAAAAAACACCTAAGTTAGTAAGTGAGTGACTTTATTCATTTATTTCTTTGTTATTGCTAGTAAGAGCTGTCATAATATTTTGAAATTGGTGCTAGTAGTTTCTCTTATTGCTGCCGTGTAAACACTGTAAAAGGCTTGGGTAAGATATAAAGCAATATATATCTGCGATTATGAGAATTTGTTTTTCTTTCGTCGTCTCACTTTTATTTATCTCGGGCCTGAAGTGCTTTTGACCCTTTTAATTCGAAGCCTCCCCACAGCCCCCGGAGGTGGCCAAATGAGCGATTGCATCTTTATCGAAGCCTTTGTTTTTGCCACCCGCACAGATACAGCCACTCATACCCTAACGTATGCCCATATACATACATAGATAGAACCATCGTACGGCCATAAATGAACACCAACACAGAGGTCGTAAAAAGTCACCGTTATTGTATTTACGAGATTTCATAAAGTCTTTGCTATCTCAGTCTGCAGGGAGGTCGGTCGAATTTTGCCCCCTTCCCCCTCTGTTTTTGTTCCCTTTGGTACTTTACGCGAGCCGCATTTTTCATATCTGAGCACATGTTGCTGTTGTTGCTATTCTAATGGACGCACGATGCACGTAAAAGCATCGGCCACATAAATATTGCATCTGTTAAATCTCGAGAAACGACATCGACAACACCATTAAATGTTCTCTCCCACGCGCATACACACACATTTTTACGCCTCCTCACACACACACATCCATATGAAGATTCCCGTCGTCGTCCGACCGCATGTGCTGAATGTTAAACAGACCACATACATGTAAGTGCTCAAAGGGTTTGTTCTAGTAAACACAAAAACAAGTGTCAACATAAATATCCAAGTGTGTGTAGGTGTTCGACAAATACAGTTAAACTACAAGTTGTAGACTTTATGGCCACAGACAAGTTGAGTTGCAAGGGTGCGAAAGGGAAAGCGAAATCGGTGCAATATGCAAATCCACACTCTTCATGGGTATTTGTAGAGATCGTGAATTAATGACACGGCGATTTCAGAGAGTTATAATTAGTTATAAACAAAATTAAAATTTTACAATCTTTCTAAATGAATCTTTCTAAAATGAAGCATTAAACTTAAGTTTAACAATAATGATTAAAACTTTAAAACAATTTCCTAATTTCAAGAAGAGGGAAAAGTTCCGATATTTTAGATATTCAAGTCTCGACTGTTCCAAAAACAATTGCATACTAGCTTTTGTGAGATTGGTTTTCTCTCCACTTTTGCCTAAGACACTTGTTGCATTTTCAAAGTAAATACCTTATACAAATATAACATGAAGACGTTTCCGCCGTTAAAAATGTCTGGTCAATATTTAACTAATACGACACAAAAAGCTAATCCGTGATTGATGGCGTAACACGACTTAATTTCAGCGCTAAATTAAGTAATTAGAAGGATTCGTGGAAGCCATGCCCACAGCAAGAAGGCTGAGATGTAGAATTGAGTCATAAATCTTTCTCTCTCTCTCTCGTTCCCTCTCTCTGATGGGTATTTATATTGATATTAGTCATATATAAGCGTTTTTGAGTTTATTCTTCTCATGGCTTGGACAAGAAATTGCCATTGTTGTGGCCGGTGAATTCCGAGTTCACGTGAAGACAACTGACCGGAACTACGGCTCCAGGTGCCCCGATGACAGCCCCGCAATTGTTGGCGATGGGTCAACAAAAGTCGATATTGTTCGCGGTCTTTTGGGATACGATTCATTGATGGCTCGCCTCCATGTGTTGCCGTCGAGTTAAAATAAACACGGCCGAGTCAGCTGTCGCAAATCATCGCGAGGTGGAAGTGATATTGGAATAGTTGATGTGCAGACCGCGTTTCGAACGGTTCGTTTTGAGTCTTGCTTCGCGTGTCCTCGGAGAGGGGCAAAGACAGAAGCAAAATAATAAAGAGAAATAAAGAGTTATAAAGGGGAGGAAACGATGTCCTTCCGAGCCGCCCTCCTGGCGCTCCACCTACTCCCACTGCTCCTGGCCGGAGCGCGTGCGGCCACCCACGACGAGGTCGGCCGCTGCGGCCTCACCGGCATCTACAAGATGCGCCAGAGCGTTCTCGAGTCGCCGAACTACCCGGACCCCTACCCGACCAACGCCTGCTGGGACTACGTCGTGCGCTCGCCCTACCGTTGCCCGACCAAGTTCCACATCCAGTTCCTCGACTTCTTCCTGGAAGCCTCGGCCAACTGCTCGAACGACTACCTCGCCGTCGGACTGGAGAACGACGGCGACGACATGGACTTGCTCTGCGGCCAGGTGGTCGGCATCAAGAAGTACCACACGCCCGACGGCGTGCTGCGGCTGCGCTTCCGTTCAGACGACTCGCCCTGGACGACGGGCACCGGCTTCAAGCTGCTGGTGACGCGCCTGGCCTGCGAGCGCGAGGACCTCGCCCAGGCCGACTTCCGCGCCGTGGACGATGAGAGTGCGGTGGCGCCGCCGCTCGAACTGCGGCCGCCGCTGAGCAACGGGACCGTCCAGCGGTTCCGCAACACCAGCCATTCTTTCTCGTTCCCACCCTCGCCGTCGTTGCCGTACGATTCGCACGCCCGAAACCCACCGGGCCAACTGTTTCCCTGGCATGGATCCCCGCTGGGCCCGTCCCCCTACCTGGCCCAGTGGTCGGTGCCGCCCACCCACCGTCCGGCCATCCAGGTGCAGCGCCTCGACGTGCCTCCCGCGGGCGAGCCGAAGCCGTGCCGCACCGAGTCGGTCACGGGCCCAGGCGCGGACACGGCCCTCCACGTGTCGCCCGACCAATTCGAGGCCTTCAACGACAACCGGCGCCAGCGCCCCTTCGCCACCCAGCCCTGGCCCCAACGGCGACCCCAGGGCGGCCATCCAGAGCCCGCCCAGTTCGAGATCGACTCGTCCGTCTCGGCCGCCCTGACTCCGTGCTGCGCCTCCAGCTTCCGCGAGGGTCGCTTCTACCTGTCGAGCCCCGGCTTCCCGCGCACCGCCTTTAGCGCGCTGTTGCCAGCGTCGCGCCGCGACTGTCGCTTCCAGGTGGCGAAGGCATCGCCGAGCGTCTGCCGGTTGCGCGTCGAGTTCAGGTACTTCGACTTCGGCCACGCCTTCCGCGGCACCGGAGACGCCGCCGGTCGCGGCAACGTCCCGGCCGGGGTCGTCGAGACGACGCGGGACGCGTGCACCGGGGACTACGTCGAGATCGAGGGCCAGCGGTTCTGCGGGTGCCGGTCGGGGCACGTGTTCACGGCGCTGTGGCGCGGCGAGGGCGAGAAGTCGGTACGGCTGCGCATCGGGAATTCGGGGGTGCCGTCGAACGGGTTCCTGCTGGACGTCGTGCAGGAGGAGTGCCGGGCGCAGTACCTGGGGCAGGAAGAGGAAACGGGGGGCGGTGGGCAGGGCAGCGGTCACCAGCAGCAGCCACAGCAGCAACAGCAGCCACAGGAGCAACAGCAGCCACCGCCGAATGGCTTCGGTTTCTTTGGCCAACCGGTTCCCGCATCCTTCGTTCCCGGCGATCAGCAGCAACTGTACCAAATCCCTGCGAGTCAACAGCAGCAACAACTGCTGGTGTATCCCCAGCAGCAGCTGTGGGCTCGCCCCGAGGTCCCGTACGTGCCCGCCCACTTCCGGCGAGCCCGTCGCTTCCACGAGGAGCCTGTCGTCGGCGGCAGCAGCCACCAGCCCGTGACCGTGGTCGAGACGAACTCCACGCGCAAGGAATACTACTACTTCGACGCCGATGGCTACAGCAATCCCAACCACGATAACGATGGAAGCGAAGACCACGACGATGGCGATGTCGATGGCTTCGCCGACTTCCGGCCGACGCACTCGGACGTGGCCCAGGACCGCCAGGACAACCGCCAGAACTCGAAGTACGTCGCCACGGCGCCGCACCGCTGCCACTTCGACACCGCCGACGTCCTACGGCTCTCGGTGGATCCCCTCTGGATCACGAAGCCGATCTGCTACGCTCCTGCTGCCTCTCCAAGCAGTTGGAGCAACGTCTTCGGCTAGTGACGACATCCACCCGCCAGGCGTCATCACATCGGTGCGTGTGTGTCTGCGTTAGTAATGTAAGTGTCGAATAAACGCTCCAGCTTTGCTCGAATCCGATAACAAACAAGTGTTTCATTCACACCTACCGGTAGAACGTACGTGATTTCGGTCACAGACCAACGCCGCAGTTCAATGGAATGTACTTGGTCGTCACCAGAGTTGAGCTCCCTTCCCATATTTGTTCCCAATCCCATCTCTATTCCTGCACTCCACCTTTATCTATTCTCATCCTCATCTCCATTCCCGGGTCCATCCCATTCATTTGCCGGCGAAAGCGACACCTTCCCCACGCCTCATCACGACAGGTCTCCACAATGGGTCTGTTTGTTGGCCAACGAGACGAAGCTTCAGCATCATCGGCACCTCAACCTGATAAGCTGTTTGCGCCCCTCTCCCCTGCGACTGACGAGCCCGCCCTACCGTCGCCCGGTTTTCTTTATCTTTCTGTCGGGCTTGGCGTACGTGTCTCTAGTCAAATATTTATTTCGCAATTGTTTAGAGGTTCACCGCCGGTTGAGCGGATTCCGTGAATCGGTGGCTTTGAGGACAGCGTCACCGTGGCCAGTGGTCGGCGGTTGGTGGTCGGTGTCAATGGGTGGGACCGCGGATGTAACCGAGGCTGAACCACCTGCGGCCCTTGTGGACGGACATCAGACGAGTTGGTGCCCACAACAATGGTCATGATTCAGGAACACCAGCGAGATCGACGACCATACTCAGAAATTGTGCAATGTGGATTCGACGGATTTCACACAACTGACGTCATCCAGCAGGTAATCAGCTCATCCAGGCACAATGTTTGGGTCGATGGATCGATGGAGCTTTGGGAAGCCTCCTTAGAATTGAAAGTGGAAAGTCGAAAGTCTACAGTTCGAGGACGAGCCCCATTTATTTAAACAAATCAGAGTAAATGTTACAAATTATATCGATTACGTTAATTCATCAATAACTTTCTCACAAGTTCACGTAGTCACGTATATATAATGTGTATATCTGTGTGTGTATATTTTACTATAATTGATGGGAGATTTCGCTTTCTATAAGCTGTTCCACGATCGTATATACAATTCCACTGATAGGATATTACATCGATTACTATATAGCATAGTATGGTATAATATAATATGGTACAATACATTCAACAAACATCTATACACATATGCATACAGTGATTTTTTTGTGGTTTTAATTTGATCGAGTTCATTTATGTATATACTTTTAAACATATCTAGTGCTTGAGATAAGTGTCTGTTGCAGTTTTAAAATTTTACAAATTACCAAGAGTTGTTTACTTAAAATTAATATATATATTTAGTATTTTAGTTTTGTAAATATATAAAGGTTTGATTATTTAATTTTCAATTTTGATTTAACTTTTAATTGATTAAATTTCAAAAATTTTGATATGACAGAAGACAATTATTTAATTAAATATGTTATTTAAATTTCAAATATATATATTTACATCGAAGTATTCGAAAATCGAAATAAACTAAAACAATTGTATTTGGTGAATGTACGGGAACTATATTGAAAATCGATAGAGGTTTTTAGGACATTTTATTGTTTACTTCTACTTCTATTCAGATCAAATTCAGACAGCATTTCCAATATTAAGTATTTATTTTTGGCTGCACGAAGGGCTCTTAAATATTTTGGTATATATATTTATATATATGTGTATGGAATATATTTGTAGGTTTCTTGTTTGCCCAATAAAATACTTGGCTCCAATGCGATTTGAAAACTATAACGAATTGTTCAGCACGTGTCGACCATCGATCGTTAATCCAGCACCGTCAATCGGGGAATGGATCGGCCTCCGAGTCGAGCCGCTGCGTGTCGGGCTTCGGGGCTTAACCCAGGAACCGAATGTTCGTGAAGATCGCCTTGGCCGGGCGCTTGCGGTTGCAGAACTGCACGGTCTTGTGGTGGTTGCCCTTGCGGTTCTCGTGCAGCCCGACCAGCAGCTTGAAGACGTCCTCCTTGCTCGGCGTGCAGGCGTAGCGCAGCTCGGGCTCGTAGTGGCTGCGACGAGATCAACGAGTTAACCGATCGCACTCACACACATGTCGAGGACCCACCTGCGGTTCCGGTTGTGCCGCTTCCACGGGTAGCGCCGGTAGTAGCGCGAGCGCTTGGCCAGGCTGCCCGCCGCCGGGTACAGCAGGTTCACGCCGCCGCCCCCCACCTCCTCCGCACCGTCGACATCGCCGTCATCGTCGGCGCCGAGCGGCGCCTCCGCCTCCTCGACGTAGACCAGGGGCAGCGTCTCGAGCGTGGGGTCCTGACAAGGGTTGATCGTAGGAAGTGGGGAGAGAAATAGCGATAAGAAAGAGACAGAGAAAAATGTAAAGAAAAATGGGATAAACGGGAAAGAGGAAAATTCTGACCTCGAGGAACCTCATCAGAATCTCCGACTTGCTCACGATGTCCTGCTCCTCGCGCAGGTCCTGCTCGAGCTGGCGCAGCATGTCGAACTGGCTCGCCACCTCCATGCCGGTGAAGACGGTGTCTGCGTAGTCGGGCTCCTGGGGCAGGGTGCCCAGGGCCGAGCCGCTGGAGGCCATCTCCGAGTTCAGGGCTCGCAGCAGCTCTGCGGATGGAATTGCCGAATTAAGAAAGGAGCCAAGGACAATGGTGGCAGGGAAGGAGAAAGAGAGAGAAATTGGGGAAAATGGAGATTACGAGAACAGGACGAATGACCAGAGATGACTGGGAGAACGGGGGCGGGCGATAGTGCGGAAGAGGGGGAGAGAGATAGAAAGGACGGGATCGAAGATGGGAAGAGAGGGAGAGAAAGAGAGGGATTGAAAGATGAAACAAGATATTGATGTCTTCTCGGAGCAGGGACCGAAAGATGGTAAGAGAAGGAGGGGACCGAAGTGCGTGGGAGGGCGAGTCAGTCATGCCTTTTCACTTTCTTTCATTCGTGGGCCTTCCTTCCAATGAGCAAAGAAGGGGGACAAATAAAAACACGTCGGCCAGCTGTCACTTTGACAACCCGGACAATTAAACTTACAATTTCGATGCACATCTGGCCGTCCCTCGGTCCGCATAACTGCCTGTCTGGCTGTCAGTTGGAGTCAACCCCAGCTGCTGGCATTGTCCTGCCACCCCTTCTACACCCCGTCTCCTTCTCCGCCCGCCCAAATCGCGTTATCCTCCTCATCCCGTAGGCAACGCTCGTGCTTCCATACCCCGTGTGTGTGTGAGTATTTGTTTGCGAGGGTGTTGGTATCGCAACGGAAATTAACCAGAGTTCGGCGGCTATTTTAAGGACCCGTCCGAGGCGTCCTGTGACGTTTGTAGATTTTTTTCTCCCGCTCGCCAACTCCCGCCCTCCAACTTTCACACCCTCTTTCTCCTTCGCAACAACAACTTCGAGCTCCTCTTCTGTCCGTCTCTCTTACTCTTCTCGCTCCTCACACTCCTCCACCCAGGCTTAAAATGTCGAGCGATGACGCTCCACTTGCGTAGGTGTTGGTGCGAATCCATGCGCATGTTTGACTTGGACTGAGTGTGCCTGTATGTGCGTGGCTGTGTCTGTGCGATGTTGCCAATTTAATTGTTAATTAGAAATACACCATCGGCAAGAAATTCAATGTCGCCTTGCCTCGGAGGGAATTTTTTGTCGCCTTCTAAGGCTTCCTCCGCCTTATTTGGTCTCTTTTGGTTGCCTTTGGTTGCTCCGCACACACTTCCATCTACATCCATGTAGAACATACATACACCAACACTAATGACTGCCCACATGTCTGCCGGCGGGTTTGCGAGGCTTTTTATGAAATTCTCCATTTCGTCAGCATCCAGCATCAATTGGAGAACGAGGTCCTAAGCTCCCCAGAAGTTCTCTGAATAATTTCACCCCCAATTACTCAGGTGAGGAAAACCCAGCGTGCCAGCCTTAATTTAATGCGAAATTCACACGCCGATTTCCGGCCCAGCCACCTGTGCCAATCAAAGCAAATGAACCGCGCAACGGAAGAGAAAATCCAGATCCTGAGACATTCCAAGATAATCTCGAGGTTGTTTTTTTAGGCACAGGATCATTGACCAGTGAAATTGATAATTGCGGCCACGAGAACCGCTCGCTTGACTTCAGGCTGGAATCATGGAGGCGACCAACACCCAAATAACAAATTAAATTGTCAACAGACCAAAAACAACTACAATATCAACATCGCTATCCCAATCCCTGAACACCCATGTAGCAACAAAAACAACCTCACGTTATTGCCTTAACTTGTATCAAATATCAATTTAGCCAAAGGACTTTTGAAAATATCACCAAGACAACCGGGTATATAAGGGAAAGGGTGGGAGAGAGGGGGAGCGAGTGCAAAAGAGACACAGAGATTGTGGGTGATGAAGCCAAATTTCCATTTACATCTCAGGACATTTCGCAGCTCTCGGGATCCTGCAGGTTCAAATTGTAAGACGGATGTCGTTCTTATGGATGCCCACGACAGCTAACAGTTAATGAACTTGTCCCGAACGACGACAACCCGACAATGGTGACGTTTTCTCTCCCGTACCCACGCCCCCCCACCTACGGGAAGCCGCCCCTCGTGGTCCGTGAAGGAATCGTCTCAACACCTACGAGACCGCATGGCAATTAGTTTTTCGGCATGTGTGGGAGGACTCGGTCTCGGGCTAGGGGTCGGGGTCGTGGTAGATGGGCGTGGCGGCTGTCAGCGCGATTTGACGTGGGTCGCCTCGTGTGTGGCAGGTGGGCTGCGGGGGCCCAGCCGAGAGATATATATATATAGTTCGTATGCTGCATGCGTCTTCCTGTGGAAGTCATGTCCGATTAGAGCTCGGATCCGAATCGAGGTCATGTTTGGTCGAGCGCTCCTTCGGGCCGCTGACGAAGACCGCCTCCAGGTGCAGACGGCAGTCGGTTGGGCATGTCAATAAAGCCGGTCGCGTCTCCGCCACTCCTCCTGCAGGCTTCCCTCGGTTCGCCCTGCGGCCGGATTGAGTTCTCTCACCATCCACCCGGGCGCAAATCCCGCTGATCCGTGGGTTGACGCTTCTGATTGAGGCCCCATCATTAGTATTCCACTAAATTGCGACGATGATCATCCCGTTCATCATCTCGTCATCATCCCCATCTCGGAAGTGGAAAATATTTACTTCCGGCGACTTCACCGCTTCCTTTCCGGAAGTCGCAAATTGAGTGTGGGAGACAACGATAAATCAATTTCCGAGGCAGTTATTTTGTTTCTTGCTCTCCCCCCTCCCCGTCGCACTCTCCCTGTCTCTCTTTCATTTACTACATCCTTCTCATTCCTGCCTTCTTCTTCTGTTTCTTCTCGCCCCAGGCCGAGGCGCTCGGTCGTGTGGAAAATTCAGGATCCCGATCCGACTGATGGGGAAATTAGCATTCGTTCTCTGTCGCATTCTCTCTCCCCCGCATTCTCTCTGTGGAAAAATTAGTCAAATTCGTTGTCTCCCTCTTGTCATATCGCAGTCCTTGTCGCTTGTCTCAGGGCTTGGCTTTGGCGGCTTTCTTCCTCGTAAGTGAAAGGCTTTTGTTCTTTTTGTTGTTGTATTTTTGCTGTTCTCCTTTTCGACATTCTCGTGGTGTTGTTTTTGTCATTGTTTTCTTTGTTGCCATTGTTTGTAGCCAGCATCGACAGCGATATCGACAAAGGATCCGAAGCGAAAATTTCGAGTCCTGTCAAGCCGTCGCTGACGCCGCCCACGCAACAGGTTGCCCAGGACCCTCGGAACTCTCCGTCCCTCCGGCATCACCTCCGTTCCTGACAAGCCCTCCACCCGACGCCCCCGACCTCGTTCCGGGAGCGTGCGAAAGCTCTGAGCTCTGACATGCAATTAGCTCGGATCCCCGAATCCTCGAATCGCCGCCTTATCCCTCGCTTCCGCCTAATTGCGCATTAGCCTAGGCGAGAACCACGGGAGGAGGAGGAACAGGAGGGGGAAGAATTCCGACAGCCGAATTACAAAAGTCACGTGCAGACCCCAAACTCCATAAATCCAGAGATGGAGCGAAGTGGGCGGAAGAAGGATCAGGCTCAGGGCCCAGGACGCGGATGGGGGCGACACCGACATCCTTCATCCTAGATAAACATTTCGCTCAAAAGCCCGCACATTGTCACCGTCGCCCTCTTTTTTCCCCCGACACCCGCCTTCGCCCACCCTCCCTTTCACACTCGCTCGTCGTGCGCTTTGGCTCGTTCTCGCCCGCTCGTTCGCACTTACCATCGCCCGGATCGTAGACGGCGGCCCGCTCGCCCGCCTCCCCGGAGTCCTGCACCGGCGACGACCCGCCGCCGCCGGTCGTCATGTAAGCGCCTCGGCCGCCACCTCCTCCGGTGCCGCCGCCTCCACCGCCGCGGACGCGCGTCGCCGCCAACGCCGCCGGGTAAGCCATCAATTCTGCGGCGATGCTGCTCATTTGTTGCTTCGCCGCTGCTGCCGCCGCCGCCTGCTGCGCCGACGACTGCGACGCCGACGGAGCATTGGAGACGACGAATGCCGACGCGTGGAGGCCGAAGCCGAAGCAGCCGAAGATCGCGGCCGCCGCGCAGAGAACGAAGGCGTTCGGCATCATTTTACTTCACTTCGACGGCAGCGTTGTTCTTCTTCGTGCTCTTGTTGTTGTTGGTCTCTTCTTCGCCTTCTTGTTGTGGTTCGCGTCCTTTCCGTTGTTGTTGGGGATTAGTCGACAAAAAGAGCCTGCAAGTTTATAACGGCAATTAACATTTTGGTCCCAGTGACTGCTGGTGCTATCGCATTCAATGGCGTTGTTGTTCTTGTTTTTTCACTGTCTCTGTTTCTGTCTCTGTCTAGCTCTGTCACTGTCACGCTCTAGCTTTTTGTCTGTGGCATGGGTGTTTTTGTTGTTGTTCTTTCCCCACCCCTTTTACTGACGCTGTTGTTTTTGTCTCTGGCTGATGGTGTTGTTGTTGTGTTCCTGCTGTCTCTGTCATACATATTGGCATCTCTGCCGTTTCTCCCTTCGACTCTTATTGACGTTGTTGTTGTGGTCTCTGGCGCGAATGCTCTTAAGTGTCTCTGTCCGGTGGTTGTGTGCTATTGTTGTTGTTGTTGTTGATGGTGGTGGGGTTTTCGTTGCCGGTGCTTTGTAGTTGTTCTTGTTCTTATTGGTGTTGATGGTGTACGCGAAGTAAAGGAGAAGAAGCAGAAGGAGAAGAACAAGGAACGAAGTTGTTTGTGTTTTGTTGTTCGTGCTATTTGAGAAGGTGCCCTGGTGTTGAATGGATTCGTGTGGGCGGCGAATGACTTTTTGTTTTTGTTTTGGTCTAATTCAATTGCGTGTTTCCTTCCGCTACTGCTTCTTCTTCTCCTTCCGCTCCCTCATCTTCTTCTTCTTCATCTTCATCTGCCGAGCCATCTGTTTCTTTCGCACCATCTGCCTCTCCCACTCCCCCGTGTCTATTCTAGGTCTTTTATTCTGGGGTTTTTTTAACCTGCACCACTTTTCATAACTCGGGTAATTAATATAAATGAACCGAGAATGAGTGCGAGGGAAAGGGATGCAAGGTGGTGAGTGGTGGAGGGAAGCAGGAAGGCAGGAAGGTAGGGAGGGATGGTGGGAGAGGGCTGATGGAAGAAGAGGGGAGGAGGAATCGAGCAGCGACAAGAAACAGGAATGGAAGACGAGAAGAATCTCTTCCGAAGCCGAAGTCTGTCTGCCTCTGTCTCCGTCCTCCTGCCTTACTGTAATGAGAGGGTGTGTGTGTGCATCACTTCGAATGCTTGACGCTGTTTCCGGCCAGGATTTACAAAATGGCAGACATTTTCATTATGAATTCTGTGAAATTTATTGCAGCCCCCTAGCAAAATATAGGAAAAAAACAACGCCAGCCGACCACGAACGGGGGTGGGGGGCAGAGGACGAGGACGATAAAGAAGACGCGGAACCTGCGGCAAGAAAGTTCGCCTCCCGCTCCATTAATTGGAATATGTTTCTCGCCTCCAATTCGATGCTAACGAACTGCTGCGCCAAGCATGGCGGACATCCGCTTCCGGTCCCGTTCGTTCCCACTCTAATGCCGTGTAACGGGAGTGGGGAAACAAGGGGTATTCGGTCCCAAGGGGGTGGAGTGTCGTGGGTCGGGGTCGGGGTGGTGTTGGCTGGCATTCAGTGACAGGCATTAACTAATGTTAAAATGCCGACGGCCGACTTAATTGATTCTCAGCCGTGTGTCTGCGCCTGTGTGCGGGTGTCAGTGTGCGTATGTGAGGAGGGACTGGCCGCATGAGTGGGTGTGAGTGTGATTGTTCTCTTAATTAACCTGTTGAAGCAGCGGCCACAAATGAAGCCGCAGTCGCAGGGCCAGACAGGAAGTAAACAACCATCAGCACAACGAAAACAAAAACAAAAAGAACAACAATTAAATAATATCAACAAAAAACAACAAAAAAAGTAACATCGACATTAACCACAACAAGAAATAAGGGCGACTATCACAGGTAGCTATAACATGGAACAATAAAAAAAAAAAAAAAAACAAACAATGGACCAATTAAAAATACCCAAAGAGGGGAAAAGCAGAAAACAACCAAAACAATAGCCACAAGAATAACAACAAACGAGGACAATAAAAAGAGCATGGAAATTTGTCGTCAACAAGTCTCCGGATTCCCCGAGGTGGAATCAAATTAATTCGTCCGAAACAGCAAAAACAACTGCGCCAACAACAGAAACAGCGACTAATACAGCAACCACAACAACTACCAGGACCCTTGTGTAAGTTGTCCAGAGCCCCGGCCAGTGTGCCGTCTCGCTCTGGCGCTCGGAGTGGGCGCTTCTTGGAGCGGCGACCGTCCACGTAAGGCGGGGAGAGCGGAAGGAGGTCCACAGAAAACCCCGAAGAGGCCACGAGACATGCCGATGTCTGTCTGTCTAATTGGTTGGACAATAGGCGGCCCTGGTGCAACTGGTGGAGAACTGGACAGGGACAGCAGGACAGGCACGAGTGGAATGAGGGGAAGCAGAAGGGGAACATGGTGCAGCGGGAAAATCCCCCAAGGCGTGCAACCAGAATGTGTTCGCCAACAGACATCTGCTGGCAGACAGACAGGCTGATAGACCGACAGCGGATGCATGGACGGAATTTCCATCACGTGACACTCCGGAAACAAACGGCTATCTGTCCGTGGTTCTCATGTTCGGACAGTGCGGAACGAGTAACGAGGAAATCACGAATAATACGGGGAATTTTAAGCGATTTGAAACCGGAGCTCGTGGCACTCGAGAGGCAGCTGTCGTGGCGTGGGGAGGGGGGGGGAGGGTGTTGTATTTGTGGGCCAGGAGGAGCAGGTTCGGATTCCAACTCCATTAATCACACTAATGAGATCTACGTAAATAGAACATCCAGTGGGAGTGCTCGGGTTCTAAAAAACTATTAACTTCTTCCGGTTAAACGATCAAACTTTTCATGAATCCGGGTATTTCATAGAACTCAGTGTTTATCAGGATACGACAAGTGTAATCGACGCCAACGCAGCATGGGCGAAGACCGTCCATGGGTCGGTGGAAAGTGAGGATCCTCGAGGCCGCCGAAGTTCAACGAAGTTCGACTCCGGCTGTTGTGGACAGGTCGAGGTGGAGGGATTTTCGGAGGAATTTCTTTTTCGAAATTACATTGACGGGAACACCGAAGCGTGGTCGTAAAGTCAAAGGACGAAGGGCAATAAGGAAAAATCCACTTCAAATCCATCCATCCGTCCAATGAACGTCCAAACAAAACAGGCCAGAAAGAAATGAAAGAGAGCATCAATGCTAAGAGAGAAACGAGGACACGAGAGCAACAAGTGCAAGAGAGCAACAAGGACAAGATTACAATACAAACACTTGTGGACTTTGTTTTCGTGGTTTCAAATATAAACACGAAGAGTCATCGTTGGCGGAATGAATGGAGATAGGGAAGGGAAAAACTGGCGTTGCATACCTCGAGGCGACCGAGTACGAAAACTAAACGATTTCATTTCCGGGCAACCACTTGATCCTCGAGGAGCGGACGAAGAGAGAACGAAGATAAGGAGAAAATGGGGACGAGGATGGGGAGACGAGTGCGCTCCATGGCCGCAGGAGGAGACGTGGGTCGGTCGACAAATTGTTGAATTGCCAATACAAATATTTGCAGCGCGGATCAGAGCAGTGTTAGCAACAACGAATACAACAACAACATAACAGTCCACAGCAACATCAACTGCAACAGCAACAAAATAAACACCCGCAGGAAGTTTTTTCTTGGAGCCACGATTAAGAATTCAAATCAAAGTTTCTCTGCAACTTTTCCCATCCACTCTTCCCGCAATCAATCCTCAATTTGAGTTGTTTTTCCCTCAATCTCAATAAATCTATTTTTTTAAACATCCCTCCATCAAAGTTACTCGCTCGCTGCGGCCTGGTTGTCATGCAATTATCCTGCGGCCACGAGCATTAGAGGTGGCAGAAAATTTCCAATAAAAGTTAGCATTTCGAAAATATGACTTTTCGGGGTTGTGGGTTTTGTGCGATTTTTCGGCATGGAAACTACAAAATACTAATTCCAACTTCCGTTCAAAGCAATATTTTTTCCTTTTCATTTTGTTTCCTGTTCCGGATTTTCGGGACACATTTCATGGCTTTAGAAATCGAACTGATTTTTGTCAGAAATTCAAAGGTCGATCGCTAATTGGGACGATCTGCACGTTCTTTAACAGAATGTTCGCTCGGGTCGAAATCCGGTTTGGGTAAAATTAATTTCTACTATTGGAAATGCATCATTCTTAGAACTTCGTATTGAAGGAGAACCTCATGCATTTGATTGAAAGATAATTATGTAAAATTTATTTTCTATAATTAAAATCTTAGATTATAGCATTGAAATGAAACCTTAATGAATAAACTAACTGAAACCAATTTTATTAAAAGGAATTTTTGAGTTTGAAAATCCGAACAAAGCACTACATAAAAATTCCCTTTGAAATTTACTTTACTAGAATAATTAGACAAAAAAATTATCACTAAATTAAAATTCTCGTTAATGAAAATTTTTACTTCCGTAAAATTCCCCTTCAAAAGAATTCGGTATGAAAAATATTCTCATAAAAAGAATTCTCATCTCGGATATAACATTTTCTCGCAATCGAGAATTTCACAGAAATAAAGATCTCGTTCAACGCGAATTCTAAGTGATATAAAATTCCCATTGAAGTAAGTTCAAATTAAGTGCATCTTCTATCTTAATGCAGATACGATTTAGGTCCCGAAAACTGGGAAAACGGACTCGGACAACTGGCCGTGGTGGCCATAATTGCATTTGTGGTTCGCTCCTCCGGTCCCCGCTCATTGTTTACCGATTGTCGTGGGGGAACTCACTTTGACTCCTGGGTTCGGGTGCGGTCGGCCCTGTTTCGCCATCGACGTCCCCTTGAGCTGTAGCGAGAGCGTTGTTTTTGTGAAATTCATTTTCGTTTCCTTTTCTTTTCTCTTCCATGGAAAACAATTACCAGTCGCTGACGACAAACCACGGGGGACGGATTGTGGGGCGGCCGGAGGGAAGGACGGTTGGACGGATGGACGACAGGAGCGAAACGGCTGTCGGACAGAAGGGACAGCCAGGCGACAACCACTCCAAAGCAGACATTTCTCATTTCCTCGATATTCACTCATCCCTTCCTTCTTCGCCATATTAACTACGCTTTGCCTGGCGCTGTGGTCCATCGTCCTTCGGACTGGTCGCTGTTTGCTGCCTTCACTCTCCACACTATATCCACTCGTCCACAGATTTCTCCCCCATTTTACCTCTTGTCGCCCCATTTCATATTTTTGAATTATTTTTGGTCTTCTCGAAATTTTATAAAAATAAATTCGATTATCAGGGAAAATCGCTTTTTTCGATTCTCCACAAAAACTAATACGATTAAAATAAAACATTTCATAGTAATTATTAATTATTATATTCAATAGAAATAATTAATCGAAAAGATGTGCTCGAAAAGTAAATATTTCCTGCAAATCAAGGATTAAAAACGCTATTGATGAACTTGTGTTCATTGTAGGTAATTAATTCGAAGGCTTCGTTCGATGAGGGTGGGAAAATTCGAGATATACGATAAATTGCGGAGCATTTAATACAACATGGTGCCCTTTGATTCGATTGAGTTATGTAGACGAAGAAGTTGTAATTGGTTTGTGTTTACTCTTTCCTCAGAAAGTCTCGATGTTGATCTATGGCCACGGCGTCCCAAGGGGACGAACATGGAGCCGAAACTCGAAAGGCTTTACCAATGGGATCTCGGGATGACCTCAGGACGATTGCGTGCTACACATGGACATCTTCCATCTGCCGCCGCCCACTTTCTCTTTCACGAACTCCTGAGAAACCCGGCCTATTGTCAAAGTCGAGGCGCGACGAAGTCGGACAATGCGAGATAATTTAATCGATATCTGCGCTAAAAACGACGCTGGATGGGGACTTGTAAGCTATGTGTTGTTGCTGTTGTTCTGGTTTCGGGTGTTGTTATCATTGCTGTTATCGTTGTTGTTGTTGTTGTTGCCACGCGCACAGTTCCCGACGATGCACCGAAAAGGGCGAGGCGAGGCGAGGCGGAGAAGGAGGTGGAGAAAGGGAAAGAGAAAGGGAGGCGGCAGATGATGGTCGAACAAATGAGACGTCCCTCGATCCGGGATGAAGTCGCGACAATGGTCACAGGAAGTAAAAGAGAAAAAAATAACAATGCACAAACAGGAAACATTTTCGATGTGGCAGCACCGGAAGTGGCTTTTAATATTAATTAACTTAAAAACAAACAAACCGAATTGAGTTAATTTTCAAATGAACCTTCGCCGTGCGTTGGAGTTTCCGCTGATGCTGCGCCACCAGGACGACGGGAATTTCATCAGAGTCACAGGAGTTCGCCCTTGACTTTGGGCGAACTCAACGAAAACCTCTTGATACCGAGACGTATTGAAAAGTATTGGAGCGAAAAAGGAAGAATTTTGGAATTTGAAATTTGCCTTTGAATTGATTTGTATTTGAGAACGGAAAAAATAGAGGATTTTCTCTCCCCTTCGGCGATGAGTTGGCCTTCATCTTCCGCAAGGAAAAGGGGAATTTAGGGAAAAGTTTCTCTAACAACAAGAATAAATGTCATTAATTTTCTGGGTCGAAGGTTACGACGAATGAAAGGGCTAATTCGGATTCGGGTGGCAGCTCATCTTCCTGCTTTTATTTTGGCCATCGTTATTGTTACTGTTGTTGTTGTAATGTCTGGTCGTGGGTGGACAGCCATCCCGCCGGAGTTGAGGTTATTATAAATGAAGTCTGGGCGAAGTTTTGACACCCTTGCGGTTTCTCGCGGAGGAAAAGGACGCAATGAAAATGAAAATCCAAAATACGTAAAAGAAAATTTGGAAACTTCTCGACACCACGACCTCGCCGCCATATGTCTGCGGCGAGGTAACTCCGTGGTCATGAAGAACACCCGATTTAATCCCATTCGGCCCCGGAAGTTTTCGCCCGCAATTCGCAATTCAATGTTTGGACATCGCAGCCACAAAAGTTTTGCGACCATGACCATTGCCACTATTTGTGAGTTATCTTATCTAAGCCAATCCTATTGGCCATTCAACACTCATTCTATTCACTCATTATAAATACATTTTAATTGCACATCTGTCGCAGACATGTTGCAATTTACTCACATTGTTCACCTGACAAAATCCATGTCCCAACCTATGTTATATAATTTTATTAGGTGTTATTGAATATGAAAAGACAAAGTTATCACTAAGTGTTATCATTAAATCTCTCAGTATTTTATCCTAATTTAAAATATCGCATCAATCAAGCAGAGTTTCGACTCAATTATAAACATATTCACTAAATTTAAAACTATCTCATTTAAATTTTCAACTATTTCCAGCCTTCTTGAAACCATCTCTCTCTATTTCAAACTATTACCGCTCAAACTAAACCACTCTGAAACTCCCTACAGTGGTGTTTAAACTTCGAGCAATACATATTGTGCTAATGATAAACCAAATGCCTAATTAAAAAGCACTTTATCCAAAACGAACCACTCAATCGCTCAGCGGATTCCTGGAATGCGTGTTGCAGGTAAACTTGTGACGTCAAGGAGGCTTTTCGCATTTGTTTTTACGAGAAACAGCAGTTGACCTCCGAACTAATGAGGGAGCTCAACACATCGGGCCCAAATAAACACGTGTGTGAGTGTTTGGTAAGTAAGTTTGGTAAGTAAGTGTAAGTGTTAGTGTGTCGGAAATATGTATCATCGTCATCGTCTTCTTCATCGTCCAGTGCCCAGTTCAAGCTACCTGCCGGAGCTGTGGAGCTCTCAGTGCAATTAGATCGTTGGCTTTGTCCTTTGGGCACGTGGTTCCCGCCATACAGCAATCATTTCCTCCCAACCCCTTTTATGTAATATGCATGAGTGGGGTACTTTTCCCTCTTCGACTCAGACGTCTGCCTGTCTGCCCTCGATTTTTCGGTTACATCAAGTTCAGCTGCGGGCTCTTTGGGGACAGAAATAATGGGGATGTGGATTGTTCGGGGTTCGAGGTTCGAAACACGGACAAGCGATGCTTCGACATAAATTCGTTTTCATTTTCATTTACTCTTTCTGTTTGTTTTTCTTATTGAATTTTTGATTTTCGAAAGGTAACTAGAAGTTCTTTCTACAAATTAGCCTCGCTCTCTGAGGAAATCCTATTGGCCTTCAGCTGTTTATTTTTAGTGCAATAAAGTACAATAAATTCCCTAGCGATAATTTCACCCGAAGTTATACTGATTGAACAATATAGGAAAATGCTGTGGTGTAACTGAATTAAAATGAACTACTTTCCTTTCGAGCGTTCTTTACATCCCTGCACGGAGTTCAGGATTGAGTTCGGAGTAGAGTACTTTTGGAATTAAACAGATTGAAAATACTTAATGACATAGCGGGGCTAAAAATGTATTGTTGTAAAGAAGTACAAGATGTAAAATTAATCAATGGATTTTTAAAATTAGGGTTTCCTCATTAAAATGAATTATTATTAACTATGAAATTAATAAATACTACTATAAAAGTAAGCACCATGCACATTAAATATGGAAAGAAAAACAAAACAATTAAAAAAACAAACAAAATATGATTGAATTTTTAATTCAATAAATCTTAATCCCAAAGTAATCGAATACCTTCGATCTTCTTTGAATGAACATATTGAATTGCTCGCCAAGAATTAAAAAGGTGTCAAGTGGAAAATAATTCAGAATAGATTTAGAACAAATTCTTAATAAGGCTATTGTTCGATATCCTGGGTGGATTTCTGCTGAAGCGGTTGGGATTCGCTGAACTAGTGGCTATTATTTTGGACCTTGTGAGTGGAATATATATAGAATGGAGATATTCTCCAAAATATTTCCTTATTCCAGAAATAATCCCTCCTGGCTCAGAGAGGAAACAATAAAATTCTTACAGCAACGGGTCCAGAAAGCTTCGTCAATGGAATTATCTACGAAATTCGATCATATTTCCTAAAAACACTTTGCACACAATCATACACATTATACAAATTATTAGTGTTCACAATTTAATGTCGGCGCTTTCGATGTTTTGTGAAAAGGTCGAGAAAAAAAACACGAATTAATTAGTTTTCCCGGGTTGGGCAATTGTGGTCATGGACTGGGTGAATCAGGGGCAGAGACGGCATTTCTAGGATTTCTCGCGGTTCAGTGAACGATTTCGAGTAAGTCGAATGGTTGCATCATCGGGCCGTCGATTGCACTTGTCTGCTTCTTCCCTTGGTCCACGGCCCCTCCCCCTTTCGACCGTTGTCCGTCAGATGCACTCAGAGGACTAAATTTTATCTGATTTCTGACTTCGTTCATGAATATTCAACAATTGTTCAGAAACGGTATTTTTTAAACTCATATTCTCTATTTCGCAACTAATTTTTCTTTATTTTCTTTTTATTAATTTTTTCAACTGATGGTATCTTTCGTTTTTTCTCGAAAAATTGTATTTTCTTTTACGCCTTTTAGCTTTATTGTTTCTCATTCTTGGACAATCACATTGAATTTAAACTCACATTCGAATCTTCACGAAATCTCCACACGAATATCAGGGATTTGTTGACTTTTTGAGTTTGAATTTCGGCGGTTATGATGTGTGTTTATGTGTGTGAGGGTGTGAGTTTCTGTGTGTCGGCTGACTTCCGTTTTCACTGGTGACTTCCGCTCGGTTGCAACCGCTACGCCACTTGTTGAGCAATGCGTTGCACGACGCGTCCCGTCGGGGCTTTTATAAACCGGAGTTCTTCAGCCGCGAATGCTCTCGCTCTCTTTCTCCACCTCCGACCTTCGCTTCACGTATATCGCTCTCTCGCTCACTCCTCTCTTGGTCCGTGCCTTCGGTCGCTCTCAGTGGGTTCGCCTGGCTTCGGTTCGGCTCGGTTCGGTTGGGTTCGAAGTTCGAACTACAACGAAAGCTTCCCGTTGGTGGACTTCGTTCCCTCCTCTCTCGCTCGCTCTCTGTGTGTGTGCGTAAAAGCTCCTTGCGCGCCATTTGTCCCTGCGTGACGAGGTCGTTGTTGTTGCTGGTGCCAGTCAACACACTTTTATCAATGAATTATGTTCGAAGCCGAAGAATCATCGCCCAGGATTTCTGCTAATCGTCGCAACTCGTGCGAACTTCGTCCTGCGGCGAATCCCGCGAGTCGCGCGGATCCTACCCGAGCGATAAGTGCTTGCAAGTGTTTAATCAGAGCATTTGTTTTCTCCCACCCCTCCCCCACCTCCCCACCGCACGCCCGGAACGATTCGCTGGGACGTTTCGGACGGTCCGTGGGCGCGCAGCCGAGGAAGCGTTGTGTGGGCGAGGGAGACACAGCACCTTAGGAGACAGCGACCTGCTGCGATGTAATCGCCATCTCAGATAATCCCAGGAACCTCACACGGCCTTCCAATGTTCCTGGAAAAGCAGGGTACTAATCTGATGCCTCGTTCTCATTTCAGTTCGCATTAAGAATTGATTGGCAGGATTTTATTTGAAACCTCAAAATAGTGTCAAATGAGTGAAGAACGACAAAGTGTCTGCGTGTCTTCGCTGTCGTGCATCTTTGCCTTCGTTTCGAAATAGAGCCTTATTTATGGAACTCCAGCGGCTCTCCGTTCCGTATTTAACTTCTGATAACACACCCTCTCTTCTCGCTCGCTGTTACTCCCATTCATTCGGCATTATGACGTCTCCATTCCCTCGATTGTGGACTTGGCGCAATATGAGACGACAGAAGCTGAGACCACCTGCAACAAATTACAATTTCGAATTATTACAATTACGTGGGGTAAATGTGATCTATCTGTGTGTGTATGTGTGGGTGTGGGTGTGCCCCTCGAACAATGGCCTCGTGAAGCATACAAAAAGGGCACTCAGAGTCCGATCCCGAGCAGTTGCTGAGCTGTCCCAGGCCAGGCCTCCGGTCGTTACACCAAAGGGAATCGACCGCATTTCGGGGCGAAACCGCTCCGTCACCCCGTCATCGCCGTCGAATTCTTCCTGGTGTGGCTGCTGATGACTCGCACTTCATCATAATTTGCCTCCGTCACGAACTGCAGGAGGTGTTGACGGAGCGCCGGGCGTGGGATTTGTAGGTCAACTCATGGTGGGTGTAGGCAGGGAAGGGAACTTGGCTGAACGATGGACTAGATGAATCGGAGAGACCGATTGCTGACATTGGCATCATGTGACATATGTCGATCTCGGCGGTCAGCTGAGTCGGCCTGCGATGCTCGTCGAACACCGTGGCGTCACCATGTCCCCAGCAGCAGAAGCCCTGAACAATCATAGCAACAAGCACAACAAACAATAGCAACAATGTTACAAGTAAGGACGATCTCAACTGATGCTGGCAACAATTAAGAGTCAGTGACTTGGACAGGAGAGAGGGCCAGAGTGTGAGGGCGGGAGTGCGAGATTGTGAGAGTGACGACGGCGGTTTCCGTGGCGTATGAGTGGTGTTTAATCAGACAGAACGAGTGGGGACCATTAGCGGTCGGAGTCCGTTTCCACCAGGCGAACCGGCACCCGGCACCACGCGGATGGCTGTGAGGAAAATTGGGGTTAACGAAGTGAGTGAAACCTTCAAGCGCTGGCCTCGGGGCGAAGGCAATGCGGGCATTTTTGAGTGGCGGGAGAGAAACCTGGAGGACACATGTAAGGGTCGTTTTGCCGGCCTCCGCCTTTTCCTCCTTCTCGATGTTGCCTGGACCAATTGAGTGTTGTTTTAAACAATAAAAATCTATCAATTTCACTTCGCTGATCGATTGATTGATTTATTGTGGGTCTGGCCAACCGACCGCTGACGACCTCCCACGCAGTTCATTCAGTCATGGGCACGAAATTCGGTCTGGCTTTGGTGTTATTGCACTTGGTAGCGTGGGCTCAGAAGGAACAGCCAGAAGGAGTAGTAGAGAGGACGGTTAAGAAATAGGAAGGGCTCTGGAGTGGGGGAGAGAGACAGGGCCGACAGGATTAAGGATGGAGGAAATGGATCAATGACTCGTGGACCTGCGAGTGCACTTCAGAGAACAATATTGCAAAACATCGTCGCAATCACCTGCAAGAGCAACAATAGGTATTGCAATAACCATAGCAACAACTAAAAGCAACAACAACAATTATGCCTTATGTGCGCATATGAAAATCCTCAGGAACATCAAGTTCAATCAATCGCACTCGGTCTTCAGGATTCCCTTCAAGTGTCCAAATCAGCTCAGGGTCAATAATCTCTCTATTGGTCAACCGAGCCCGAAGATTGAGACGTCGTTGTTGTTCTTAGTTTTTGTGAGTTGTAATTGTGTTGCTGTTGTGCTATTGCCGTTGTTGTTGGTTCGTCCTCTCGTCCTGGTCACATATGAAAATTTGAAGAGGACTTCGTTTGCTTTATATTATTTTTAAAGTTTTAATGGATAGAAAAAGATGATAAAAATAATGAGGAAAGAGTAGGGATGATCAAACATGAAGATAAACATTATGGTGACCAAAATGATGACAAAACTAAGGCCAACTAAATTTGTGAAATTATGATAAAAAAAATAATATGGATGATAAAATAATGATGTTGGTCAAAATTATTATAATAAAGGCAATTTGATACGAATAATTACTATAAAAATAATAGTAATTGTGGTAAATAAGATGGAAAATAAAAAAGATATTAAAGTTATTATGATGTAAATGATAATGATACAAATGATGATGGTAAAATGTGTATGATAAAACAATTATGATAAAAAATTATGCTCAACACAATGTTGTTCAAAATTATGTTATTGAATGCTTATAACACCAGCAATGATGATGACAAGGTCTGGGGCGTATTCCTCGATATGCTGTGCAAGGAATTCATTTAGTGGGTTTGTTATTTTAAGAGATGGGATGGAATTGGATGGAATGGATTGAATAGAATGTACTGGAGCCCAACAAGGCCCGAGGCGACGGTTGTTTTCTTTCTGACGAAGGAGGGTTCGGGAGAAAATCATTTCAGAAACCTTGGGGTTTTTAATAAATTGATGATCCGACCAGGGCGGGGAGGATCCACTGTTTTCCGTTGTGTGTGTTGGGTTGGAGATGTTATTGCCATCTCTTGTTAATTTGCTGGTAATAGTGAATGGCAATAAAATACATTGTTGATAGTTGTTGGTTGTAAGGCCGCCAATTGTCGATTGCCGAGAACTCATATAAGCGAGAACTCATTAAATATCATTCAATTCGATTGACACATCGAAGGTGGCGATGATGGCAGTCGTCATGATGAAATGCTGATGATTCGGAAATGGTGATGATAACAATCCGCTGGCTGACTCGGACTCGCCCACACAACACCAGCCGCTCCCGGGCCCGGGCCCCGGTCGATGACGAGGTTTGTTTGCATACTTTGCGGCGCGTGGGCGTGGTGAGGGCGTGATTTGATTAAAAACCGCTATCGTTTCTTAATTACCGCGCCTGCAGTTGACAGCTTATGCCGTTATCATCCCCCTTTCCGCTCTGTTTGATGCGCTTCAATCGATTTATTAGCTTATTAACGTTTGTGCACTCGTTGTGATTATAGATATTCATTGCTGTAATTACTAAAATATATTTTTGCAATTGCGTATATTTATGTCTTTATTGGTGCTGTTATTTTTATAATGACTCATATTGGTTTCTGTTGTGGTTGTTCTTTCTGTAATATTGTTCATAAAATAAATCGTGTGATTGCTTTAACAAAATTGAATTTAGTATGGTGGAATTCAATTGCATCGCATTTAGTTTAATGAATTTAAGTTTAAATTAAATTCATTTCAATTAAATTATTATGAAATTAATTGAGATTAATTAATTTTAATGAATTTGAATTTGCTTTAATTTATATTGTTTTTTTAAATTGTTTTAGTTCAAAGGCTTATACGGATTTTATGTATTGAATTTAATTTAGTTTAATTCAATGGAATTTAATTCCATGTGATCTAAATGCATTTCATTTTATTTAAGTCCATTTAATTTAATTTAATTTAATTGAATTTGGTTGAAAAGATTTTAATTGAATCTAATCGAATTTGAAGTTATCGAATCTAATTTGATTGAGTTGGAGTGAATATGATGAGTTTAATTTTGATCACTCGTCGTCGGAGTCGGCGGCCGGCGGCGCCTCCTCGTCCTCCTCCTCGGCCGCCTGCTCCTCGGCCACCTCCTCCACGAACTGCTCGCCGATGATGATTTCCTCGGCCAGCTGGTACAGCTCGCGAATGTCCTGCGGAAGAACAAATCGAAGAAGAACACAACCGTCAGTCGCGGATCCCCGAATCTCATCGAGCGGTCGCTCACCCGGGCGTGGCGCAGCTGGAGGATCTTCTCCTCCTCGTAGCGCAGGTGCTGGTACTGCTCCTCGGAGATCAGCAGCCCCTTCTGGACGTCCTCCTCCATCTCCTCCTCGAGCCGGATGAAGTGCCGGCGCTTCGACTCGCTGATGCTGCTGCCCTGCTCGACCAGCTCCGGGGCGCTCGAGACGTCCGAGGTGTCGTCCGAGAACTTCTTCCGCAGCAGCTCCTCCTTGGCGTCCTCCTCGGCGACGAGGTCCTGCGAAAGACGGTCGCTCGGCGCGGGCTTGTGCTCGGAGCTGACCGAGGCGCTGGGGTAGTCGGTGGCCAGGATCTTAGACACCTTGCTGGCGGCCTGGACACGGCGGAGCAAAAGAGAAAAGTCAATTGAACGGATTTCGTTCTCAGCGAAACAAACTCACCGACTTCGCCATGAAGTCCTTGGTGGTGGAGTATGACTTGTCCTCCTTCATTTTGTCCTCCAGCTCCTGGCGAATGCGCTGCTCCGTCTCGCGGAACTTCATCCTGCGGCAACGGTGGATTCAAGAAGTGAAGTGAAGTGAACTGACGTGAAGTGAAGTGTTGTTGCTGTTGGTGGAAGACCCTTACCTGGCCCGCACGATGTTCTGTATGTCGTTCGGGTCGGAGGTGAAGGGCGTCGGCTTCCGCATCGCCCGCTCCTTCATCTTGGCGCGCTCCTGCTCGAGGAACTCCCTCAGCTTCTGCTCACACGTCCGCCAGTCCTCGTTGTCGATTCTGCACGATGGAAGCGGGCGGGTGACGAGGTACGAGGGGAAGAGCGGGTGAATTTCCATTGAATCGCCGGGGAATACAAACACATTAAATAAAAGTGAGTCAAAAAATGAAACAACTAAAAACGAGCAAATAAACATGTAGACATTATAATATTTTGTGCACGCGACTCACACGCAGAGTGAGAGAGAAATTCATGCAACAAGTACTGGAAAAGGGCGAGGTGGAGAAACGAATGAGGTGGATTCGATTGCATCCTCAGCATTCCAATCAAATGCTCAATCGCTATGCAGAGGACGAAAGAGGAGTGAAGGAAATCTATATGAGGCCGAGAGAACGGCGAGGAGATTGTGCAGAGGTCTTCAGAGTGAGAGGGGGAGGAGAGGAATCAAGGTAGCAGCACGACAACGTCGAATTTGTGTATCTGAAATCCAGAGCATCTAATTATGCTATAATTGTTCCTTGAAATCTTCCCGAAATCCTGGCTCAACCAAATGGAACGAGTGAATGGATCTGGGAAAACTCTTCGCTGGGATTTTCCTCAAAATTCCCATGACTCCTCCTCCTTATTATCTTCTTATCCCCTGGACCTCCTCCTCAGCATCCACTTTCCGTTCCCCTTCCCCTTCATGATTCGCACAATTCTCTGCATCTTAGTCCTTTCTAACCATTTCTTACCCCGCGAAGAATGAATTCCTGCAAGGATCTGTTCAGACTAAGAAACACCAGCATAAGCACAATTAATTCATCACGCCTCCCAACCCCTTGCAGCGGTCTCCATGCAGGAGGCTGGCGAGGAAGACGCCTTAAACACAGAGTGAGAGGGAGGGGGACGAAGGAGAGAAAATGCAAATGAGCGAAACAACGTCTTTCGCTTGCATACATATTTATGGCTCCATTTTGGTCTTCTTCGCCGTGTCACCTCCTCCCGTCCCCTTCTTCAATTTCTCCCTCTCTCGCCGCCCACTCTATTCTGCTCTTCTTCCCTCCTAGCCTCCTCTCTTCTTCCTGCTGCCGTTCGGCGCACAGGACGAGGGAAAAATTAATTAAATTTTCGTGTAACAGAGAATTAAAAACGGAGCCAACACCGAGAACAAGAACCACAGAAGAAAACAACAACAATTACGACGACGGAAGAAAGGCTCATAAATCAAAACAAAATAGAAAAAAACAAAATGGCGCAAATTGTTTTGTTTGTTAACAACGGGAGGATTTTCGACCCACACCGAACACACATACACACAACGACACCAACACCACCACCTACACACTGACATTTAAGCAGCAAAAGAGCCTCCTCGCCCCACGCACACGAACACACATCGGCTCCCAACACGGACGGACGCCGCCGCCTCCCCCTCGTTTCGCGACACCCGCCGTTGTCGACGTCACATCCGGCCGACACCGCGGTTGACGCGTCCGACCAGCGCGTAGACAGTTCGTGCCACGTGAGGGCAACAGCGGCGCAACACAAAACCGCACTACTCGCACTACGCGAGGCCTGGGCACCCCCAAGTCTGCCGCCGCCGTCGCCTGCTGGGGATCCTGATGACCCCTGAAGAGGGCGTCGCATGCCGGGTAGTGCGGGAACCGCGTCGTCATCCGATGATTGACGACCCGACGACCCGACGAGGGCGAGTCATCTTCGATGTCTCGGTGACTTCTCGGGACCCACTCACCTCAGCAAATCCATTCCCCGCTCGGCGTCCTCCTCCCGGTAGCGCTCCTCCATCTCCTTCTGCTCGCGGTGCAGCTCGCGCTTGATCTCCAGCCGCACCCGCTCCTCCTCCTCGTGCTCCAGCCGCTCGCGCTCCCATTTGGCGCCCTGCACCTTCAGTCGCTCCGAGTTGCGCTCGCGATTCGTTTTCAACTGGCGACGAAAGACGAGAAACCAAACCAAATTCAATAACGCACAGGAGGCTCCCGCCTCTGTTTTGAGACGGGATTAAGGATTCAGGTCATACGATACCTTCGCTCGCTGCTTCTTGATCTCGAGGCTGACCTTCTTGTTCACCACGAATATGGGGTCCTCCGAGAGCTCCTCGGGTATGATTTCCGATTTGCCCTCGATGATCAGGAGGCGCTCGCGTTCGACTTCCTTCAGCTGCGGAAGTAGACGACAAGAGGAGGAAGAAGAGATGAAGGAAGATGAAGGGAGTGATTGAGGGATAGAGTGAACGAATGCTTAGAGGGAGGAGACGAAAGTGAGTGCCATGGACCCGTGAAACATCTGCAAGTAACTCCATATTTCTGTCTGTCTGTCTGACAGACCGTCTGCCTCTGAACTTCAGGCCAGACACCGCAGTCGCGCCAACAACTGCTACTGCCCCTGACATACCATATATATATATATATATATATGTATATAAACCGACAGATGTGTCAGTCTTAATGGCGTCGCACAGTGGGTCAATAACTCATTGACTCCGGCTTCTCCATCCGGACAATCAATAAAAATGTCACTCTGTCCTCCCTCATCTATTGAATGGGAAACTAATATTACCAACAACAAGAACATGAACCAAAAAAAAACATAATACAACAACAACAAATGCTATGTGACCAACAACGCCAAATTGGCAATATATCTCGACCCGGCTTGAACTTCGACGGGGTTGCGTGAAACTTGGCCCGAATGACTTTGGCTTCGAGCCAAAGTTGGAGCCTTCGGCGAGAACCCTTTGCGTGGCATTGTTTTATGAGCCCGACAGTGTTATTGTTGTTGTTCCTAACTTTATGTTTTTTTTCAGTCATTGTTGTTGTCGGTGGTTCATTGTTTATTTGTTGTATTTGCTGTGATTGCTTTGTATTTGTTCAAGTGACAAAAATTGCTCCCAAACACTTTGCTCATAAATTTTTTCCACCAAACTCGATCGTGTCCTTCGTGTGTTGTTGTCATTTGCAAATTTCCCATCAGTCGATTCTTCCTCTTCTTCATCTTCTGGTATATACCCTTTTGTTGTCTCGGGGCACTTTCGTTGAGGGTTTCGATTTCAGGCCCTGCCCCTTTGGCTCACGTACATCTAACTTTATTTTGTCGTTTCATGTCTGTCGCTCGTCAAAATCAATTGTTTAGAAGAAATAATCGAGTTCTCCTTGGCGTCGAAAATTTAAGTTCCACCGGAGTTCGGGCACAAAATTAAACGAAATTCTTCGTCTTTTCCTTATTGCAGACATCTCTGATACCTTCCAAATTTATGTGGAAACCACTCTTGGGGTCGCAATTTTCGCAGCTTCGGAGGGTATTCCTGCTGAATGATTAAGTTCCCCAGATTTCGGGCGAAATTAACTCGCCCAGGCCCATAAATGACAGCAATCCACCGCTCCCATCACCCCACCGCCTCCTCCCCATGCCGACGCGTCACCGTTGAGAAATGAGGGTCGAACTCATTGGGACGACATTTTTTGGCGAATGTCGTTCCTTTGACGGCCAATTAGTCAACGTTTGTCTGCGCCCAGACAGCGGGACAGACGGACGGAGCCCGCCGCCGTCCTCCCGACCCTTCGGTAGCCTGTTTGAACATACCTCGCGCGTCGTGATCCGCTTCTGCAGCTGCACCCTGTAGTCCTCCTCGATGCGGGTCCGCAGCTCCTTCATGTACTTGCGATCGGTCAGGCGCACGACATTTGTACCCATCAGCCGTTCCAGACGCGCGCTGATTCTCGGCAAATTAAAACTGAATTTCCAAAAAAGAACAACATTAGAATCAATTACCATTACCATTACTTCAAATAGAACGTAACGCCAAGCATAATTTTCAATTTCCAGGACCTTCAAAGACTCCACCGCTTCGGTGTCGCGACCGAGTCGAAATGCGGGGATTCCTCGGTTCACCGCGATGTTATCCATAAACAATAGACAAGTTGCCCCACATCCTCCCTTCGAAACCGCCGTCTCTATCCGGACCACCCCCTCCCTCCCCGGGAGGGCTCATCGAAGGGTTGGCGAGGAATTCCCCACGAAAAATATAATAATGACTCGTGTGCTTCATATTTCTCTATGCCTGCGATGCCTGCGGCTCTCGGAGGTTCTTGATGGAGTTTATTTTCTTGCGATATTGTTGTTATTGCATGCGTTGTTGTATTCGATGGTGTTGTTGTGAGGGGCCCATGCATGTGGTTGTCGGGTTTGAAGTCACAATGTTTGTGGGTGCTATTTGTATGATAATAGATGTGCCAGGGGCTCACAAACTTTTTAAACGAATAAAAGATATACCACGCAATAGTGGAAACAAAAAATAGACTAATAATATTATTTAAAGTCATTATTTTAAGTCAATAAAAATATAACCATTAAATGTAAAATAAATTAAAATAAACATTCATTCATTTATAGAAACACTGAATAAGAAAATGTAAATGTATTTACAATATATAGAAAACAATTCAACGAAAGAAAACTAAAATAAAACAAGGTACAGTTTAATAAAATATGAAAGCAATAACATAAAATGTATTACAATTAAATAAATTGAAATATTATAAATGAGAAGTTAAAAAAAGAAAGGTTAAAAGATTAAGAAATGTTTATTGTAAGATAAATCTGCAATTTAAGAAGCCCTGCATAATTTCTCCCGGAGTCGTCGATACAACTTTACCCCACAGCAACCACGCCCCACCCCACGCCGTAGCTGGGTTCGTGTTTCTGTTTCCACGTTTAATCGACGGTTCTGCGACTGTCTACGTTTTTATGGCTCCGTCTCCGTCACCGTCTCTGTCTCCGCCTGGCATATGAGAGTGTGTGTGAATGTGAAAATATATCGGCGATATATAGGACGACGACGACGCGCCGATTATAGTGGCGGGTGGATCTCTGTTTGGGTTCGCATCGTGTGGTGAGCACCCTGTTTTTGGGCTTGTTGCCTTCACCAGCTACTAATGCGCCGATACATCAACAGTATATCTCTAGATGTCGGGCAGAATTTGCATTGCCGTAGGTAGTATGGGAGTTGCGAGTGGTGACTTATGAAGACCATTTATAATTATGTCCTTATTGTTTTTGGAAAACTGGCATTTAATCCTTTTATATATGGTTAGCCCACTTCTTTGACTTTGTCAGAGTTTTCTCTCAGTGCAGCAATTTGTTTCCGGCACACGTGCGTTTACATGTTTACGATGTTAATACGATATTAATTTTCCGAATTAGCAGCTCTCGTTTCTGACTCGCTCTTCGTTGACTGTAACGATTTGTTGATTGGTAACAAGTTCTAACCTGGTTGAGCATGGTGATCCCTTTTTCCACTCCGGGTCTCGATAATGGGTACGGGAACCGGTGTTTTGAACTTTCCGTGCCCTTCTCTTGGGTAACCGAGGTATCCGTTTCCTCCGACCAGGATCCTCCTCTGACCTTTCATGGGATACGGCACCAGGTCGCCAGGATGTCTTTGGTTTCGGCTCATCGAACCACATCCTGCCACACTCATATGTGGGTTTTGGGCATTGTCTCGGGCTTGGAAATATTTCAGAGATAACGACATTCGACTCGAGGCGACATTTAAAGGGCGAGGTCGATCGGGCCGGATGGGCCGACGGAAACGGATGTGATTAATCAGTGTCTTTGTCCGTGCGACAGGACAAATGCAAACTCGGTTATTATTGCATTCTGCCGAGTGGGAATGGCATTGGCAATGAAACGAGCGTTGCCAACCACTCGAGGCCGTGTCGTAATTCAAGTTCAATGTCAGCGACGGAGACGTTTATTGGTTACAGCTCTAGCGATGGGCTCCGCACACAGCGATGAGAGGCAAACATCGACGATTATTCCTTGTCACTCACACACATACACTGAAGGAGCATAAGGAAGCAAAAAGAATGAAGAAACGAAAACTGTGGAATTGAAAGAAAAGTGAAGGCGAAAACTCTTGAAATTATTGAAAATATTGACTTTAACGACCCTCCATAGGGGCGGATGCAGGGGGGTTTTCAGGGACTTCATCGGCACGCCAAGCTTCTATTTCGGGGCCCTGTCACGTGCCCGTTATTATCCACCGCACCACCGCCCACGGGCAGAGCAAACATGACAACGCGAAGGACGAAAACTGAAGAAGGCAGAGGAATCGCCGCAAAAGGAGCCACGAGAGCGAGATCACAGGACGGAGGAGGGCGAGTGGCAGTGAATGGCCACCAAATCTGAGCAGGCCCAGACGATGCGAAATCATCTCCGGGGCAGCTTTAAATATTTGGCCTCCAGTCCGTTCGTAAAGCTGCAAGGATTTCCGAGAGTCCTGGGTTCATTGCTAGCGTGTCGTTTTTTTGTGCATATATTATGGAATATATATTTTTTTGTCATTGGATTCTATTTTTAGTTGTTCATGGCCTATTTTGAATTCTTTATCGAACATTTGTTTAATTTCATGGATATTTTTATGTGTATTCTTCGCCATGACTTTCAGTGTCTCGTGGTAATAGATTTCCAAACGATGCATGTCGATAACATGCGCCGACTGCAACCGCGATTGCCGTGCACGAATCCCCTGCTTGTCCTTGTTATCCTTCACGCCATCCTGTCGTTGCTGTCACGTCGCAATGGAGTCCTCGCATTGACATACGGACAGATGGGTGATCTTGAATTTTCCTTATTTTGTTTTCATTTATTGTTACTAGCATTTTCTTCCGAAAATTAAATATTTTTTATTTACCTTTTTATTACCTTTTTATCTACGTAGATAATTTCAAATTTTGTAAAATAAATAGTTGTTGCAGTATTTTTTTATAATTTTTGTAAATTTTATTTTGGTTTTTTTCAACATCACTCTTGGCCTTCAATGTCGTCGAAACATGGCATTCTATAGGGGAGCTGGAGACATGAGTGAGCTCGGGCGACGTTGCCACCTATTTCATATCTGCACATTAACAACGTATATTTATTGAAATAGGTATTTAATGAAATTTAATTGTCGCATCAAATGGGAGGCCTTCCACAAGCCGTGGACTCGTTTCCATAGGACATGGCAATACAGCAAAACTTAACCCATTCACGATTGATCAAACTTCAAGGTTCAACGGCGCGAAAGGGAAGGCGAGAAAACCCCGATGGCCGTCATTAATTAAGCGTGGCCTCTGCAAGTGCGCAAGTGCGCATTTTGTGAATGCAATAAATTTAATTAGCGTCCTCTTGGGCCCCTCCAGCGACGAGGTTGTGCCCGAAGTTGACGCCCAACTTCTTCTCTTTCGCTGTCATTCGCCAGCCTACTCGAGGTCTCGTTCTTTTCTCCTTTCGCCGACATTCATTTAATAAATTATTCAATATTTACTGCGTTTAAAGGGAATAAAATTCAATAGACTTAAACTTGGTTGATTTGTAAAGCATCCTCTCCAGTTTAATTAGTTGCAAGTCTGAAGTGAAGTGGATATATTCGAAGCCAATAATTAACAACTCCAGCTGCAAAGGTCAGTTGCCAAGGCCTGAAAGGACAATTGATTGAAGGTGATTGATTTCGGAAGCCACATTTAAGGGGACGTTGGTTTCCTTGGTAGAGGTTTTGCTAGGAAGGAGCGAATGCAATATGGAAAGTGGATCCAGTATTCTCTAGTCAATGCTGAGGATTCCTCGAGGACTTCTGGGAATCCATTAACAGAGCAGCGAGAGAGCAGGGAAGGATGCACTGGATTCGTTGGAAATCAACCTGATGCGATGTGAATCCAGTTCATTTCAGAGGGAAGTCGTTGGTTGGAGGGGGTCGGCTTGAAGTCAATGACTAAACCCGGAAATAATCCCATATCCCTGGCTGCACGAGGGTCGCGGTGACTGCGGAGTGAGGACTGAGGTGAAGGACGTTGAAGTACCTGCGGGAGGGCTCGATGACGCACTGGACAAAGTCGCTCAAGTAGTCGTCCTCGGCAGCCACACGCTGCTCATTATCCCGTTCCAAATTCTGCGCTTTCGAGGACTTTGTGTTTTTACGATTGTTGTTGGTGTTGTTGGCTGCGGACGTGGGTGTGGATTTGTTGAAAACGTGATTGTTGCTCTGGTAGTTAAAAGTTTTAAAATCCTGCACAAAGTATTTCGATTGCAACATCATGTGGCCGAGTGACAACAACGGGCACCAACAACAGCAATAATGGTCACGATGACGACATCACCCACAGGAAGCAACAACAATAGCAATAACAATACCAATACCACCAATGACACTGATGAACACGCAACTTCCCAAGTCAATTAAAATGTCGAGCGCTTCTCGTTCTCGCTCCTTCTACTCCCATTGTAATTTTTTTAGTTGCGTTTCTGGTTTCTGTTTTTTTAAAAATTAAAGATTTTGAAGCGACTGCACTGGGAGAAACGATTGGTTTGTTGTGATCACCACGCAATGGCGCTCGGAACTCTCCACTGACGGCGAAGCGAGGTCGGTTTAATGTCGGCTGGCGACTGTCGTCCCAGTGTCGCATGGCAAGCCAGGCCGTGTTTGTCTGTCCGCCTGGCTGTTTGTCTGTCTCTCTGGCAGTCTGTCTGCGTGTGGCTCTTCCCATGTGTCCTTACGAGTGTGTGGGTCGACTCGATTGGAGTGTGTGAAACACATGTCGTTTCTGCACAAACTGTTATTGTTGTTGTGGATATTGTTGTTGGCATTGTTAATATTGTTATTGTTGTTTTGTTGCTTTTAATGCCACCGAATGCCCTGATAATAAAAGGATGTTTCGACGTTATTTTTCTCCACTCTAGCTATTCTCAGTGTTGTTATTGTTACTTCCAATGTTGTTGCTGTGGTTGTATACCGCCATCGGCATTGCTAGGACATGTGTGAATTTGTCAATGTGTATGTGCATGCGCTGTGTGTGTGAATGTTGTGCGAGTGTCTCAAATGTGAGTTTAAGCGATTCACTCAGTAGTCGAGCCTCAAAGAACGGGTCTCTCGAGTTCACCACCTCCTGACCTCCAACACCACCGGCACTACAATCACTTCCTTCTCACACCCCTTCACTCTCCACTACACCACCTCCAACAGCTCACTCTCTCCACTCTCGTTGGTGATGATGTGAGAAAGTTTTCGTACTCCAGGCCAATAAAACACTCCGAGTCTTAACGGACTAATCGCGAGCACGGCATAGAAGAGTCGTTAAAATGCCGATACACAGAAAGAAATACATGGTGCTCAGAATTTACCATTTAAAGTAAGTAAAGAAGAATTCTTGAAACTTTAGCAGGCTAAGTAAGTACAAATCTGAAGAAATGTACAAGGAAAATAACTTAAAAGTAATTAAAAGCACTTTTAATTGATACTGAAAATCTTTCAGTGTCTATTCCCATTGCCTCCACACCCTTCCTCAGGAGAATCCTTTCGTCCATCTGACACCCTGAAGAAATTTCCCACCAGTGTGGCTTTGTTGTAGTTCTTCCTGCTCTCAATCCATTCGTAGGAATTTCCCCTGAGTGCTCGATTAGTTTCTGGACTTCCTATAAGTTCAGATTGCCAGATTTTCGGATTTCAAAGAATCCTCATCGTCGGTCAATATAGAGGAGACGATATGTGAAGGACCCTGGTTTCGATTTCAGTTCAATTTAAACCGCGACCTAAAAGTTCGTACTTGTTTAATGAAAGGCTTGTGAAATCGAGCCTATTTTCGCTATGTGCAGAGACGTGGGAAGAACTAATCCGAGCAGCCGACAATCGGATAATTGTTTAAAGTTCTCAAGCCATTCAACCGGATCCTCTGTCGGAAAACTTCTGTCAAACTTTTAAAGACGTTCCGGAGGAAAGACGTTCCTTGAGCGAAGGATCAGTCACCAGAGGAGAGAGAGAGAGAGAGAGAGAGAGCGAAAGAGAGAGGGGGAGGTGGGAGGTGAGGAACCTTCATTGCTGACATGCAGTCGAAGAAGAAACTCAAGTTTTTAAAAGCTTTTAAACGCCTGCCCTGCCTACTCCTACTGTCCCGCTCCATTGGCTGAACTCCCTGCTGGAAATTAGTTCTACAGAAGTTCCGCGTGTGCCCACAAAGTTGCATGTTTCTTCCACTTTCCTTTTCTCCCCTTTCCTTCCTTTGGTCCTCTTTGATATCGCCTGTTTGTATGCAAGGAGAAACGCTGGATTTTCCACTGAACGGTGGCAACACTTGTTGCACGTTTGTGCCACCGTTTCGAGGAAATTCGATGGAATTATTAATGGTCGAGGGCAAATTGAAGCAAAGAACAACAAGTACTTGCTTCCGCTCTCCAACCCTCTTCTACTCAGTCATGTGATTGGAATTTCCGTTGTTGGTTTTGTGTCGTGAGCACACATTTTATTACAAATCATGTAGTGCTTGTCTGGAGATTTAATGTCTGTTTGTTGCATTTCTGATGGGTTTACAAATACTTCCGCCATCATCTCCCATATCTCCAAAAGATTGTTCTCTCTGAGTTCCCTTCGTTTTGTCTTCATCCCTTTCTTCGGAGTTTTCCGTCACGCCCGCCTCATGCCTTCACTCGTCATCCTTGGCGCATAGGAAGTGGCATTCAGTGTTAATGTGTTTTGCATTGAGCAATCGAGGCAAGCCCCAAAGTATGCAACGCTTCGTTCCAAATCTACCTTCTTCCCTCAGTCTATCCTTCTCTCTCTCTTGATCGCTCACTATTTCTCTCTGCCTACCTCCCACTACTCAGCCGCTTTTGTGCGGCAAAGTATTTTCTAGTTTGCGCTCAAGTCACGGCCCAAGTGCGAGCGTGTGCGTCGCCTTCATCTTCTTCTCTTCTTCGTGTGAATTGTGAATGTGTAAGTGCTTTTCGGTGCGTGGGAATCTCGTGAATCGAAGTTTTTTGCATGCAGATGATCTTGGATGACGTTTCCAATGAGTCTGTCGAGTCGGGGATGTGAGAAGAGGAGGCGGCACTCGTCGGCGGTGAAGGAGCTGCCGCCGACGAGTGCTACGCACAACGGCAGAGAAGTCCGATAGACATCCAAACAGACAGACGGACAGACGGACGGATGGATGGATGGACGAGAAAAGCGCAGTCCAACAGCGTCATCGGATGCAGCCTTTGGATCTTATTCTCTCTCCTTCCCGTTCTCAGCTTCTTCCGATTGCGTGTTCATCGTTTGGTTCTTTCAGCTATTGTTGTTCTTATTTGTGTTTGCATTTGTCGTGGTCGTGGTTGTTGTTTTGGCTGTCGCTCCCGGAGAACTGGTTCCTTGCGGCCAAGCGGTTGAATGCACTTTGCCCAGCAGGCAAAAGTGCAACCGCAGGAATCCGAAGGGATGGAAAGGACAACAGGGACCGATGGTGTTGTTTGGAGTGACGGATCTGAGAGGCGTCCGTGGGATTTTGAGATCAGTCGGCTGTTGAACTGCGTTGGCGGGGTGGTACTCGAGTAAGAGTGATGCTCAGAAAGAGGAAGGCGTGGAGAATTGGAAAAGTTCCAGCAAATAAAGCACAAATGAAGGAAAATCTGCTAGAGGCCGAAACAGCAAAGATATCGGAGGGAAGTAGAAGGAAACGGCGACAGGAGAAAACGGCAAGAAGGAAACGGCAAGAAGGAAACGGCAAGAGCAGGAAATCTGGAGGGAGAAAAGGATCGTGCAAGACGAAGGATTACTACGAAATCATGGAGAGGAAATATGCCGTATCTTCTGCATGAAGGCAGGATACCCGCACTTCCGGGTTCAATGAAATTTCGTGTGCACAACGAGGAGAAGCTACCGAGAAGAAGGTTTACGTTCAGCTGCGAAATCCCGAAACGAAGCTTTTGGATAGCTTACAAAGGCTTTTGTAGCTTTTGAGCCGCATACAAAATGCTTTCTTCCGCAAGCTTTCGCTCTCCCTCCTGTGCACATGGTTGCTGCATCGACTATCACATTAAGCTCCTTGCTGCAAGCTTTAGACGAAAGTGCTTCCATCGGCTACACTGAGAAAGAATTCTTACTAAGGCCATCTCTTGTTCTCCGTTGCTCTGATACTGCCGGAAACTTTAAGCTATTCACTCTTAACTCATTCTCATATTTCAATATTTTCTCACTATATCTCTTCACTGTCACTCTCTTAGTTCACTGACCATCTTCACTTTTACTGTCGCTCTTCACTTTTACTGTCGCTCTTCACTTTCACTCTCCGTCCTCATTCGCCTCTTGACTCCCTTCTCAATCATTCTTACTTGAACTCTTTTTCTCACTATATCTCACTATAACTCCCTCTGTAGCCCTTCACTCCCGCTGTCTTCTCTTCACCTGCACTTGACCAGGTCCGCGTAGTCCAGCGTCGACAGCGCGTACTCCGAGTCCTCCTCCTGCTCCGGCTCCAGCTCG
This sequence comes from Coelopa pilipes, assembly GCA_947389925.1. Classification (NCBI taxonomy): domain Eukaryota; kingdom Metazoa; phylum Arthropoda; class Insecta; order Diptera; family Coelopidae; genus Coelopa; species Coelopa pilipes. Next base: position 56,901,251 of record OX376696.1, read on the forward strand.
GCCGCACGACGACGCGTCCGACGCTTGCTTCGCCGGCCCCCGGCCTTGGCGAGGCGCCGACCGGAGCCCCGCGGACCCGCGTCCTCGGGGCCGCCCCCTCTGCGCATCGCCTGCTGGCCCGATGCTGCTCTCCGGTCGTCAGCTCCAGTGCCACCACCGCCACGAGCAGCTGCGGCGGCTTCGCTGTGATCCGAGGCCGCGAACTTGGCGCCCTCCTCGGGTCCGCTGGCGTTCTTCTCGATGAAGCTGTCGCGCCGCCAGGAGGGCGTCAGCATGCGGACGACGTTCTCGGTGTCGTTGTAGCCCTCGTAGTGGTAGCGCTTGCGGAGCGTGACTCCCGAGAGGAACTCGAGCGTCTGCCAGACATTCATGGTGTTCGTCTCGAAGAAGTGCTCGTCGTCGACTGACCAGTTGTTCCGCGAAATCCGCTCCGCCAGCATCATCGTGACGGTGGCGCACTTTCCTCCCGTTCCGTCGCCACCCCCTCCACCGGCGCCGACAGTCGTCGTGTGGACTTGTCTCGAGTTTAAATTCGCAAACGGCATTTCGATCAAATGTCTCCCGCACACTCACACACTCCGACACACTCTCGATCGAAGACCTTCACGCGATTTCTATTTACGTTCGCGCCACGCCGTTACGCTCGCTTTCGTCCCCTTTCGCTCCACTCTCTCCTTCTGGCTCGACCCGCTCGAATTGATTTCCCTCCGTGCTTGCGTTTCCGCTTCCGCTCCCGTTTCGACTGAGAAATGCAATTAGAGTGCAATAATAAATATTCGCTGCGAATGCAAAATATGCACAGTTCTCGAATTTCGGCTGGCGCCTCGCTCGCTCGCTCCGCCGACAGCCACTCGCGTTCTGTCAGCCAGTCCGTCACTCAGTCAGTCATCGGGTCTTCCAGTCGGGCATAGTCAGGCGCGGGCGTCCCGGAGACTCGGGGTCATGTGTGAGCACGAAACTGTTGCCTTTTGTTTGTTGAATCCGTCCGCCCCTTGTTGCGTGGCAGCCGAGTGCTTGGGGTGCTTGGGGGCGCCAATGTGTCATGTCAAGGCATCGGAAGGTGAACATAAGGGTTGGCGGGGGTCTCGGAGGTGCCGAGGGTCTCGGGGGTTTCGGGGATCTCTGAGGTGTGGGGGGTCTCATTGGCACTAGGGCGATGCGAATGGTGTCACATGTCTGGCGAACCAAACTCGGGGGGTGTCAGGTGTCATCGGCGCACACCTCGGCACCAGCGGCCCTCCGGCTGGCAGTTGACACCTTGACAGAGGGGGAGGAAGTTGCGAATGGGAAACGCAAGGAGCGGAGGGCGATTGGCTGGCAAGACTTCGGGAAATGCCCTACTATGCCGAAGGAATTTCATTTGCAATACTAAGAATTTGATGGAAAAACTGTGAAAAAACTATTTGTGAATTAATAGTTTTTCATAGTTTTCCCATCAAAGAGATATTATAACAAATAAATGAAAAATTAAAAAATACACAATTATAAAAACCAAATTGTACAGTAGATGAAGAATATTAGAAAAAATCTTTTATATTGATAAATGGAAACTTCTTTTTGATCACTTTATACAGATAAATTTCTATCATAATATAGTAAAGGGAATCCGTGGATCCATTCAAACAAAGATTAGGATCGATTTACAATATTAACGAAGTTTCAATAACTTTAGCATCAGAAACCACGGTTCGACCTCTTCGTCGCAAGTCACTCTTACTCTCCCATTCCCTCCAGTCTAAGTTTCCTTCTGGAGTCTATGGAGTAACTTTTAATTTTCCTCTCTCCTCTTGGCCATCGGTGTTTTCCCACAGCACTAGGTAGCGTGACTAGCGTCGAAGTTGCACTAAATTAACACCCTCGCACCAACAACTACAACCCCAGCAACAACAACAGCCAAAACCGACAGACGTGAAAGCGAAAGTTCCTTCGCGACTTCTTTTCAAGTTGTTTTTAACACTCTGGGCTTTCGGGAGCAGAATTTTCGCTGAATGCATGCAATCGGAACTTTTCATGAAAATGCAAATTGATTGAATTCCATCAACAACGACCTCCACCCACCACCATTTTTGATTGTTGTTGTTGTTGCAGTTTAGGCCAAGTGTTGTTGCTTCGTTAACTTTTCATTTCGCTGCATTGTTGTTGCTTATTGTTTAAGCGGTTTTCATTGTTGTTGTTCTTTTCATCGTTGTTGCTTACGTCGTTGTTGTTGCGATTATAGTAGGTGCTTTTATCTGTGTTATTGTTGTTAAAGCATGATAGTTCATTATTATTATTATATTGTTTGTTTTCAGTTATCTCGTTGTTCTTGCTTCGTTGCTGTTATTTGATTCGTTTAACATGCAATTTCACTGTCTGCACTTTTATTGTACACACAACAACAAAATATTATAACCGCAACAACAATTGAAATATTATCAACAAAATGTATAAAAAATAAATAAGGGGAAGCTTGGTTCATTGATAAGCCTTTCGATATATATCTTTAAAAGTTCAAAGGACCTCAGAAAATTATTGATTTGGAAAAAATCAATGCTCAATCGATGTGCCTACAATGCTTCTTTAGCAATCGATTTCAGACCTAGCTCGATTAACGATTTAGCCAATTGGGGGAATATTGTGTAAAAGACTCCTTGATCTTCAGAGTCTTGGCGCATTCGATTGATTGATTGATCGAGGATCGGGAGCGCCCAACGGAGAACGAAATCCAGCCACGACATTAATTGAACATTCGCAACAAATCATTGGCAACGATCGAAAGAGCGATAGATCAAGCTTGGGTTGGGCTGCCGAGGTTGATCGAATGCTGGATGTGGATTTATTAACAACTAGTTTTCTCTCCTTTGGAGACATCGAACCCGTACGACCCCGACTAGAACCCAAAAAGAATTGTACGCAATCAGCAACGGAAACCACTCCGAGCCTTTAATGGATTACGGCGAAGAAAAGAAATGAGTGGAAGTGAGGGTGAGAGCTAGACGAGGCATCAACAAACGGGGGTATCAGTGGAGAAAGTGGAACCAACCCGTATTATGTGGAAAACCAACACCGCAAATGATGGCGACACTATCGTCAGGTGCTTCGAGGACATAAAACCCATAGACAATAACCATAAAAGGGTTTTCCGACGCCATTCTTTCGACACGCGCCGAGTTTTCGAGCATTCGAGCACAAAGACGAACAGCAACATGAGAGAAACGCGTGAATAGTTCGCATTGGAAGCGAGACTGAGAAACGACTGACTGAACGAAGGAAGGAAGGAAGGAGAAGTTATACTCACGCAACCACCACATCCGGATCCTCCCACCAACTCTTGGGCGACGGCTCCAGGAGCAGACTCACGTTCCGCCATCCCTTCGAGCGCTTCACCTGCGGGCGACAAAAAATCGACAGGAGCACGTGTTTCGAATAAAACCCTAAGTATTCAATATTTCTCGTCGTTCACACGCACCTTGTTCTTCCGATTGCCGCGATTCTCCACAAACACCAAGAGCACCATTTTCGAAAATCAAACAAATCCAAAACACACACGAACACAAGACATAAATCCTGAATTGGAATATTCGATTAAAAGAATAACTTTTAACTTAGAATAACTTACACTTATTAGAAGACAACTGAAATAATCAAAGTTTGATTCAAAAATCAGGGGTTGTCTTTCAACAAAACAAACAAAACAAAAATTAAATGTGTGGTGAGGTTGTTGAAATAGAATTGAATAGATTGGATTAGAATGGAATAGATATTTGAAATTAAATAAGCTTAAGTGCCAACCCCGCTCTCCTCCTTGACCTGCCCCATTTCCACCTCTACCATGTACTCCATCTACTCGCCTAACTGAGCAGCTCGTTACCACCTTCTGTACTCGCATTTTCATCGCTTAATTCAGTTGAGTTGACTTTGGTATGCAAATTATTCCCCATAACCATTGATAGCGATCATGGGTGCTGAGGGGCGGGGACCTTAGTACTTAGGACCTTGTGTAAATATGGGGAGAATGACTGAGTGATGATGAAATTCTTGGCAGAAATCGGTTCATGTCGTTCGGCCGATTGTGAGTTGAAATAGTAAAACTACTCTGAGAGAAGGAGTCCAAATGGAACCGGTTCTGCGTTCGATACGACACGAGTCGTGTTTCGCAATTGAAAGCGATAGCTGAACACGGTCGACGGTTGAGCCTGGACTGGCGGGGGTGGGGGTATGGGAGGCGGAACCAAGCCTAGCTCAACACAACCCAGCGAACCGTTTCCAGACAAAGTCAGGAGGGATGATCATGGGAGCCATCATAATTAATATTCAATTAAAAATCTATTTGCTACGGGGAGTGGAAGAAGATTTCAGTAGGGTTGCACAACCCCACGAGGTTCCCCTCGAGTCGTTAATTGTCCATTAATTATAAACGAATTGACGGGTAGATGCCAACAGAAAGACGTCAGAACTGTGGAATGAACCAAAAAGTGAATTCATCTTTAGCAACTCGGCCTTTGACATTGAGGGCGACCCCTTGTCATGAAAGGGAACCATTGGGAATTGTAGGCAACCATTAAACCCATTATATAACTTCATTCTCGATCGTGCGTCGTGTCACGGCTCCACTTGTTCGCTGCGTGGCTACGGGTCGAAGCGGTTGGGTCGAAACGGATCGGGTCGGTTCGGTTCGGATCGGAGCGCGTTGTGTTCAGTTGGCTTTGTTTGGTTCGGTTGCAACTCAACCGGTCGCGACACCCGATTGGCCTCGGGAGAGCACGGGATTATCTTGTCAACGAGCGTGGCGAATTGTCGCGCACTTGAATTATTTATGACAAAGCCGACAATGAAACGAAAACGAAAAGATTGGTAACGGCAACAGCAGCAACAACAGTGACAACGACAAGCACAACAACTGAACTGTACTGACAGTACAAGAACAGCAACTGATATGGACCAAAGCTAGCCGAGGTCAAGCAGGGTGGACGGAGCGGAGACGGGCAGCGTCGCCGAGGTTGGCCGAGACGCTTCCGCATGCTCCACATTGGACGCCGCCAACGGCGAGGGCGACAAATCGCGGATCGCACGGAGACTGAAACTGGATTGGAGCAAGCGACATGGGCTCCGTTTGGTCGCGGAAGGTACGACAAAAGAGGTACTGGAAAAAATCTCATTTCATTAAACTTCATGGAGAAAATCATTATATGGAAGGAGTCAAGTGCGAGAACGAGAGGGAGTGAATTTGGTTCTGGAGCTGCGGTAATGAGATGGATCGATTGATCGAATCGCCGCGATCGCGGCAGTATAAAAAGTGGTCGGTCGCAGCAGATGACAGTAGAAGCATTTTTGAGTTTTACGAGTTCAGAAGAACGAAAAAACAAACCCTTACAAGCAACATGAAGGTACGTGAAAAGGATTACGAGAGCAGCTCTAGGATACCGGGAGGCATTGGGGAAGGCGGCAAAGATCCCTTCGACCGACTTCGACCTTTGCTTCTCGCGGAGCGAAGACCCCAAGGAAGACATCATCACTAACTCGTTCTCTCTCTCTTCTTCCAGTTCGCCGTTGTCGTAGTCCTGTTCGCTTTGGCCATCGGTGCCCAGAGCTCGGTGCTGCCCCTGCCCCTGGCCTACACCGCCGTCCACGGACCCGCCCTGATCGCCGGCCACGCCCCTGCCGCCGTCGCCGTCCACGCCGCCGTTCATGCGGCCCCCGTCCACGTGGTCAGCGGCCCCCTGGTGGTGCCCCATGCCGTGGTCGCCGTCGCCCCCGCCGAGGGCACCTACGTGGCCAAGACCCGTGGCGCCGTCCACGTCGCCCCCCTGCCCGGCCACGCCAACTCGGCCGCCTCCGTCAACCTGGAACCCGCACCAGGCACCATCTAAGCTCGCTCTACCGACGGCTGTGTGCACCGCAACAACAACGACAATAACACCAGCAACAACACCTTCGCCTGCGCGCAACCACAGCCAATTGTTGTCGAAGTTGCCATATTTTTGCTCTTGTTCTTTTACCACTTCTACACCCGTTTCTGCCCCCTTGTGATATGCATTGTATGTTTTTATATTTTTTTCTGTTTTTGCCGCCTTCTAAGTCAGAGTCTCAGTTCTAATCGAAACTAACGTATTTTTATTTTGTTTAGACCAAATTGTTTCCCTTATTCTGATATCAGTTTATCCATCGCATACCCTTCCCATAGAAGTTAATTTCAATGAAAAGCTAAATAAACAAATAAACAAATAATAAATTAAAGCTTATGCAATTAGGGAAGATTGGTTGGGAGTTTTGGGTGACTAAATTATTATTGTGAAATGTGTAATCTGTGGAGGAAAACAGTTTTAAAATCTGGAAATTTTCTCATAACAGCCATTAGTAAACAGCATCATATCGAGACTAAATTGTATCATAGCAGCAAGTTTTATTTCCGTCATACATAAGCTAAACAATATACTGCGTAATCGATTCAAAAAATAAACTATAAAATGAAGATGTAGAAATCACAAATTTAGCATGAAATGTCGTACCTATTTACTATTAAACCTAGATCCATTGTAAGGAATACACTAATCAATAAAATCTCCGATTGACATACACAATGATTGATGGAAGAGTTCCTGATCCGGAACTCGGAAAAACCGTTGGTGGAGGCGATCAAAACCACGCACAGATCCGCATAAAGAACGTCATTGGACCAGGTTTCTGGCTCAAACGTGAAGTGACCAAAGGCAGGCTACATCAAACAAAAAAAAAATAATAATAATAAAACCTAGCAACAATAACGGCGGACAATAATTGGATTAATCAATCGACAACGGCAGCCTTTCAATGTCACAGCAATTGTGGACAATAAATAAAAATCAATGAAAGCGCCGGAGAGCAAACAAGCCAGCTGACAGATAGACGGTCGGACAACAGATCGAAAGACAGACTGCCGGATGGAGACAAACGGTAGCCCCAGCAGACATTCCTCCGCACAAGAGGGATAGACAGAGTTGAAGGGGAGAGAGAGGGAGGGAGACAGAAGTGAGAACTAGTGCGTAATTGAACTTGTTTGCGTTGCCAATGGTGCTGTGCAGCGCGTTGCCAACAAGCTGGGCGGGGTCCGGTTAAGATTGCGTGCAGGTTGTCGCAGCTGTTGCTATTGTTGTTGTTATTGTTGCTGTTGCTGTTGTTGCTGCTGTTCGCAGCCATGTCGACGCAGTGGGACGCGTGACGGCGTCGACACCGAACGCGGCAGCAACGCTTGTGCGTTGAACTCTTTCTGGGTCGCTCTGGTTCCCGGCTGAAATCGAAAAAGAATGCAGTGCGTAAACTTGACTCTGAACTTGACTCTGGGTGAGCGAGAGTGGAGCCCGGCAGGAAGCGTGACCGAGAGTTATTTTTACGCACTTGCTTGACGCACCGACGCGACGAGATTTACGAGTTTGCGCCCCTGGGCTCGGCTCCACAGCTGGTCGCAGCTGTTGAGTTTCTGGCTGTTGTTGTTGGCACTATTGGCTCATGTGGGCCGAGGTAGGTGGGTTGTTGTACTTGTTGTTATAATTGCTCCCGGCCGTTCTTTCCTTTGCCGTTGTGGCCAAGACCAGCATTGTGCAGTCGTATTTGTCGACGAGTCTTGGAACACGGTAGTTCAAGTGACGCCTTTGTTGTCAACGCTGTCATGTTGGAGTCCGCTGAAACAGCAGCAGAAACCACGGCAACAACAGCGCGTACAGAAACAACATTGTGGTGCAGCAGCCGCTCCCTTTCCTATGGCTTTCTTTCGATTTCGCCAAAGGCCTTGTGCACACTTCCTTCTCTTCTCCTTCATTACTCACTTATCATCGTTCTACCTTTTATCATTCTCTCCTCCCCTCCGCCATGAGCTCGTAAATATCGTCTAATTAATTTGCATTTCCATTTCCATGTCGCAGATCTCTTGACCACGCCGTTTCCCACCCATTCCCACCATTCGATCAGTATTTCAATTACTATTGCTATTGATTCGATCAGAACTACAATTATTATTGTTATGGATCGAGTGGCTTTGACTTCACGTGTCGCTAATGGCCATTTCAGTAATTCTATCTGCCATCTGGCCTGCTTCGGACAGGTGTCGCCGCCATAACCATAGCCGTATTAGTTGTCGCCATCGCCATCACCATCGCCGTGGTCGCATTAGTACATTATTTATTTGTTACCATCGTTTATTGATTTTTATTGAAACCGTTGTCTGACTACGCAAATCTCTCAAAATCGCCCGCCGATCGTGGCCATTGAAAACTGTTTATATTTCGATTGCACGCTCTCGCAATGGTCTCTCCGCAGTTGGCTTTAACTTCGTGGTTTAATTGTTGTTTTTGTGGTCGTTTTTCGGATTTGTCAATGGGAGGGTCCGAAGGCGGTGTTTGTTGGTTTTGTTTGTTAAATTTCAAACTAGTGGTTAAAAAATGTTTATTTATAAATAAATTCAATTTAGTTTTTAGATATTTTTTTTAAATATAAATTGTAATTATTAATCGTTTAAAAGTTATATATTATTAGTTTAAAAATAACAACAATAATATTTCATTGAATCAATCGAAGGTGACCGAGAGTTTTATTTGATTTATTAATGTTTTCTGTTCTGATTTTTTACCTTAATAACTAATTCTAGGAAAGGAAAACCGATCTCATATCTCTGCAAAATTCATTATTTTCCAAGATATCATTCTCTAATCGAAAGCATTTACATGATTTACGGGTTTCCAAGGAAGCATGTGACACGATTTTCAATAAAGCGTCATGTTGGCTTCTTCCAACTTTCGAAAGGTTTCATAATTCCTATTATAAAACGCCTTTATGACTTTGTCCCCCAGTTGAATCGACCGTTATTTCTGCTATTTCTGCGACAGTAATTAAAATATACGAGCTCGGATAATTCGCATGTAGGAGCCATCGATCACTTCGATGTGCACGTGGGCTCGACTTCTGCATGTCGACGAGAACAGTTAACAGGGCGTCAACGACGGTCCTTTGCCACCGGCCTCACACACATGCACATATCGATCGATATAGATAACTGCAGGCACATATGGTGGCAAAGAACCCGGTTTGCCTTCGACGACGTAATTGTAACCGCGAGGAAATGTTCGGCAGGAGGAAAAACTGCCGGGGAGAAAAAGTGAGAAACAGCTTAAACTGGATTCGAGCCAAGCCTAATGCGGCAATTAAGATCCGTTTATTGGACTCTTTCATTGTTATTGTTGTCGTGCCGCAATTGCTGTTGTGTCGGTGCGAGCCAGTAACCTCAAGGTGGTTGCTGTGATTATTATTCATCCATGTTGATCAAATTAGGATTATCGCAATTACTACAGCTAAAGCCTATTAATTATTAAAATGTTATGGCTGTAGGATATGAAAGAACTCAAAGGGCACAAATATTATGACATTATAATTATTGCTCGGCTTTTGTGGTAGTAATTATAAATTACGAGAACTGTGCACTTTATAAAATCAGATCAAAATGATTTCGAAAATATGTGTCTAATGAATATTTTCGTAATATTTGAACATGATACAATATTAAATTAAATATGAATTATTAATATATAAATTCTTGTACATTGCCGTGGTCGGCAACCCCTACGTAAAGAAAATCAATAATTACTTAAATATTTTCTAGATCGTTTTCCACGCTCACGAAGAGTGTTTGGAGCCACACCCCGGAGCGATTGCGAAACGATTTCAAAGACCTGTTTGAGTTACATGAAATTACTGTTGCTCGTTGATTTTCACAAACCGAACGATATCTTATTATGGTCATTGGTGTTGCCGGCTTCTTGTTGTTGTTTGTGCATGCAAATTGTTGCTGGCATTGATCTTGCATATGCGATCAATTGAGCCAGAATGAAAATCACTTTGAATTCGCAATAAATTTCCAACATAATCGTGTCTATGGCGACTTTTTCAAAAGGCTTATAGTGCAAATGTGGAAATTATCGGGTTTACGTGATGCCGACTGACGGATGGCGAGCAAATACTAGCAAGAACTTAAGGTGTTCGAACATGGTCGCACTGACCGTGTCAATGAATAGAATCCACCCGACCTCACCCTGAACACCTGAGGCCACACTGGATTCAGCTGGCTGTGGGCGTGATTGAACTGGGTGAGGGCGGGTCACGCGCTGACCTACGATCATTCGGGGGAAACAAGGAAATGTTGATGCAACGATTCCAGAGATTTATTTCACATAAATCTGTCAAAAGCACTGCTTGCGATACTTTCTTCGCGTAACTAACTTGGTCGTTTCGCTCGCAATTGCTGTGGTTAAATTAATTCAAATTGGAACAGTAGTGCCGCCGCCTTCCTGCAAATCCCGCAGTAATTTCCTCCGCCATGGCCTCCTTGTTGCAGCCCAGGAGCCGTTGTCCACCAACGACTCGGCTGGCACCGTGACCAAAGTGTCAGCCGTCGCGTCGCGTCGGGCGCCTCCCACCGGGCGACGCCAGCGCCGGCTCATTAACATCGACTCCCGCCAGCCGTCACCAGTCAGCCTGCCTCCACCATCGGCCATCTGCACCCGCCTCCTCCACCGGTGCTCCAGCTTCGACTGGACTGGACACGACTCGTTGGAGGAGGGACGGGCTCGGTTCGCTGGGTCCAGAGACGCGTAGGCGCACTTTTCGACCAGTCGTTGCAGCCACGGACACGGCTTTGTGGTCTCTTTGTTGTAGTTGTTGTTGCTGACGTTGTTGTGGCAACTGTCGCAACTCCGACTCTTGTCCACTGGCCACTCGTTCGGCCGTTGTTTATTTGCCGGGCCACGTCGAGAATCCGTCGAGACAATTTCCATTCGAAGTTCGAACTGAACTCGATCGCCACGATCCGTGGTCGGATGGTGGGCTTTTATTTGTGTCTTATTTTTGTTTGGTAATCTTATCCTCAAAATTCTATTAACCGAATTAGTTTTCTTTTTACAAATTATTTATTTTATTATGTTAATTAAATTTGGTATATTTAATTTACCTTATTTTTTATTTGATTTTAATTAATTTCAGTATTTTGCCCTTTTATTTGAAAATTAATATTAGTTTAACTTATACATTCTATTTCGTCATCGTGTATATGTTTTTGTTTTTTTGTAAATAGCGAATTTTAGTTATAGTAGTTGTTTCTCCTCAATTCAGTCTTATTTGAAATTTTTCTTCTGTGATTGTTTTAGTGGTTCATTTATTTTTTTTTTTCATTTGTATTTGTTTTATATGTATATGAAATTCACCGAAATGTTTGTTCGAGTTCGACTCATTGCTCTTTTGTTTTAATTCGCCTCTCGCTCGCTCATTAGAAATTCGGCACAATAAATCGACCCGAGCCCCCTCTCTCCCCTCACCCGCGCCCTCTCATCGACATTGGAATGCGCCAGGCTCAGACAATCAGGCTTCTCAGGAGAGCATTGGTGAGAGGAAAAGAGGAAGTTTTTCTCCCTCCGCGCCCCTTTGCCACCTCCACCCGTTAAAATGTCCCGATAGCTCACTAATTTCTTGGCAAAGCGCTGGGATATCGCCGTTGGAGTGGTTGGCAATACGCGCCCATGTTGCGGTCACCACGATTGAGGTGCCGGCTACGAAGGGGGCGTGGCCTCGATAAGGATTTAGAGTCTTTGTTATGTGCAGATTGTTTTATAATATTGCAAGGCTATCGTTGCAGCCGATGTGGTTGTTGTGATTGCTGTGGTTGTTACAACCGGTGCAATGTTGCACAAATCCTGGCCAAATGCCGCCTAAATTGGGTCACCGGGCGATTTCCTCCGCTCCGCCCCCCAAGAGGAGTCCGTGTTATGGCGAAGTAAACGCCGAATGGGAGTGGTCGGAGGAAAGCCCAGTGCATGGCCATGTTTAGTGGCAAATAAGTTGCTGTTAAGCCGTTAATAAATGCTAACAATCGACAAGAGAACAAAGAGAGAGAGAGAGAGAGAGAGAGAGAGAGAGAGAGTGAGGGAGAGAGACAGACAGAGAGCGAGAGAGAAGGAGTCAGACTCGATTTGCTGCGATTTGTGATCGTACAATAATTGAAAAATTCCATTAACTCCGAAATGCGCCGGGAGCCTCGGGGCATTCGGAGCAAAAAGGAAAGAAATGAAACACTTGTAGGGATTTCAACGACGGCGACTGCGACGGCGACGACGATGATGATGATGATGTTGACGTAAATGATGTTGCTCATGAAGTGATTCGTTGCAGTGAGCACTGAGTGTCGTAATTGAAAAATCAACAGCAATAAAACATCGTTTTCTTATGGACGAGTGAACAAATAATCAGATGCCGGTGGTCTGTTGACGTTGATGTCTATATAATGGGCCTGGACCCCTAGACCTTGTTGGACTTAAGTGGGGGCATCTTGAGGTCTTCACCCCACAAAAGTTTAGTAAAAAGTTTAGTAGATCCCTAGAGGGTCCGATGAAAAGCATGCACTTTTAAGAACATCTTAAAATATGTAATGACAACTAGTTGGCAAATAATACTCCAGAAATAACACCCTGAACAATTTGCGATGGCGATCATTTCACGACCGCATAATAATTGAATAAATTGGACTGGGAGAACTTCGGCATTCTCGTCTGTTCGTTAGGAGACAGGGCAACTTGACCGAATCGAAAGTAAAGTCCATCGGCAGACATTTAGACATCGATTTGATTGCCCAACCTTTGGGCGGTCGTCGAGGGACCAAAAGGCAATTTCGGGCTATTTTTGACGTGGGGAAAACGCCGACGAACCGAAAGCCAACCTCCCAAAAATCAATGGCCACAGGCCGTGGGCGCCCAGCGATCGCTGGTTCCTTTGTTGATTCGCCTGAAACTGCACCGGATTCTTGGAATTGTTGTCGAAGTCCGATTTCGACCCGACGGACTGGGTTTTGGGCGTCGGCAGTGGTTGGACTAGTTGGCGACTGACGAGTGGCGGCAACCACAACAACAATAACAGCGACAGCAACAGCAACAACATTAACAATAATAGCAAAAGCAATAGCAATAGCAATGGTAACTACAAAAACAAGAGCAATGGCAACAATTGCAAGTATAACGACTACAACAATGCAGATTAAATGAATGCATTGACCACAACTACAACAACGAACAGCAACAAAACAACACAAGCTCGAGGAAAAGTCCAGAGAGAACTGTAAGTGTGTGTGTGGGTGTGAGAGCGAGATTTCAAATACCGAAGAACACAAAAGTCATCGCAGATAAGCCGCAGCAATAACAACAACAACATCAGCACCAGCTATGGCAACAACTTGCTCGAACTATCAATAAATATGTTATTTGCTGCAACAACAAAACGAAAGAACAGCTAGAAAGAAAAAAATCTCTGAAAAACCAAAAACAAAAAATGATCTATGAAAATAAACCAACCAAAAGAACATACAACAGAAAAAGAAAAATAGAAAATAGCTATAAATAAAGCTATTAGCAAAAAAACAACCAGAAGGAGAACAAGAAAAGACAAGAACGTTAATCGATTTAGCGCATAAATAAAAAAATTGCTGCAACAACTCAAATATTAACAACAAACACGCCACCACCGACAACAACAACTAGAACAACGTGCAAACCCATGATAATAAAAGGAACAGCAATAGTAACGAAAACAACAAGACAATAAGAACAAAACCAACAAAAAGAACAATAATGACTACAAACACCATTACAACAACAATAAAACCAATTGCAGCAACAACATACCACCACCCTCCATAACGCCAACAACAACTAAAGCGGACAACGGAGAACGAGAGCAAAAACTCGGTGCACCGCGGAGGTCCAGCGGCAGCCGCCGTCGTCGTCGCAGTTGGCGTCGCTGTCGCGGCCGACGCCGCCGATTATCATCGAATTCCAAGCGTAAGCGGATGCGAGCAACGCCTCGCAGTTGCCGGCGGTGGCTCGTCGGGAGGTTCGGCCGATGGTGGCGGACGGGCGAGGAGCGGTCGCCGGCAGCAACAGCGCGGCGACGGCGAAACGTGCGGGCGACTGGCGGCATCAGAGCCTTCCGCGTGCAGTTGGCAACGCGTTCGCGCCGTCCCGCCACGTCAAGGCACGTCACGTTACGCCGTGGCGCAGGCGCAGCCGCCACACATCGACCTCCGCCATCATGAAGCTCAGAGTGTAGTGTTGTTGTTATTTTTTTGGGACGAAATTAGTTCAAAGTTATTCTGGCTGCTGTTGTAAGTGTTGTTTGTTATTGTGTTCGTTGTTGGCTACTTTGAGTTGCTGCTGCTGCAGTCGGGTCGCGTCGCTGCACTTGCAGCTCGCCCATGCCCTCGACTCAGCCCCTCAACTGACCTGTCGACTTATTGGGGGGACCACACTAAGCGTCGAACCCCTCCTTCAGCCTCCCAGCGCCCCTCCTTCAGGGTCGTCCAGCACGCGACTGGAACTTGGTTCTGATTGAGACTTCAGTGTTTTTTGGACTGAAATCGGTGGTGTGGTTGTTGTGATTACTATGGTGATTGTTGTTGCTGTGGTTCTATTACTAAAATCTTTAAATTGTTGCAACCAACGCGCCATTCATTGTTTGCTTTAAGTTGCAACACTGACGTTGTTGTTGCAGTGGTAGATTCTTTTGTTGGTATCGTGTATTGTTGTTGTTTTGTCTTCGCCCTGGCGCGAAATTCGTTTTCATTGCACTTTTTGCGCAACTGCAGCGCCGGCGACGACAAGAGTGAAAGGTTAGGTGGCAACACTGGCCCGCCGCCAGGCTGGAAGGCACCGGCGGTTCGCTGTCTGTCCGGCCGTCCGTCTTGCTGGTATGTGGATCGCCCCCGATCGCGCTCCAGTTCGTGGACCGAAGTTTTCGTGGCCAATTCGCCGACTCGGTTTCAGTATAAAAGTTGCAAGTGCTTCGCTGTTGAAGTCAGAATCCAAACAGCGTTTGCTGAACACATCTCGTCTTCTCAGTTTTACTCGAACTCACTCCCACCCAATCAACATGAAGGTAGGCGAAGGATATCCAAGGATATCGAGCAAATGTCACTAGACTTAGAGGCTATAATGGAATTCGGTTGAGTTTGTGTTGAATTTGATTATAATTTTTCCTTCTTCCATTCCAGTTCGCCTTCGCCGTAGTCATGTTGGCGCTCGCCGCCGGAGTCCAGTCGTCGCTGGTTGGACAACACGCACCTGGCGTGTCCTACGTGACCTCGGCCGTCCATCCGGCCGCCGCTCCCTGGGGAGGCCCGTGGGGTGGTCCATGGGGAGGAGCCTGGGGAGGCGCCTGGGGCGCAGGCCACTACGGCCCTGCCGCCGTCGCCGTCCATGCCTCCGGCCCATGGGGACATGGCGCCGGACCTTGGGGACCTGCCGCCGGCTGGGGTGGCTACCCCGGCATCTCCCTGAGCCAGGGCCCCGGACACGCCGCCGTCGCCGCCCCCCTCGCCCACGGACATGGACACGAGGGCGTCTACGTGGCCAAGACCCGCGGCGCCGTCCACACCGCCCCCCTGGCCGGCCACATCAGCTCCGCCAGCTCGATCAACGTGGCCCCGGCTCCAGGCACCCACTAAATCGTCACCCGCCGCCGTTGACCGTCGACACTGATGCCAAATGCTGCTCCGAAGCGAACTCTTCCGCCCCGACCCCAAACGACAACCCACCTACCAATGTTGTACCACTCTACCCACAATCTACCAATTTATAAATATATTTATATGAATACATAACCGCATATCTCTTAAGTACACCAACAACTGGCCAGGGGATTCGACGAAAGAGTTTCTGAGGTCGCTGCCACGCTCATCAACACACGCCAGCAACTCGAACTCCCACCAGCGCAGCGCACACTTCAACCTTCAATCTTAAATCTCAACTCAAACGTATTTCGACATGTGTTCTAAGTCCAACAACAACAACAACAACAACAACATCTATATCAACTCAAACACCACCAACTTCAGTCGCTCTAATGAGAACTACCCCATTTCACCTGCAATACTCGTGCTATCTCTGTCACTACCTCCCCACACCCGACCCGCTATATATTCTATCTCTTTCTCTTTTGTATATTTGTAGTACTTTGCAACAATTGTAAAATTGACAAATACGATAAATAAAAGTTTGCAAGATTTTTATTTAATCACCACAATTTGACGTTGTCTTAATTTTGAATACATTTATAGAGCAATGCTTCAGTGCAAGTTCTTCAACCTGGGGTCCTTCACAAGTCCAGTCGACTCATTTATGTTTTAAAAATACGGCATACACTAAAGGAAAAATGCATTCCTATTACATTGATACTCAAAACACCACTTACGACCATGTTCGCACGATTGAAGGACTGCAAGAATTGCCCGTGTTTCTATGCATTTTTATATATCCGATTTTACAATGCCTTGTTTCTATGACATATTGAGAAGAAGTCTTCGTCCGATTTTAGTATGTGTCATCCATAAATGTTACTACTTTATTAGTGTTGTATTGTGGAAGGTTATAT
This sequence comes from Coelopa pilipes, assembly GCA_947389925.1. Taxonomy (NCBI): domain Eukaryota; kingdom Metazoa; phylum Arthropoda; class Insecta; order Diptera; family Coelopidae; genus Coelopa; species Coelopa pilipes. The sequence goes on from OX376696.1 coordinate 56,917,661, forward strand.
AGAATTTATTTTTTAGTATCTACCAGAATGGCAGATATCGTAGAATAGTACTTAGTTATTAGAGTTATTAGATTCAAATTTATATATTCCTTTTTAATTACTCTATGTGCAGAAAAAAATTATAGGTAGAGGTATTGTAGTACAGGTGGTTATTTCGAAAACCATAAGATAATTGCAAGGACTGTCAAACTTTCGTGTAAAACATGATTCAGCGCATTTACCGTGTTTTTACAAATTTTGGTAAAGCCATAATAGCATAGACTTAGTTGTTCTCGGTGCGTAGTTTGATATATGAGTACCGTAGGTTATCCCTCAATACAGTATACCAGATTAACCTTGCATGTGCTCCATATTTGCATCCTATTAGCTTCGATGCTTAGTCTATATTTTTAGTTGTTTTTATCAAACCTCTTATAATCATAGATCTATCAAGCAAAACTTTTCATAACGTTGAATTAATTTGTCAAGTAGTCTCGACCTTACTTTGGCCAAAATGTAGGCATATACTTTGGCCCTTTACTTCTTAAAAATGCATATATATTTTCTATGTGTGCTTTTCGACGGATCTTTATTTGTTTCTTCTTGGTAACTCTTGGACTGGGACCTTCAAAATTGTAAGGAATGGGGTTATTATGTATTAGTTCTAGCAGATTGACTTAGGACAAAATAAAATTGAAGCATTGTTCGATCACCAGCTTCACTTAGAAATCAGAATACAACTGAAGTCAATTAATCAATTAAATTATGTTGAAGTATATCTTTTAAAAGCAATAGAATGAACTTGGACCTGCGCTTATAATATATATGCTGGTTTTGTAGTGGTACAACCTTTCTGTTGTTACACACATCGTGGATGTTCTAGGTTGACGGAGTTCTTGCAAGAAGTGTGCCATTTAATGTTTGCTTCAGGTTGTCGCGAAATAAGTATTCTATTTCTATCTATCTATTTTGGTGATTTTTGTTATTGCTACATTTGTTATTAAGGACTTTGCCCCCCCTCGCGATATTTGCCTTCATTGCACTTTTGTGCAACTGCAGCGACGGTGGGGACAAAAGAGAGGTGACAGTGAGAGGCAACAGTGGTTCAAGCTGTTCCACACACTCTCGGCTGTCGGATATCAGTTCGACTGCCTGTCCGTCCGACTTACCGGTCTTTTCGCGAGCCGAAGATTTCGTGGCCAATTTGCCGAATAGATTCCAGTATAAAAGTTGCCCGTGTTTCGCAGTTGCAGTCAGAATTCAAACAGCACTCGTTGAATACATCTCGTCTAATCTTCTAGAAATCACTCCCTTCTAGTAAACATGAAGGTAGGGGAAGGATATCCAAGGATATCTCCACAGAAATTTAATAATATTCCTCTCCTTCCTTTGCAGTTCGCTGTCGCCGTTGTCATGTTGGCCCTCGCCGTCGGAGTCCAGTCGTCGGTGGTCGCCGGTCCCTGGGGAGGCCCGTGGGGAGGCGCCTGGAATGGTGCCTGGAACGGTGCCTGGAACGGTGCCTGGGACGGAGCCTGGGGCGCCGGCCACCACGGCCCAGCCGCCGTCGCCGTCCACGCCTCCGGCCCATGGGGACATGGCGCCGGACCTTGGGGACATGCCGCCGGTTGGGGTGGCTACCCCGGCATCTCCCTGAGCCAGGGCCCCGGACACGCCGCCGTCGCCGCCCCGCTCGCCTACGGACATGGACATGAGGGTGTCTACGTGGCCAAGACCCGCGGCGCCGTCCACACCGCCCCCCTGGCCGGCCACATCAGCTCCGCCAGCTCGATCAACGTGGCCCCGGCTCCAGGCACCCACTAAATCGTCACCCTCCGCCGTTGACCGTCGACACTGATGCTCTTCCTACTCCGACCCCGAACGACAACCAACCCACCAATGTTGTACCATACTATCAATATATAAATTTATATAAATACAATCCATGTATTTCTTAAGAACGTTAACGACGTCCTCTGAATATAGGGGTTTTAACGATAGTAAACACCAACTTCAACCACTCTAATGAGAACTTTATATTTTCATCCAAAACACACTATCTCTGTCACACCCTCCCCATCCCCACTCTATATTCTATCTATCCCTTCCGTATATATGTAGTACTTCGCAACAATTGTAAAATTGACAAATATGAGTTGAATAAAAATTTGCAATATTTTTATTTATTCACAATTTTCGGCCATTTTTTATTTTAAAATAACACCAGAGTCTTTGATGTATTTTCTGACTAAAGCGAAAGTTTTTGCCATACCGAAATGACAACCCTTTTTATCCTGATGCTTTATTAATGATATAAATATGAATTATTGTTGACGCACATTTGAAACACAATATTACAGTGATATTAAATTGTGGAATGTTTTGGGAATTATTACAATTAAGATCTAACTAAAAATAATTCAATACAGCACTTAGTTATTTTTTTCCCTTAACGTATCTTGAATTATAATACAAACTGTGATGCAATGGGTAGTACTTGAGTTACTACTCAGCTTGTTTAGTTATATCCTACATATATATGCAGACATAATAGGGAAAAGTTCCGCTCTTCTTAAGGGGCGATTATACAATAGCGATATTTAAAATATTGAGAATGACAAAATTATTTATTTTTGACAAATTAAGATTTATTGAGCTGCTGTAGAATGGGAATATGATCCATTTTTGTGTGGTTTAAAAGATTCGAGTTTCGTAAGAAAAAATTAACTAAAAAATTGTAAAATATTACAACAATTGATTACCGTTGTAAAACTTCATATTGCACAAACAAAAAAAAAATAAACAAAATAATAAAATAAAATATGCGGTCAAATTGAATTTTAGAATATTATTATTTTAACGAAGCAAAATTTAAAATAAAGTCGAAAATGTAATGAAATTAAAATGAACATTTATCAAGAAATGTGTTCAAAAAGTGAACAAATAACGACGAAATACTTTTATTCACTTCTATGTAATTTTATCATAAGCAAATTAAGAAAATTTTTATGAATTTCCCTAATATATTTTCTATACATTTCTTTTCTCTCGAACATAATTTCAAGAAGATAGAATCATTTTAAAATGCTGAGGTTTTCTTTACTTTCCATTATAATCGCCTGGTTTTAAAAATTCGTATCAAACTTGTAGATAAAACCGTTATCATCCAGTAATATCCAGTAATATCCAGTAATATCTTAATAAGTGGAAAGGCGTTACTAGGAAAAATATAGATTCGCAAATTATAAGTTAAACAAGTTAATGAACATTGAATTACCTTTATTTTCCAATCGTTTTTACAAAATATGTCTTTTCACATTTATATTGATGAGATAGGTGAAATTCAAATATAGTGTACTGTACTTTATTTTTAAATTTTATATACGTAATTTTGTATGTATATAATTTGCATAAATTAATAAATTTGAATAAATTAATTTGTTTTACATTTGTATAATAAAACGCGATTTTCGTTATCCCAAAATCCTAAAAATTTACGATATGATATTGAACTTGGTCGTGAAAATATATTTGATATGCTTGTGTTGGTGTATTTCTATCCATAGACTTTGTCGTTATTGAGCTCACAATTTTTTCGTTTTGGTCAGTTGATGTTCTTTTTCATATAAAAAGTATTTCTTGCTGTTGCTTTGCACCTTGACTCGCGAAGTTAGTTTTCAATGCACTTTTTGCGCAACTGCAGAGGCACCGGCAACAAGAGTGAAAGGTGAGGTGGGACCATTGGTCTGCCTATCGGCTCTCTGACCGGCTGTCTGTCCGTTGATCTTACCGGTATCGCCTCAGAGCGCGCTCCGATTCGTGGACCAAAGTTTTCGTAGCCAATTTTCCGACCGATCCCAGTATAAAAGTTGCCGTGTTTCGCAGTTGAAGTCAGAAATCAACCAACACTCGTTGAACACATCTCGTCTAATCTTCTAGAAATCACTGCCATCTTATAAACATGAAGGTAGGTGAAGGATATCCAAGGATTCATACCAGTGAACACACATATTAGATAATCCTCGATTGAAAATTGTTAAAATTCATAGCAAATTAGATCAACTTATGGATTAAATTTAATAATTTTTCACTTCTTCCTTTGCAGTTCGCTGTCGCCGTTGTCATGTTGGCCCTCGCCGTCGGAGTCCAGTCGTCGGTGGTCGCCGGTCCCTGGGGAGGCCCGTGGGGAGGCGCCTGGAATGGTGCCTGGAACGGTGCCTGGAACGGTGCCTGGGACGGAGCCTGGGGCGCCGGCCACCACGGCCCAGCCGCCGTCGCCGTCCACGCCTCCGGCCCATGGGGACATGGCGCTGGACCTTGGGGACCTGCCGCCGGCTGGGGTGGCTACCCCGGCATCTCCCTGAGCCAGGGCCCCGGACACGCCGCCGTCGCCGCCCCGCTCGCCTATGGACATGGACATGAGGGTGTCTACGTGGCCAAGACCCGCGGCGCCGTCCACACCGCCCCCCTGGCCGGCCACATCAGCTCCGCCAGCTCGATCAACGTGGCCCCGGCTCCAGGCACCCACTAAATCGTCACCCGCCGCCGTTGACCGTCGACATTCTTCTGCCCCCGACTCCGAACGTCAACCCACCTACCAATGTTGTACCACTATATCCACAATCTATCCATATAAAAAAAATATTTTTACAAACACATATCCGTTCTAAGGACACCAACAACTACTACCTATGCCACCCACGGTCGTCTCTATTGGCCCCAGGTCTTCTGGAGCCTTAATAGTAGAACAACATCAACCATGCTAATGAGAACTTCCCCCTTTCTCCCAAAGCGATCTTTGTATCACTGTTACAATTTCCTCGTCCTCTTTCTATATTCTGTCTATCCCTTCTGTATATTGTAGTACTTTGCAACAATTATAAAATTGAGAAATATGAGTTAAATAAAAATATGTAACTATTTTATTTATTCACAAAATGTTGACTTGTTTTTCGTTTTAAAGCATTTTCAGATTTTCAGGATTCCGATTTATTTATGCTGACTATAAATCATGATGTGGGTGTATTTTTGAAATTTTGATCCACTATTTATATTGTTGAAATTCTTTATAATTTTATAAAAGTAAATAAAATTGTTCCAATGAACAATAAAGTTTATTTGAAGTCTACTCGATAGGGTTATGATAATATCTGTGACTGAGTTAGAATTATATATAATTTTATATCTTCTCAAGTCTGGTCACCCTCATTTGTTCAGCCATTAAGTTTCGACGACTATTTCACTCGTTAAAAAAATAAATTTGTTCAAGTTAAAGTTACAGATTTGAGTATTATTAGTATATTAGTAAACTAAACCTTATGTGCAAATATAAATATAATTCGACAGTAAATATTCATATGACGGGTTTTGTAGCCATTACTAGGCTTCCTAATTGTAAGATTGTCTTTATGTAACTGGGTATTTTTTCTTTTAGTGCAGCTTTATATATTAATTCTGACTATATGGCAAATTACAACTCCTCAAATACACAAAAATATGATGTATTTTTTCAGTCAACTTTTCTTAAGCACAAAACGAAATGAGAATATGTCAGTAATACCTCCTTTTTAATAATATATTTCGGATTTTAATACAGGTTTTCTTAATAATTTCTAAGTATCTTACGTCAAAAGGGGTAATTGTTAGTTTTTGTTAATTTACTGAACAGAAAAACAAGAAAAATTTATTAAAAAGAAATGTTAAAAATATTGCATGAGCAACTCAAAAATTTGTTGAAATTGATATTCTCTGCTGCAAGAACTTAGAATTATTTGAAAATCGATGTAATCGATTTATATATAATATGACTTGGGCGTAATTCATGTTTTCATATTAATTTTCACAAATAAATATCAAGCTTTTACAATTTTCATTGCTAAATACAAATTTTCATTGGTAAATCGTAATCATTTAAGGTATAATTAATACTTTATCATTAGATTGCAATATCTACTTGAAAGATTTAAATTTCGATCGAAAGAATTTCATGATTTCCGTCCAAACAAGTCCTAGTTCCGAAATGGACATGAACTTGGTGACGGTGTTTTCTACATTTTTTGCTATGGTTGTTGTTGCGCTTAAACAACATCACAGCTGAGTAATATTATTGCATCTGATTCATTTGTTGTTGTTCTTATAAAAGCATTTGTTGCTCTGTTTATTGTTTTGACCGCCCTGTGAAATTTGTTTTCAATGCACTTTTTGCGCAACTGCCGCGACGCCGGCGACTTGAGTGAAAGGTTAGGTGGCAACATTGGCTCGCCTCTATCTGGTCGGCTGCCTGTCCGTCCGTCTTACCGGTATATTTCGCGGACCGAAGTTTTCGTGGCCAACTGCCGATTCGATTCCAGTATAAAAGTTGCCCGTGTTTCGCAGTTGCAGTCAGAATTCAAACAGCACTCGTTGAATACATCTCGTCTAATCTTCTAGAAATCACTCCCTTCTAATAAACATGAAGGTAGGTGAAGGATATCCAAGGATATCACCACAGTGACACAAAAAAAAAAAATTTGGATAATCCTCGATTGAAAATCGATGTAGTTTGGATTTAATTTAATAATTTTTCTCTCCTTCCTTTACAGTTCGCTGTCGCCGTAGTCATGTTGGCCCTCGCCGTCGGAGTCCAGTCGTCGGTGGTCGCCGGTCCCTGGGGAGGCCCGTGGGGAGGCGCCTGGAATGGTGCCTGGAACGGTGCCTGGAACGGTGCCTGGAACGGTGCCTGGGACGGAGCCTGGGGAGCCGGCCACCACGGCCCAGCCGCCGTCGCCGTCCACGCCTCCGGCCCATGGGGACATGGCGCCGGACCTTGGGGACATGCCGCCGGTTGGGGTGGCTACCCCGGCATCTCCCTGAGCCAGGGCCCCGGACACGCCGCCGTCGCCGCCCCGCTCGCCTACGGACATGGACATGAGGGTGTTTACGTGGCCAAGACCCGCGGCGCCGTCCACACCGCCCCCCTGGCCGGCCACATCAGCTCCGCCAGCTCGATCAACGTGGCCCCGGCTCCCGGCACCCACTAAATCGTCACCCGCCTCCATCGGCCGTCGACACTGATGACACCAGCAAGCCGAACTCCCAACAGCGAAGCGCACACTTCATTCTTCAATCTCAACTTATACGTATTTCGACATGTGTTCTAAGTCCAACAACAACAATATCATTAACGCAAACTCCAACTACCTGAAGAACAAAAAGTTCAACATCAATGAGAACTTTCCCTAAATTACTCTTGCTATCTCTGTCATTCCTGCCCATACCCGCTATATATTCTATATTTTTCCCTTTCTTATGTATGTAGTCCTTTGCAACAATTGTAAAATTGACAAATATGAGTAAAATAAAAATATGCAACATTTTTATTTATTCACAGAAATTCGATTTTTTCTTAATTTAAAAAAAAACAAATTTTTGAAAATTATTTTTGCTTACCAAGACAAAACAACAAATGATATTTCAGATTTCGTCGAACTTCTTCTTTTATTATTCAGATTTCAAAAAATTCTATATTATTGCTTGATCTATAAAGAGTTCAAAGACTCTCTTCAGATTATTATCGTACAGGTTATTATCGATGAGGTCGAGCTGATCGTGTAGTAGATTTAGTAGAAGATTAAATTAGAAGATTCATTAGGAAAAATATTGTAGTTTGCAATGTTTTAGATTGCTTGTAAAAATCAATTTTCTTCGGAATTTTATCAACAATCTAAGTAACAACTGATTTTGAATTTGATTCACTCTAATGATTATGGTTTTTGCTATCGACATAATCAAAAATAATAGTACATTTTATTATAATATAAAATTCAAATTCAGAAACTCGTAAATAAATTTATGGGAAATTCAAATATTCAACTAACTAACCTTAAATCAGATATTTTGTTCAAAAAACATATATTTTAAAAATGTTCGTAATAGAATTTCATTATTTTGAAAACTTTGACTTATTTTCCCCTAACAGTTTTTATAGGCTGGTTGAAATGTCTTTAGCAAAAGGTATAAAGTACATAGATCTTTTCCGTTGCTATTAAGCAATTTTAATATATTTCTGATAGTTTGCGTAGGAAAAATTATATATATATGACTTCTCACGACCTGTTTTAAATTGTCGCTTTAGAAGGACCGAAACTATTACATGTATTTCCAACCGATTTAAATATGCCGACACACCTCAAAAAATGTATCTTGTTTTGCATATAGTTTATACTACAGATCATTAAATAACACCAATTTTAATGAAAGTAGACACGGACTTAGGGCGATCTTTCCTACCTTCTAATATGAAATTTTGACGGCATGACATGATATTTGGAACACACAATATCATCGCCGTTCATGTGTTTTTGGTTAACTAACTATCCCACAGTTAACATTACCTTATGGCAACGAAGCCGATATCGCTGTATGCAATTAACGTATTCCAAGTAATAGTAACTACCTATCAGCTCTCAGGAAGTCATTAAGAAGACGAAGGTGACCAACAATTGTGCATAATATATAATTCCACACCCGGTGGTCACTCCCTGAAACCAAAACGGAAGTATTCCTTCGCCTATATATGTATAACTTCTGGTATATTACTACACACAAATAAAGCTAAATAATTTAGTAAGTAGTTTGGATTTAATTTAATAATTTTTCTCTCCTTCCTTTACAGTTCGCTGTCGCCGTAGTCATGTTGGCCCTCGCCGTCGGAGTCCAGTCGTCGGTGGTCGCCGGTCCCTGGGGAGGCCCGTGGGGAGGCGCCTGGAATGGTGCCTGGAACGGTGCCTGGAACGGTGCCTGGAACGGTGCCTGGGACGGAGCCTGGGGCGCCGGCCACCACGGCCCAGCCGCCGTCGCCGTCCACGCCTCCGGCCCATGGGGACATGGCGCCGGACCTTGGGGACATGCCGCCGGCTGGGGTGGCTACCCCGGCATCTCCCTGAGCCAGGGCCCCGGACACGCCGCCGTCGCCGCCCCGCTCGCCTACGGACATGGACATGAGGGTGTCTACGTGGCCAAGACCCGCGGCGCCGTCCACACCGCCCCCCTGGCCGGCCACATCAGCTCCGCCAGCTCGATCAACGTGGCCCCGGCTCCCGGCACCCACTAAATCGTCACCCGCCTCCATCGGCCGTCGACACTGATGACACCAGCAAGCCGAACTCCCAACAGCGAAGCGCACACTTCATTCTTCAATCTCAACTTATACGTATTTCGACATGTGTTCTAAGTCCAACAACAACAACATCATTAACGCAAACTCCAACTACCTGAAGAACAAAAAGTTCAACGTCGTAATGAGAACTTTCCCTAAATTACTCTTGCTATCTCTGTCATTCCTGCCCATACCCGCTATATATTCTATATTTTTCCCTTTCTTATGTATGTAGTCCTTTGCAACAATTGTAAAATTGACAAATATGAGTAAAATAAAAATATGCAACATTTTTATTTATTCACAGAAATTCGATTTTTTCTTAATTTAAAAAAAAACAAATTTTTGAAAATTATTTTTGCTTACCAAGACAAAACAACAAATGATATTTCAGATTTCGTCGAACTTCTTCTTTTATTATTCAGATTTCAAAAAATTCTATATTATTGCTTGATCTATAAAGAGTTCAAAGACTCTCTTCAGATTATTATCGTACAGGTTATTATCGATGAGGTCGAGCTGATCGTGTAGTAGATTTAGTAGAAGATTAAATTAGAAGATTCATTAGGAAAAATATTGTAGTTTGCAATGTTTTAGATTGCTTGTAAAAATCAATTTTCTTCGGAATTTTATCAACAATCTAAGTAACAACTGATTTTGAATTTGATTCACTCTAATGATTATGGTTTTTGCTATCGACATAATCAAAAATAATAGTACATTTTATTATAATATAAAATTCAAATTCAGAAACTCGTAAATAAATTTATGGGAAATTCAAATATTCAACTAACTAACCTTAAATCAGATATTTTGTTCAAAAAACATATATTTTAAAAATGTTCGTAATAGAATTTCATTATTTTGAAAACTTTGACTTATTTTCCCCTAACAGTTTTTATAGGCTGGTTGAAATGTCTTTAGCAAAAGGTATAAAGTACATAGATCTTTTCCGTTGCTATTAAGCAATTTTAATATATTTCTGATAGTTTGCGTAGGAAAAATTATATATATATGACTTCTCACGACCTGTTTTAAATTGTCGCTTTAGAAGGACCGAAACTATTACATGTATTTCCAACCGATTTAAATATGCCGACACACCTCAAAAAATGTATCTTGTTTTGCATATAGTTTATACTACAGATCATTAAATAACACCAATTTTAATGAAAGTAGACACGGACTTAGGGCGATCTTTCCTACCTTCTAATATGAAATTTTGACGGCATGACATGATATTTGGAACACACAATATCATCGCCGTTCATGTGTTTTTGGTTAACTAACTATCCCACAGTTAACATTACCTTATGGCAACGAAGCCGATATCGCTGTATGCAATTAACGTATTCCAAGTAATAGTAACTACCTATCAGCTCTCAGGAAGTCATTAAGAAGACGAAGGTGACCAACAATTGTGCATAATATATAATTCCACACCCGGTGGTCACTCCCTGAAACCAAAACGGAAGTATTCCTTCGCCTATATATGTATAACTTCTGGTATATTACTACACACAAATAAAGCTAAATAATTTAGTATGACAATTGTTGTTGTATTTATTTTCATATTGATATTTTTTTTTTTATTCGAAGCGTAGTTTTCTTTATATATGATAGGTAAAATTAAGTATCCTTGATCCTTAAAATAGGCATTTTGACATGCTCTTGAACTTGAACAAGCCGCGAACTACTAAATGAGAGGAAAATGAGGTTTAGATGTTGTACAACATTGCTATTGTAGTGATCATAGTTATTGTGCTTGGTGGATGTAATTTATCGCTTTGTTTCCTGCACATTGAGTGCATTTGTTGTTTGTGTTAGATCCAATCGTCGCTGTAGTAAATTTGTAAAACGGCCGCAGGAGTGAAAGGTGAGGTGGTAACCCTGGCTCGCCTCTCTACTCGCTGACTGCTCGACAATCTGGTCGGCTGTCCGTCCGCCCGACTGTCTCTCGGCATGTGGATCGCCCCGATCGCGCTCCGTTTCGTGGACCGAACTTTTCGTGGCCAGTTCGATTCGATTTCAGTATAAAAGTTGTCCGTGTTTCGCAGTTGGAGTCAGAATTTAAACAGCACTCGCTGAACACATCTCGTATAATCTTCTAAGTTTTCCTTAAAATCACTTTAAGTCAATCGACATGAAGGTACGCAAAGGATATCGAAGGATACTGAGAAAATATCGCAATACTGCTTAGTAAAAAATTCGATTTGATTCGATATTTTGGTCGACTTAGTAACAAAATTCGGTTGAACATTTTCGAAATTCGTATAATTTGGATCAAATTGTTGTTTATAATTTTCCTCTCCTTCCTTTGCAGTTCGCTGTCGCCGTAGTCATGTTGGCCCTCGCCGTCGGAGTCCAGTCGTCGGTGGTCGCCGGTACCTGGGGAGGCCCGTGGGGAGGCGCCTGGAATGGTGCCTGGAACGGTGCCTGGAACGGTGCCTGGGGAGGAGCCTGGGACGGAGCCTGGGGCGCCGGCCACCACGGCCCAGCCGCCGTCGCCGTCCACACCTCCGGCCCATGGGGACATGGCGCCGGACCTTGGGGACATGCCGCCGGCTGGGGTGGCTACCCCGGCATCTCCCTGAGCCAGGGCCCCGGACACGCCGCCGTCGCCGCCCCACTCGCCTACGGACATGGACATGAGGGTGTCTACGTGGCCAAGACCCGCGGCGCCGTCCACACCGCCCCCCTGGCCGGCCACATCAGCTCCGCCAGCTCGATCAACGTGGCCCCGGCTCCCGGCACCCACTAAGCCATCAGCTGCCTCCCACGAGATTCTTCCACCGACAACACTCGTACTATCTCCGGCACTCCCTCCTTATCCATACTCTATCTACTGTCTATCCCTTTCATTTATCTTAGTTATTTGCAACAATTGTAAAATTGACAAATCTGAGTGAAATATAAATGTTTATTTATACATACAAATATTTCTTCGTTTTCATTTTGAAAAGCTTTCTGGACAATACCGCAATTTTGGCTGAAAACACCTGGTAATTGAATAATGGAATATCAATTAATAAATTGTTGCTCATACGCCCACGAGCATCTGATTTCCAAGTTTTCTGCGTCTCTTCACAACGTTCGCTCCAAAGACAAATACAGCAAATTCCGACAATGGGCCAATAATAGGATTGATTATAATCTGCCTACCTCCCTCCCTCCCTCTCGCTATTATTTGGAGTAGTTCAAGCTGGAAGCCCATTCCGTGACACCTGGCGGCATGTCTGCGTCACACGCTGTGCCCAAGTTTGCATAGAATGCATAGAAGTATGTAGGAAAACCCGCACAAACCAGTGGTTGGACTTTAAAGTATTTATTAAATAACTATCAGGCGGTTAGCCAAGGAGAACGGCTCATTAAAAGCTGTATTAAAACTATAATTGTAGCATGGTTTTGCGCTAAGCCTAAGAAACTATATTAAATCGACATTTAAGTGGGAGAAACGACTGAGTTAATAAATAAAGCCGTTTCCTAGGTGCAATTAATTATACAGTGTACAATTTGCACTAGTTTTCATGTTGGGTTGTCGAGCTTGATTTTGAGTTTTGCATGACCTTGGTTAAGGCACTGATATTTGTGCTTATTTAAACACTCTTGATGTCCTCAAGAACACTTTGATTAAGTCGCTGAAAGACTACAGTGGAATTCTGCGAATTCTGGAGTTCTGCACGATGGCCCTCGAACATTCGAGAATATATGCAAACTAGTGCAGGTGGCGGCAATTAGAAACGCCCGAGATCCGAGCATCCAAATGTGGAGTCGGACGGCTGACGAATCGATGGCAGATATCTTGGAAACAACGTTTCGGCCATTGCTGTAGACCAATTACGACTCGACTCGACCACGATCGTTAATTGCAATCATCGTTCGGTTAGGTTCGGTTTAGAAATGGCAGCTAGTGCTAGCTAAATTAAGTAAGCTAATGGAAGGTAATGTGAGGCAATTAAGGAGACGCCCTTCTTTCAAGGAGAGCTTGCTGGAGAGCGATCACAGCTGCTTATCGAACCATGGTCCGGTCCACGCGACCTCTGTCGGACTGTCTGTCCGGCTGTCTGTCAGTCCGTTGCGGTTCCGGAACTGCACTCACACATGGGTGGGGTCACTTGCAGGGGGCGGCTCGCGGTTGTCTGGCGACCACTCGATCGCCAACCACAAGAACCTTTGTACTAACAACAACATGGGCAAAAACAACAACCGCTGCAATAACAAAAAGCTTTACAATAACAACAACCCCTGCAGTAACAACATATGGTCTGATTCTGGCGCGAACTCGACAAGCAACGACTACGACAAGCCGCCAACAGTGGCTGCTGTCGGCAGTTGTGGTTTGAAGTTGTTGTTGTTGTATTAGTGTCGATCTCGTTGCACTATTTTCACTTATTCAGCCGTTGGTTCTGCTGGTGCTGCTGCATGTCATTAAAATATTGTCTTTTCCATTAACTGCTTTCGAACTGTTTGCTATTCACTCTCACTTTCACAGCTGTTGCTGCAGAGTTGAGTTGTTGTTGTTGCGGCGTTCTTCCGTGGCCAGCCAGAAAGTCGTTTTCTCTCACTCTCGCCCCCTCCATGGCCCTCTCGCTCGCCAGGTATTGTATAAAAACGAGGGCACCCGGAGATGGAAATCAAATTCGAAGTCGAGTTCAATCGAGCCAAGTCGAGTCGAGTCGAGTTCACCCGGAGAAACAACCACAAGGACAACATGAAGGTGAGTGCGAAAGGACGACGAAGGAGGACGAGGACGAGGAGGTTCTAACATTCCTTTTCCCACTCGCAGTTCGCCATCGCAACCCTCTTCACCCTGGCCCTGGCCATGGGCATCGAGTGCTCGATCATCCCGCTGGGCCACCACACCGAAATCGCCGGCCACGGCCTGGCCTACACCGCCGTCTCTGGCCCGACGCACGCCCACGTCCTGGCCCATGCCCACGCCCCGGCCGCTATCGCCATCCACGCCGCCGCCGCCCCGTGGGTCGCCGCTGACCCGTGGCTCGCCGCCGGCTGGGCGCACGGGGGCTGGCACGGCGACTGGGCCGGACACCACGCCCACGTGGTGGTCGCGCCCGCCCACGAGGGCTCCTACCTGGCCAAGACCCGCGGCGCCGTCCACGCCGCCCCCCTCGCCGGCCACGCCAGCTCGGCCGCCGCCATCAACGTGGCCCCCGCCCCCGGCACCGTCTGAGCCACGGAATCCTGGATCCAAAAAACCAGACAACGAGAGAGAGACAGGATTGAAGGCCGAGGGAGATAAGTGAAACGTGTATAGTGAGCGAGAGAGAGAGAGAGAGAGAGAGAGAGAGACAGGGAGGGAAGAGCACAGCTGCACAGATGATGGAAGCGACTTCCGCTTTTTCCGACTTCCGACTATTCCCACAAGGACCTTAACAATATCCTCTTGCCGCACTCACCCCCACCCCTTTGCCTTATTTTGAGTCTTTACACACACATGCATGTACTAGAAAAGAAAAATAAAAATAACATCAAAAAAATCGCCTCTATATTTATGATTCTATTTCTTGCTTACATCGAGCCGATGGTCGCCATTGGAGGGATCCAAAGAAATATGAAATAAGGAAACATTCATAAAACTATTCATAAAAATTCCAAAAACATGAAGTTCCTTATTTTTTACTTACTGTTATCATTTTTATTTTATAAAGTCCTTAAACATATGAATTTAATATATGGAAAACAATTGAACGACATCGCAAGTTCTTGTCGGCTTCTGAATAAATTTTTCTTTTTATCCGAATCATTGCGTTAGTAACTGTGAATGTATGTGAGCCACAATGTTTGTAAAATGTAAAAATATAGGGTCTGCACGATTTAATTACTTTAAACTATTTTATTTTCTGCCAACGTCAAAACAATAATGAAAACAAATATTCATACGCACGTATTTTTCATTCTCTTTCAGATTCCGGATTGCATTTTGTAGCGGATACCCGCTAATATTGTTATATTTTATTATATTATACTTTAATTAATCTATATATTTTTATGTTACAATAGATTCCTCGTTATATTACAACTTAAAAGCATGAACTGTATGAATTCTATATCTTTTACCTTATTGTTAAGAAGTACGCGTGATTATTGCACTCATTATCATTTTCTTGTTGTAAAGCTCTCATAGAGTGCATAGTATTTATGTGTAAAAGCTCTCTTCTTACACTCAGTTATGTATAAATTAAGGAACATTTGTTAGAATAAGATAATCCTCGAGAAGTCGACGAATAAACAATATATTGAAGAACTGTCTTTCCTTCAATAATAAACCACAAAAATACCAATAGACGCTTCTAGACATTTTTGGCTCTGGCGGCTGGAATATTATAATAATAAAAATATACGACTACAGGTCTAGACGCTCAAGCTGTCTTACCCGGACCATATTTTCATAAATTAAAAATCCAAATCGATAATCGGAAAGCCTATTCTCGTAATCAGCAACTCTGCTTACAATTTTATATATTTTATTTTTGTATTTATTTCGCACAATTGTTATAAACTTTCCACATAAAATATCTTGAAACAAAAACATACATCTAGAATAATATGACGGCTAAACGTTTTTACAGGCTTCATATAATAAGTAAGCAAGTAGTAGTAAACAAATTATTTGTATATATTCTATGTAAGTACAATAGATGCAAAATATATATAAACAATATGGATACAAAGACTTAAGCGATTTTCACGATTATTGTATGTTTTTATTTATTTTTGTAAATACAGCAATGGTATTCTGCTGACTGATTTGGGATTGTATATCTAGAATTGTATTTTTCTCAAGTCGGAATTAACATTTTACGAACTATTAAAAGACGAAAACGAATCAAACAATTGCATATATATGTCAAATAAACAAAATTCATGACAAAACCAAGTCAAGGCAAAGTCAAGGCTGAACTCGATTAGAAATGTATAAATTTAGATGTGTATTCCAAGGAATACAATTCTAAATCAGGTGCCGTATTTATCCCTCTTTAATGTTCGTTACTTCTAAATGAGAGCTTTTACAAATATTTCATTTTTAAATTAATTTTTATTTAATAATCGTAGCAGAAATGGGAATTAATTTATTTGTATCCAAAACAGTTATACTCTAGAAGAGTGAGCTATGAAAAATCAAGAATTTTTACCAATTCAATTATTTCTCCAGTATTGCGAGAAATTGTATTTTCAGGTAGAACTGCATATATATTTAAAATATAATATGGCTTCTGGGCTTTTGAAAAAGTGCCGACTACCGGAAGAAAATTGCGTGTAGAAAAACTCAGGAGTTACATATGTACATACATAATTAAATATGATTTATTCGACTTCACTTTAACAAGGGCGTGAGGAGACAAAACAAAAGCCGAGCAATCTCGGGATCGAGGGAATTTGGACAAACGGAGAGACAGCGGTGGACTCAAAGGGTGGGGCGTTGGCAGTGCGTTTGAGGTGCGTTCGATTGGCATCACTGGTCCTTCGCGCTTAGACGGTGCCGGGGGCGGGGGCCACGTTGATGGCGGCGGCTGAGTTGGCGTGACCGGCGAGGGGGGCCGAGTGGACGGCGCCGCGGGTCTTGGCCAGGTAGGAGCCCTCGTGTCCGTGCCACGGGGCGGCGGCGTGCGCGGCCCAGGCTCCACCATGGGCCCAGGCTCCGTCATGAGCCCAGGCGCCGTCATGAGCCCAGGCGCCATCATGAGCCCAGGAGCCGTCATGGGCCCAGGCGCCGTCATGGGCCCAGGCACCGGGGTGGGCCCAGGCTCCGGAATGGGTCCATGGGCCCGAGGTGTGCAGAGCGATGGCGGCCGGTCCGTGGGCCAGGGGTCCTGCGACGGCGGTGTAGGCCAGGCCGTGGCCGGCGATGACGGAGGCCTCGATGCCCATGGCCAGGGCGAGGGTGAAGACGGCGGCGATCATGAACTGGCGGAAGAGAACGAGAGAGCGATTATTGGGTGGATTCGATTGGCTGGACTTTCCGCCACACTCACTTTCATGGTGATTTTTCTTTGTCTGGTGACTGTCGAAGGATTGAAGTGCACGGATAACTCGCGATGTGTTCTTGGATTGAACTCTGGAGGTGATTTGATGCCAACTCCATGGCAGGCCGCTTTTTTATACCACCTTCGCCATCGAGAACGGGACCGAGATCGCGCCCAAGACCGAGACCGAGACCGAGATCGACGTCACCAAGGCAGGGAAAGTGTCAAATCCAGCCGAGGTATGTGTAATTAGAGTGGCTCGGGTTGATCGAACGCCCAGAAGGCGGGGAATGGCCAGTAACGACAAGAACAGCAACAACATTATCAATGGCTTATTAATATCAACAACAACACCAATAACAGCTGCAACTCAACTTCAATGCAAACAACGACGTCAACGACGATAGCGAAATCATGAACAATTTGTTGGAAAGCGCCGGATGGTCGGGTGGGCGGTGCGGTGAGGAGAAAACATGCATACTCTTAATGATATGAACGGCGATCGACCGATCGGCCGAGTGGGTCTTAATTGCAGCCCCCAGCTTCTGGGTTCACGGCGCTCGAGAATCCAGTTCGACACATGTTAGCATCTGAGGAAGCCGGCCACAACATTGTTGGCCGTTGCCAACAGGATTTGGCTCTCCACCAGCCGCTCAAGTCCACCGTGACTTCAGCACCTGCTCCAGCTGAACGAAAACCCTACAAACTTTCGCTTTCAAGCCCGCCGTTCTGATTGCATTCAGAAATTCAAATTTGTTCAGTTCGAAACCATGAGAAAGTTTGGTAAATTTAGACAGTGAAATCAGTAGTAAATAAGAGAACCAAGAACAAATTGCACACGATCAATTATTGTAGGAAATTGTAAATTGAGAAATGTTATAACAACCATACCATGTAATAGATTTCAGATATTTGCATAAAATCTTAATCATCATAAAATGTTTTTTAAAATTTGAAATAAAAATTATTAAATTATAAAAATTGTAGGAAATGTTGCATTTAACACAATTGCGTAAAGCTTTTTTAGCTCTTTCTAAATTACTGATACATTGTATAAAATAATTAATAATATTAATTATAAACAAAGTTGTCGAAAAATGGTAGCATATATTAAATTACAACAGCTTGCATACAAATTTGCAGTTTCTTGTTGCGTCGTATATACCTAACTGCATTATTATTTCTATATTTTCCCACTATTAATGGAAAAAAACCTCATTCGATATTGCGTTTTCCAACACTGTCTGCTCTCATTTGCTGCACCGACGTCACTCATCCCTACTCACTCTCTGTCCCTAGGTGTCGCCGCTCAATTAACACGTGGTGCGCTTGCGCCAACGCCAGCCCCTGCCACCCGTCGGCACTAACAAACCGCCGCGAGATCGTGCTGCGCAGCCGACGGTCAAACGAGCGGGACGCGCGCTGCAATTAATTACGATCGGCCGTCTCATTTCCTCCTGCGGAGAACGGGACAACAAGCGGACGGCGGGCCGCACCCTAACAACGTTCGAGTGCACTTCGCTCCGAGTGTGCCCGGCGAGATGCAGAGTCCGCATTCGGCTTCGATCGCCTTCGGAGAGCGGTGCAGAGAGGGGCCCATAGACAGACAGAGAGAGACACAGCTCGGAGAGGGTCGAGGAATTCTACTATAATTGAATGACCGCGCTGAGAGCACGAGGCGAAGGAGAGTCAGGAGGAGTCAGTGCTGGTGGGACTGATGGATTTGCTTTGTTGGGGTTTCTGCTAATTTATTTTAATAAAAATAATTATAGTGCACGAGACACAACAACAGTTGACGATAGCAATACTAATCAACCAGAGTTGCAACAACAACTGGCATCGGAAACAACAACAATTAACACTTGACTGACAAAGTCTGAGTCTATGGAGCAGATTTTGCAAGCTTAGTGCTTCATTAAGAGCAATCAACGTGTCGTTGAGTGAGTTAATTGATGCCGTAGAAGAAGAAGAAGAGAGACACATTACGCATCATCGCAATAACAAGTTAAAACGTGCAATTGGGGCTGCGGAGGAGGAAGGGGTACGCCAAAGAAATGAGAAGAGACTTCTTCTATGAGAACATTGAGGAATTTATAAATTTCTTTCGTTATGACATTATCAGAAGTCATCGACGAAACAATTTCCTACTGGGTCATTGCCAGCAAATTATTCTCGCTGGTGTCCGTACCAATAAAAAGGGGGAAAAGAAACAAACATTTCACAACAAAATGTACCGCAATTATAGCAATTTGCAAAAAACCCGAAAATTCTTAACAAGCGTAAGAAAGAAATTTCAAACATTCACAGGTCGGTGTATGTGCCTTTGTCGAAGAGTGTGCTTGTGTTGGGTGTTATCTCTGTGCCTCCGACGACCTTTACATTCGTGTGACACGCGCTCCCCGGCAAAGAAAGATGAATTTTAAGTGTTGTTTCTTTTTATTGCTGCTGCAGTGGAACGCTCGCAGTCGATATCGCTTATTTCTTCCTCCATCAGGTGTGCGGGGAGAGCGAGAGTGAGAGTCAGTGGCTGAGGCAGAGGAAGAGAAGAAAGGAGAGCGATGTGTACCGCCGAAGACTCGAATCGATGCCTTGTGAGGCGAACAATTGAACCATAGACCCTAATGACAGGGTTGTACAAATCATTTTAATTCAAGGTTTCATCTAATTGCGGTATAAATCCGTTTATTGAATCCCTTTTGAGGGAATAACTTCACTTTTCTTATACTTATACTTATACTTATACTTATACTTATACTTATACTTATACTTATACTTATACTTATACTTATACTTATACTTATACTTATACTTATACTTATACTTTTACTTATACTTATACTTATACTTATACTTATACTTATACTTATACTTATACTTATACTTATACTTATACTTATACTTATACTTATACTTATACTTATACTTATACTTATACTTATACTTATACTTATACTTATACTTATACTTATACTTATACTTATACTTATACTTATACTTATACTTATACTTATACTTATACTTATACTTATACTTATACTTATACTTATACTTATACTTATACTTATACTTATACTTATACTTATACTTATACTTATACTTATACTTATACTTATACTTATACTTATACTTATACTTATACTTATACTTATACTTATACTTATACTTATACTTATACTTATACTTATACTTATACTTATACTTATACTTATACTTATACTTATACTTATACTTATACTTATACTTATACTTATACTTATACTTATACTTATACTTATACTTATACTTATACTTATACTTATACTTATACTTATACTTATACTTATACTTATACTTATACTTATACTTATACTTATACTTATACTTATACTTATACTTATACTTATACTTATACTTATACTTATACTTATACTTATACTTATACTTATACTTATACTTATACTTATACTTATACTTATACTTATACTTATACTTATACTTATACTTATACTTATACTTATACTTATACTTATACTTATACTTATACTTATACTTATACTTATACTTATACTTATACTTATACTTATACTTATACTTATACTTATACTTATACTTATACTTATACTTATAAACGTCATCGCTACTAATTTCACCTCACTTCGCTCTATAACGGCAGCCCTGCCACCGACCGAGCGAACGAACGAGCCGTCGCACGAAGCAAAGGAGCGAAGAGCGAGCGATAAAATGCAATCGAATGGAGTGGAAAACACGGCAGTCACATTTGTTGTTGTTTGCATTCGCAGCGATGAAGACGTTTGTTGTTCATCGCCTCGTGATTATTGTTGCTGTAGCTGTTCTTGTGATTGATCATTAAACCGCAAAAGACAAATAAAAAAACTGTCAAAATATAAACAAATAACAATGTGGGAAAGTTTGTGAAGAAATCCTTAAATGTAAAAAACAAAATTATAGAAAACCAATGTGTGAAAAAAACAAGTTCGGGAATTTTAACTTTTTATGGTCAGTCGGCTGGCTAAAAGTCGTTGGAAAAGCCGCTTGTTTTGGCGATTGTTGTTGTTGTTGAAATTGTTATGGCTCATTTTAGATAAGGCTCCGAAATAGGAATTGTATTGTTGCCTTCTGCGAATGACGCCGGTGACCGACGGAAGTTCCCCTGTCCTCCGCCTGCCTTCTCCCCTCCTTCCCTTCTTGGAGACGTGGATTGGAAAACAACAACCACTACAGCAATTTGTTGAACTCAACTCCACTGAGAGGGAGACGGAGAAGAACAAGCAGACGCCTGGCAGCCTCGGAAGCGGCCGACAAAAGAAAACACGAAGATTCGCGACGCCTTGTCAGACATTGGTGCGCCCGTCCCCTCACTGCCCGCCACTCTGCCCAGTGCCCACTGTGCCTGTGCCCACGGTGCCAACGTCGACGCCAACGTCCAGGCGACGTCGCCCTGTTTTCCGGTGCTCCTTCGAGGACTTGTTCGTCGAACTCGTTCCCATAAAACTCCTCCTCGGTGAAAATAAAACCCACATGAAAACACCAAAAGTGTAAAGTAATGTAACATGCTGAAAAATAACATATTTAATAGTATTCCCGAAAAATGTAAGAATTTTATACTATTAATCTTAAAAAAAAGAAAAAAATAGAAAACGAATAATAAACAAAAATGCAAAGAATACAATATTTCAATAATCCAAAAATAAAACCAAATAAATAATTAACCTTAAATTAATACCGAAAAGAAATAAATGTGAAAAATACACAATATTCAAAACACAAAAAATTAGAAAATAAAAAGTATATATAAAATGTGATAAATACGAAAGATATAAACGAAAAATACAATAAAATACAATAACAAATATTTAAATTAAAATTTTACACTAAACATATTTTCAAAATAAAAATTACAAATTTCAAACGAAAAACCATTTATAGAAGTTACGATTTGAAACGTGATTCGGCAACCTAAACCGCAAAGTCGACCCCTCCCGTCGCGATCAACGATCCGAGCCGCCCATCAGTAACGTGAGTCACTCATGGTCGAATGGGTCTTCAAATGAAAGTAGAATCGATCGATTATTGTACGACTGAGTACGGAAATCCCTAAGAGACTTCCCCGATTCCGCCCATTAGTTCAGAACTGGAGATCGCGCTGCAGACCCTTCGCCACTCGACACCTCTTGAACTGTTCTATGCCATGGTCCCCTGCCCCTCGATTAGAACGAGAGCCGAAGACTTCCCTCATTGACCGGCGGGGGCGGAACGATAACGTTGTTAAGTGGATCCGGCGATAAGAGCAATTGAATTCAGTCAATAAGCCTTCCGTTCACCGCCGCGTTTACCGCCGTCCATCCCACCGTCCACCTGCGCTATCCACCATGCTTTTACCGTATGAACGCTCTCTCTCTCTTATCAAGACGGCCGCAAGAGCACCGCGGCCACCAGGAGAGGCAGAAACACACACAGAGTGAGGGAGAGAAGAGCAAAACGACGAATCAGTGAAGCCAGCAGCAAGGAGAGAGACCAAAACAAAAAACAGCTGATTGCGGCTCTCGTGCTCTCACTGCTCTTGTTTTGGTGGCGCCGAGTCATCGCTCTTCTCTCCCTTCTCCCAAAATTCCACGCTCTCTTTGCATTGTTATTATTGTCGTTGTTGTTGTCGTGCTTGGCGTCCCTGCGGAATTTCAACCCATTCAACGTGACGTCACGCCATTTGTTTATATTCAGCGTTGAGATTTATTTTCAAATTTTTGGCATTTTTTGATGTTTTCTGCTGCAGCTATCTATCTAGCTCTGTGTTCAAGTGTCTATCTACGTAAGGCGTTGCTGTCGTTGCCGCGCTTGTTTTTATTTTAATCGACTCGCAATTTATTTATGAATCTCTATTTGTCTGCTTGATTTTGTTGTCTGTCTCGAGCTATCGTTTGTTGTTGGTTTTCTTCGGTTTCGCATTCGGCGCTTGTCAATGCTTCTGCCGCTGCCTCTGCCTCTGTCTCTGTCTCTGTGGACGTTCGCGCTGTTTGTGATACAAGCGAAAACAAAGAATCACAACAACAAAGTGAACGTAATAACAACAACAGCAACATTCTGTGGAGCTACAATAAAAACAATGAATATATAGAAGAAGGAGAATGAGACGAAGAAAAGCAGCAACAAAATTTAATTAAACAAAATGAAGATGAGTGCGACGCGTTAATTATTTTAATTTCAGTCTGGAGCGAGGCGGCGGCGCGGCAAGAGGTCGCAAGCGGTGGCGATCGATCGATCTAAAGCTACAAAACAAAAACAATAAATCACAACAACAAAAGCCACAGCAATATAACTCTAGGAATATTACAAAAAATTTGAAATAAAAACTAAGAGATCGTTATAAAAAATATAAACGAAAAAAAAATACAATATTATTTAATATTCATCATTGTAATACGCCAATAAGTAATGATAAATTTGTTGCGGGACATTTAATTAAATTAAGACAAACACAACATTTTTTGAAAATTAAAAATGTTTTAAGTATAAAAAATATTGAAATTTAAAAAGTAAATATAATATGGTAATAATAATTTAAAAAGTAATAATAATAGTTTTTACTAATTAAAAGGCACAATATATTATAATCCAAAAAGAATAAATTATCGACAGTGATTTGATAAATAAACAAAGGAATATACCGTAAATAAAAACATCAAATAAATAGCAACTTAATAATAAAAATATTCAACAAGCAATTTTAATTGAGTTATCAAAATGGTCAAATATTGAACTTGTTGAGAAAATGCACATTTGAAAACGTTTCGAAACGTTATAAGTGTTTTGCCAATTACAAAGAAACAATGGGATCAACATTAAGAAATAATAAAAAAAAGTCCGCGAAATCCCCCCCTCGTGTCGTCCGTTCTCTCACTCTCCTCCCCCCTCCTCACCCCCCCGATCTTTCACTGGCAGACGGCTCGCTCTGACCCTGTTCTCGTTTCCGACTGGGGAAGCGGGTCAGAAGCGAATCGCGGCACTCGTGGGGCGGAAGAGAGGAGAGGCGGGGGTCGGTCAGCAAAGAGCAAAAAGCTCGGACGCGTTTCCATTGTTGTTTTTGTGTGGTTCCAATCAAATTATTTTAAGGTCATGTTCTCGTCAATTGTACGTCGGAATTGTTTTTATTCTCCTTTGTGTCAACGTACATCAAATCGTGATGAATCCAATACAAGTTTTCTATTATTTTAGCAAATTGAAAAATGATTCACTTTTCAGTTATTGTCTTTATTTTGATTATTTCATTAATTCATTTTACGTTATACTCATTTCGTAGAATATTTTATTGATTATGTACTCTATTGAACGATGCCATAAAGAATATATTTATATTCTTCATAAATTCCAGATGTATGAGATTATCAGGAATATTAATGTTTGAAATCATTTTATTAACTTGAAGATGTAATTAGAATATAATTCAATAAGTAAATATCCTCTTAATTTCGTTTAATTGACAATGTCAACAATTTATAGAAATTCACGACGATGTTGGCAGTTGCATATTCGCTGATTATTTCTCTTACTTTCAGAGAAATGTGGAATCGATTTGATTAATTCAAGACTGAAAGGTTTTCGCTGTACAGCGATTGGCGTCCGCAATCACAACAATAATTGAAAGCGCAACCACAATTTTTTGTTCGTACGAAGCTCAACTTCAACTACACAAGAGCAACTTTGCTAATACACAAGAGCAACAACAACAAAACCAGAAAATACTACAATTGGAACGGAAATCGATTTGCAACAAATGGTTCATTGTTGCGCTTCTAATGGACGTTCAGGTCAATAAAATAACGTCGACACGATAAAACTGCCCGGTTCTATTTCCATTATCTGCCGCGATCGAGTGCTCGATCGGCTCCGGGGTCCGGACTTAAGTCCGTTCGACCGAAGAACCTCAGCTTCCGTCTGACCAGTCGCTCGATCGCTCGCTCGCTCGATCCGTCGGGTGGCGAAAGTGAGGATCAACAACCTGGGCGGGTCGGTGACAGCAACATCACCAAGAAGAAGAACAACAACAACAACGTCCACAACAAAGAGACGAAGACTAACCCCTCTACTACAACAACCCAACGAGCATGAAGCACTTCTACAGTGGGGCGAAGCAGCATCTCAGCAGCTGCGTCTTGAACGACGGCGACGATGCAACGCCCACGTTGATAAATAATAACAACAATGCAGATGGTTGTAACCACACCGACAACAACAACGTCAATCACACCAACAACATCAATCACAACAGCCATTACTCAAACAA
The DNA here is from genome assembly GCA_947389925.1 of Coelopa pilipes. Taxonomy (NCBI): domain Eukaryota; kingdom Metazoa; phylum Arthropoda; class Insecta; order Diptera; family Coelopidae; genus Coelopa; species Coelopa pilipes. The sequence continues at coordinate 56,943,036 of OX376696.1, forward strand.
CTATGGCGAGAACAATAACTTCCTTATATCATCATCATCGCCATCGGCCTCGCCAACGACGATAACACCGGGCTCGACAACGGGGACGACAATAACAGCAGCAACGACAACAACAACAACAACATATGACACCTCCCAACGCCCCTTCCGCTACGACAGGCGACGCGGTCGCTGGTCGTCGGCCGCGGACTTTTACTTCGCTTGCACGAGCCACGCCTTCGGGTCGATAGTCTTCTCGGAGCTGCCCGTTTACGCCCTGCTCTTTGGCGGAGGTGAGCTTGACAGAGTCCCGGCTCTCTCTTAGATCAATTTGTAAATACTTCGATATCTAACCCCGTCCCCGTCCGTCCGTCGTCCGTCCCTCCTCCATACGTCTGTCTGCAGCACGCCTGGTCGTTTTCCTAGAGAAACCTCATCTGCATTGGATCATCGCAATTGCATCCCCTCAAGCCAACTCAGAAATTGACAATAAAGAATGAAATTAATACTAATTACGAGAAGTTCTCTCGAATGATTACAGTAATGTAAATCTGTGATTACAGTAATGTAAACAATTTTTCACGTTAATTTCCCGCAATTCTGCCGTTTTTTCCCCCAGATATGCCTTTGTTTAGATTAGAACTCACCTCCTCGAGCGCTCAAGAACCCTTCGATCGCAAATGAATACCACTCAAGTCATGAGCTCTTCCATCGATCAATGTCCTCTAGCAAACATAATGATTGACATCGAGTCATATATGTATATCATATACCTTCATGGCAAAGTAGTGGCAAGTAGTTGTTGTCACACGAAAGAAATTCCACTTCAAAATCTTTGGGAGAATTTACTCCATTTCAAATAATTATGAAACCAATCTAGACTAGGTTTGGGAAATATTTATATTATTACTTTGGTCCGATTGTCAATCGCCGCGAGTTTAAAGCAGAATGAGGAGATAAGTTTCCTAGATTTTCATTGTTATCAGCGACGACCTAAAATCTATAAATATTTCATTTTTGCATAAAGGCAAAATCAAACAATATGGTATATATTGGTGTATGTCTTGTAGAACAATAAGTTCAAGGCTGGAAAGGTTATCGCCATGCGGTGGCTGCATTTGTCGCTTCTACTGTGCGTAGAGAGATTTGAAAACCTTAAAATTTTAATCGTACATTTGTTTTCCTTCCGCACAGTGTATTTTCTACTTGCCTACTTGTCTGCCATCTTCCTATACGCCATTCCGGTCTTCATCATCCAGGCCTTCCTCGGCCAATTCTCCACCTCCGGCGCGATATCGGCCTTTCGCGTGGCTCCCATCTTCAAAGGTTTGTCGAACTGCTGTCACATCCAAATCCCGAGCGATGGAATGATTGATTTTGCCATTCCCTGCAGGCATCGGCTACTCCATCCTGCTGCTGAACCTGACCTCGCTCGCCTACTACGCGATCATCGCCAGTGTGCCGCTGGTCTACGCCGCCAACTCCTGGCACTCGACGATACCCTGGATGAGCTGCGACAACGCCTGGAACTCGGCCAACTGCTCCACCCACTCCGTGTACGACGAAGAGGTGAGCGATCAACAAGATCGCACCAATTTTTGACTTCTGTATATAATGATTTCTCTATTTAATTTCCTCTTCTTTCTCTCCCTCACTCTCATTAGGACGAGTTCCAGTATCCCCATGCGACTGTGGAGTTCTTTCAGTGAGTTCTCGGCGAAATTGCCCACCTGCTTATAGTAATTTTTCCTTTCCCCAGCTCCATCATACGCTCCGCCGACGACGACAAGGCACAGTTCTTCATCTCATGGCCCGTGCTGTGCGGCGTCGTCGGCGTCTGGCTACTGGTGCTGGGTATCTTAATGAAGCGCGTCTCCTTCGTAAGGCCACATCCGCCTTTTTATTGCCGCTCACAGCCATTGAATGATTCTTCTCTGCACTGACAGATTGGCAAGTTTTTCCGGTGCAGCTGCGTCCTGATGCTCTCCCTGTTCTTGGCCATCTTTGTGAACGTGCTCCTAGAGGCCGACATCAGCTGGTCTAAGGTCTTCGGCTACTTCGAGCCTTCGTTCGCGCACAGCCGTCAGGCCGTTGGGGCCAGCGTCAAGGCCGGGGTTTTAATGGCCACCTGGCTGATGGGGCCCGGCTGGGGCAACGTCCTCACCCTGGCCAGCCACAACAACTTCCGACGCGACAGCGAGCGCCTCACGTATTGGGTGAGCGCCACCCACGTCGTCCTGGCCGTCATGGCCATGATTTGTGGCCGCGTTGCGCTGGATCACTTCGAGGGTGAGTTCGGTCTGCTGTCAGAGGGAGTTTATTAGTCACATTATATCATTATATCGCCTCGCCAGACCACGTTGGCATGTTCCATTACCACGTGGAGGAGGAGCACTTCATGCAGTTCCTGTACCTCTGCTTCGCCTACCTCTTCGGCAGCTTCACCAGCCTGCCCAACTTCTGGAGCTTCCTATTCTTCGCCATGCTCTTCCTGGCCGAACTCAGCGCTGTGGTAAGTTAGCGGTCCCCAAACTATTCCTTCAAATAATGTGGTCTCTCTCTGTCTCTTTTCTCCGGCCAGATAATACAAATGATGTCCATCTTGACGGCCGTCTTCGACGAGTACGAGCAGCTGCGCGCCAAGAAGTCTCGCATCACCATCGGCCTAGTTGTCGCGCTGATGGCCGTCTCAGTGTACTTCTGCACAAAGGTTTGCAATGGAAATACCACAAGGGATTTTGGTCGATAAACCTGACCCTTTTCTCTATTTCCTCCATTTGTCACGTGCAGCAAGGCTTTGAGCATCTGCACGTATTGCCGACGATTGTGATACTGTCGCACGTGACCGTCTCGATGGTGCTGCTGCTGATGACCACTTGGATTTATGGGCGGGAACGCTTCCAGTGCGACCTTCAGTTCATGCTCGGCAAAACGATCTCGAATCTGAAAATATTCCTGATAAGGTTTCTGACGCCAGCCTTTCTGGTGATCAACATCGTGAGTGTGCCCTTTACGCCCCCGATTTAGCAAAGCGGACTCACGATCAATGATCTAATTCTCCGTATTTTTTTAGTTCCAAATACTCTACTTCCTGGAGCAGGACGACTCGCCCTCGGAGCTGGTGGTCGTTAGCCAGAGTGTCGTCTACGTGGTGGCCCCGGCGTACGCGATCTACAAGCTGTGCCAGACGACGGGAACGCTGCGCCAGCGCATGCAGCAGTGCTTCAAGCCCCACGACTGGCACCCGGTGGACGCGGACAACCGGCGCTTCTACGAGGAGGTCATGGGCATCTCCGAGATGATGCTGGTCATCGACAGTGAGACCCAATGCGGTCAGAACGAATGCTAGCCCGCTGCACCTTCCCTGAGTCACATTTGCTATTACGACGGATATTTTCTTTTGGATATTTTTTGTTGGTTTCTTTTCAATTCGTTAAGGATTTATATTTATTTGTGTATTTTAGTCTAAGCCTGAACATAGTTGTGAGTTGTGTGATTGTGTTTTACTAGAGTACTCTATTGTATTTTATTGTAATTGATGATATTGCAAATAAACTATGAATTAAAAGTATTTTACAAAAGACGCAACGAATAACTGAGCGAAAGCAGATTCACCGAAGAAAATCTCAACATATGACGACATTTTGAACCCAGAGAAACTACAATTTCCCAGCCTTTACAGGAAAGCTTAGACTCTCTATGCATGGCTATCAGTACAATCACTATTTTCACAATTACAAATTGATTCATTAACACTTTTTGTTTGGGTTTTTTAATTGAGAGAACAATGAGATCAGAAAGAAACAAAGTTCACTGTTAAATCGCTCTCTGGCACTCACTCAATCTGTGTGTCGCTCTCTCTTTTCTTTCTCTCTCTCTCTCTCTGTCTCTCAAACGCATTATTTGCTATGCTAAACAATTCCTACTGTTTGTATACTATTTTTGAATTAATTGCTCTAGCCTCTCTCGTATGAATTTATTTAATTTAAATGCTCCGAACACCGGCGTATGACGATTTCAGCTTTCGAGCATCTTTGGATATATAGATAAATATTGGAGAATATTCAAATAAGAACAGCCTATCCGAAGCTTATTATAACCTACATTGTCAATGGCAAAGATAATAAACACGAATAAATCTCTTATATATTGATCTTTATGTGACAAAATTTCCTGTTTTCAATAATTGGACGTTAAATGTTAATTTAATGTACAAATTTAATTCTAAGTTCTCAAACAGTAACATCATTATTTTTATTGCACAAACAATCTAGCCTTGAAAATTGAACTTCATAAAATATATTCAATAGATATGGCAAACTTCAAAAATATATTTATTATTTAGGCACTGATAATGGGATTATTGAAGTGAAGCCATGGACGCAATGTGTGAGAAGAAAACCACATAAGAAAAACAGTGTCATCTATCAAGATATCTGTCCCATATTTAGTCTGTTTTATATCCGGACTGTGAGTCGAAGCTTATTATAAACGACACTAGAATCTTTTTTCCAAATGCACTCATACAGTTTTCTCTCGGCATTCGGACGATCTGTATCAATATTACGAAAATATCAATATCAAGCGTAGATCATCACATATTAAATGAGAGAGCACAATTAAAAACTTTAAAGCTTCTCAGTTATAATTTCGAGACTTTTGGCTTGGATTGACAGTCTTTGGCCGGCCTTCCTCGGTTTTGAAGGCATCGTCGAAGTTCGTACGCAGTCATCGTCACAAATAAAATCAGAGCACGTAGTGTTTTATTTTAAATTGCACCAACGAAAACTAGTCGCCAACGCATAGGTATAGAGATGTATTTAGTATATTCTGAATCAGTGCCACCTTATGAGTCATTCTAACGATGTTCGGTCTGTCCGTCTGTAGAAACCAAAGATTACTTTCATATAGACGTAGACTGACTACGTAGACTGATTATGAACACGAGTGACTCGCATAAAAATAGAAAGTTCGATATACTTATATGTTTGCTCCAATAATCCAAATATGCTGCTAAACTACCAGTACTGTAATTTCGTCGCTTTAAAGGTGTTTATAGAGGTCGTATATTAAAGCATCGAATGGTGGCCTACGAAAGCCCGTATGAGAGCAAGCCCTTTAAGCCCGACTCGAAACACGGCTACTGGGCATCCCCGAGAGATTCATCTACGCCTGCTTGGGCCTGGTCTTCAAAGTGAATTTATTCACGTTCTGGTTCCTGCAGTGAGTATCAATTTATATTTCAATGTTTCAACACCATTTCTCTTGTGTTGGTGGGTTTGGTGGGGTTAACTATTACTGTACTCAATTTAGGATATAATTATATTATGCACATGACTCTTGTACTTGGTTTACCTTTGCAGTCCTCACAATCATCCCTTACCTATTCTGCATAGTCCTCTAACCACGATGATGCTACAGTTTTTTATAGGCCAGTTCTCCAGCAGTGGATTTATATCGGCATTTCGCATTGCGCCTCTATTTAAAGGTATCATCAACAGACCGTCATCTGTTTACAGCTTTTCTGTTTTTTTCTGCACTCTGCCTCTCACTCTCACCGGCATTGACTACATCAGTTTAGTTGTGAATTTCTCGATCCTCACCTACTACAACATATTTGCTATAGTTCCATTGTTCTTCCTGATCAATTCGCTGCGACCCCGACTGCCCTGGAGTTGTGACGCCATCCAGGAGTGGAAGATTGAGAAGCACATCGTAAGGATGTCTGCAAGTGGCTTTGTGAAGGAATTCACTCACATATCTTAGCTGAAATTCTAGTTGTGCCAATTAATTCATAGCAAAGGCAGCGGCTTCGAAATTGCCGACGACCAAATTGACTACCGCGGATATGTATTTCAGGTTCATATCTCGAGTAGACACGACATTCGACATGAAACATTAGCCAACACTGATATCTGTTTCATTATTTTTTCAGAAATATAACTAGGTATTTTCAATATTACGACGATGTTACACAATATCCAATATTCATATCATGGCATGTATTGGGCTGCATGCTTCTGATCTGGACTCTGGTCGCGTATATATTCCATAGATTCTTCAGTATTGAAAAGGTAGTTATCGAATTTCGAAAGCTCGCTTCATATAAGTTAATACCTTATTCTGTGTGGGTGCTAATGGCGTTGTTACTGATTTGCATCGCTCGTTTCGCCTTCCTTCTAGGAGCACACAAGGCCGTTAAAGAATACTTTTAGCCGAGCTTTTACAATATACAACGGGGACTAAGCAGCATTCCACTGTTATCAATGTCCTCTTTCGGATTTGGCTGTACTTATATCTCTGAGTAGTCATAATAAATTCCGGTTGAACATCATGCGCTACAGTTGGCTCATAAGCTTTGGACAATTTTTCATTATGCAATTCATTGGCCTCATGTCTTTATTGATCGAACATCATTACAGACGTGGGTTGAGTTTAACTTTCCATGATTTTCCCTACACTAGATGTCATATATTTGCAGATATTACCGACAATGAACATATACCTTTTGGGGATCGTCAATGGATAACGTATCTGTCTCCTGCCATTGCCATCGCCAATATTGAGTGGCCCAACATGTGGTCCGTACTCTTTTTCAGAATGGAGCTCCTCGCCGCCTTATTATTAATTGTGAGAACTCTTCCTGACCCCATCTGACTCTGTATATAATTGCTATTATCCACGCAGGTCACTCAGAGCTGTTCTACATCCTTACGGCACTCTTCGATGAATTCGAGTCCTTGCGATCGTCTATTATGAGCATATCTCAACGTCCATTGTGCTTAGTGTATGGGCCGGGCATCTGGTCATCCCGTAGCAGGTTATTCCCGGTTACGGCGCACTTGGACTCATGCAAACGTCCGGATCGCTGTGGATGCGGTTCAAACGCTGTTGCCATTCCACCGACTGGTACCCGGCGGAACCGGAGGAGCGGCATCGGTACGAGGAGAATATGGGTAAATTGGACATCACACACCAGCTAAACGAAGCCGGCGAAGAGGTGCAGAAGACCGAAAATCCCGATGGCCATTGTAGAACAAAGTTGTAACTTAATAAAGGGCAAAAGTAACTTGTTCCTGTTTACATACATATATAAATACAGGAAAGAGAAGGTTGAATAAATCATTATACACCTATCTAAGCTCATGATATCTGTATTTTTTGAACTTCTCCAGGAGTTTGATTGATGTATTGATTATATCAAAAACACTCAATATTCATTAAAATCGAGCTGTGGCGTTTACTAGTACAAAAACCTAGAGATCGAACATCAAGTTTTTTGGCTTCCATCTCTCGCAAACTTCCTACAAAACTACAAATCAGCATCAAGAGCACGTCAACACACATTAAGCGAGCGACCACAATTAGAAAGCCACAATCAGAGCTGAAACACCGCGAACAGATTCTCATTTATAATTTCTAGTCATCCGCCCTTGTGATCAGTCTTTTGGCGGCTCTTCCTCCAATTAGAACGCGTCGTTGTCGTTCGTTCGCTGCCGCCGACCTTAGTCTAATCACCGCATCGTAGTCGTGGTCATCATTAATAAAATTCCTTGCAATATTTTCTTTTGAATTCTGAATTTGCACTTTGTGACATACGTTTTTATTTCGATAATTCGCCATAACAACAAAGTTCCAACGCATTGAGTTCAGTGTGAACTGTCATTTTTAATTGTTTCATTGTTTTATTGCAACGCTTTGACGCTATAGTGGCTTGGAGGTGATTCTTGTTGTTGAAATCGTGATTCAACCCATCCCAAGATGGTCTACGAGAGTTCATACGAGAGCGGGTACAAGCCCTTTAAGCCCGACACCAGTCGCGGCTACTGGGCAACCCCGAGTGACTTCGTCTACGCCTGCTTGGGACTGGCCTTCAAACTAGACGTATTCACGTTGTGGTTTTTCTACTATGATATGGGCTGTGAGTACTAATTTGACTTTTTGTATTTTTATTTGCACTTTAATGCCAAAGAGACGCCCACTATTGCTGCTTATATTACATTCAATTTGAATATTTGAATATTTAGTATGGAAGATTTATACTAGAATATTATTATGCTACTTTAAAAAGTAGTGCAATTATTTATTATGTTATGTGCTTTTTTCTCCAAAATATTTTTCTCAATTCACAGTTCTTTGATGATCATTAACACAAATCATGACTTTTAAATATTTTATTTGAATCTTATACATGATGGAAGGGTAAATAAAAATAATATATATATTATTGAAGAATAGATGTTGTTTTTTTTATGTTATCGTAGATTTCGAATATTAAATTAGTAGACAAAATAAAACAAAAATTCAGTAAAAGGTTTTTAGTTTATTTTTAATCGCAAAAACTGTACACCTAAATTAAAAATAATTTTTCAAAGTCATTCAATATTTTGAATGCACGATAAAATCAACCTTTTTGCAAATGTCTTAACTCATTATATTTGGCTTGCTTTTCCATGAATCACTATCGTATATGAATATGATTGTGGAGGTTTTGCAGAAAGGAAATGTTCAAACATTTTAGTAATTTAATAATGCATATTAATGCAGATAGAAAGTGAATTTCTTCTCATGATATGGGGTTCTATACTTTGGACTATGAATATATTGACACTTGATCACACACCAAAATGTTTCTCTATATAAACATAGTACGGGAGATGGTTGGCCCAATACGATCAACATAGTGTATTTATCACAAAGTAAATCAAAAAAAAACAAATCGTATGTAGCTGTGATTTATAAAGATTAATAAAATATGAGAAGCTGAGAAGACTTGGTGGAGTCGGTGGAACCAAACCTCATTTTTTATTTTGCCGTATTGAATCCAAACGATGGCCCAGAATTTGTTAATTCTGACATTTTTCATTTTGTAGTTTTCGCAATCATTCCATACCTGGTCTGCATGGTTCTCTACGTGGTGCCGATTTTGGTGATACAGTTCTTTATTGGCCAGTTCTCCAGCAGCGGATTCATGTCGGCATTTCGTATTACCCCTATATTGAAAGGTAATACAAGAGACCCCTCAAGCTGTGTGTACATATACATTTTCCTATCCATCTAAATCATCAGGCATAGGTCTTATCTGTCTGGCGGTGAATTTTTCGATCCTCACCTACTACAGCATATACGCCGCAATTCCATTGTTATTCTTGTTCAACTCGCTGCGACCTCGATTGCCGTGGAGTTGTGAAGCCCTCGCGGAATGGGTGATTGAAAAAGAATACCACGTAAGTCTGTGAATGGGAAATTCTGGGGAATTATCTTAAATATATTGCTGCTATTCTTTCAGGTGTGCAACATAACGCACAGCAACAGCAGCGACATCTCCCCCAGCAAGGTCGAAACCGACAACATCAGTAGTAATGACACCGATGATTCAGATTTTGTTTTCTACCGCATCCCATCGGAAATGTATTTCAGGTACATATCATAAATGCATTGTTTTGTATCATCGATTTTTATGTTCTATATTTATTTCAGAAACATAACAAAATATTTTCATTTTTATGACGATACTGAAGAATATCCCATCTTCATATCATGGCAGTTGTTGGGCTGTATGTTTCTGATCTGGGCCCTGATCGCGTACATTTTCTACAAGTTCTTCAGCGTAGAGAAGGTAAATTTCGTAGATTTTCTCTACAACTTCAAAACTCGTTATGATATTCTATAGTTAGGAATGTTGATGCGTTATTCTATGTGGGTCCTGCTGACATTGTTATTGATTTGTGTCACTCGTTTTGCCTTCCTTCCGGGAGCACACAAGGCCCTTGAAGAATACTTTTGGCCGAGTCTTTATAATATAGAACGGGGTCTAAGCAGCATTCCAGTCATGTCAATGTCTTCTTTCGGATTAGGCTGGGGCGTACTCATATCTCTCAGCAGCCATAATAAATTCCGCACGAACATCATGCGCTACAGTTGGCTCATATCTCTGGGTAATTTTTTCATCACTCTATTCCTAGCCCTCATGGTTGCCTTGGTCGAACATCATTTCAGACGTAAGTTCCGTGAAACAGCAATTGAGTTTGTTCGATAGATGATATACATTTCTAGACGTCACCGATGGCAACTACTATGCATTCGCTGATCATCAGTGGGTAATATATCTGTCGCCTGCCAGCGCCATCGCCAATATTGAGTGGCCCAACATGTGGTCCATACTCTTCTTCAGCATGGAGCTTCTCGCCGCCGTACTATTGATTGTAAGAACCCTTACTTGTGTCAATCTGACTCTGTATATAATTCTATTATCCACCCAGGTCACTCAGATGTTCTCCATACTTACGGCACTCTTCGATGAATTCGAGTTCTTGCGAAGCCGGAAGCAGGAGGTCACCTTCGGCATGATCGGTGCACTGGCCCTGTGTTCCATTTATTTCTGCAGCAATGTATTCCCTAACCAATGGAGATTACAAAGCTATTAATAATGTCCCTCGAATTTCAGCATGGTTTAATCTTCTACTCAGCCCTGTCAGCCGATGCGTTCTTCACCCAGTCGGCCCTAAATCTGCTCCTTCTGTTGGTGGTGCTCTGGGTGTATGGACGAGTGCGATTCCAACGTGACATCGAGTTCATGCTGGGGCAGCGCTTTGGCACCTGGCGCGTTAATATGCTACGATTTGTGACGCCGTTTCCTCTGATCCTGTTTCTGGTAAAGTGTCCCTTAATAATTCACGATTGAACTAGCAGTAATACAGGTCCTACGCCATATCTAGTTGGTATCATTAGATATTCTTTATTACGAGCATGTTTACTCTTCCATTGTTGTTGGTATATTGGCCATCATCCTGATTGTCCTTCCGTGGATCTTCATCCCCGGTTACGCTGCGTTTGGCTTCTTTCAGACGTCCGGGACCTTGTGGACGCGTTTCAAGCGCTGTTGCCATCCCACCGATTGGTACCCGGTCGAGGCAGAGGAGCGGCAGCGCTACGAGGAGGCCATGGGCAACATGGACATCACGCACCAGTTGAACGAGGTCGGTGAGGAGGTTTTGTAGACTCTTATTGTCATTTATTAAGTGTAATCTGCATAAATAATGTGGAATAATGTACAAACATGCATTTACACACACACCTAAAGTAAACCCAAGGATGAATAAATAAATTGTTAACTTTTTAACCCCATGGTATCGATATTTATTTGAGTTATATATTAGTTTATTAATATTGATTAAAGTAAAAAGTTATGCTATGCAGCTAAATTGTTGTACGCATCTTCATAAAAAAGTTAAATTTGACATTTTGTAAATAAACAGGAAATAGTCACTTTACTGAAACCATGTGGAAGGCGAGTATTTTCCGTTTATTTATGTATTATTTACGAATTAATTACACTAGCGATTCACATGCATTTATTACGTTTAAAATGCTCCGATTATAGTCATCAAACAATTTCAACTTTCGCTCGATCGAGCATGAACGTGGTACACAGATACATTTGGAGCCTCAATATTGAAATTTCCGACCAACAAGCACAAACAAAACAAGTACATTATCAATATCAAGAGCTCATCATCAAATAGAAAACTCAGAGCTGAAAAACTTGGAACAGATTTTCAATTATAATTTCTGGTCTTTATTGTTTTCGTGTTGTGATCTATCCGTGAAATGGTCTACGAGAAGTCGTACGACAGCGGGTGCAAACCCTTTAAGCCCTTTAAGACACTGGTTTTCAAACGAGATATGTTCACATTATGGTTTTATTATGGCGTGATGGGTTGTAAGTACCACTTGGTTCATTTATTGTAATTCAATTAAATACATATGACAAATGCCTAAACTTGAAAAACATTCAAAACTTGAATACATTTTAATATTTCATGACTTTCATTTATCTTCCATAATTTTTATATTTTCATATTATCCAATTTTTAATTTGGATATATATTACTTAAATTTGCTACTATTTTCCTCACTCTGTATTGCACTACTAATTATTCATGCTAATCCAATTCTTCTGCATAATTTGTCGTCAGGTATACACAATCATCCCCGATATGTTCTGCATGGTCCACTCATCGTGGTTCCACTGATTGTGCTACAGTTTTTTATAGGCCAGTTTCAAGCAAAGAATATATATATATATTTATTTATTATATATATTTATATCATCTGCTTATATATATATAGTATCACACCAATCGAATGGATGTTGAATATAAGCAGATGATATAAATTTCGTCTATTCAACTGTATCACATTCAAGTTGAGTATGGTCTACAACAAGGAATTTGTATTCAATAGTTTCAATACGTTAATAGTCTTCTAAACTTTACCACAAACATTGCACAAATAAATTTCTTTTGCCATTTTTCCCAAGACTAACGCTACTGTATGGATTTGCAGTTGAAGTACTCTCTATCTAAACTTCAATTCATATGTTCAATAAATCACTGAGCATTTTGAGCATTTTCTCTCGATTTATGAATTACTTACTATTTAATAACACTATACATGAGGCGTAGATATGATTTTAGATGACAGGATTTTTTCCTGTTCTCGTAGTTTATATTTTATGTTATTGCATACCAGGGGTCCCGATTACACGAGCCATGCCCAGCCCACTCCGGGCTTTCGAGCCGCCTCCGATCGGTGGGTTCTGTCAGCGAGAGAGAATGATTTTAAGTTGCGTTGTCACAACTTGTGTTGTATTGTTTGTTTATCAATCTTGACTGTGTCGCAAGCGTGTCCGTCGCGTAATGTTGAGTTTGTTTTTGTGCGTTCATGAGATTGAGCTTTTGGGTTTTTGGGTACCTAGATTAGTAAATTGCGAATTTGGCCGGCTCGAATACCATTGCAGAAAATCAAATAACCCGCAACAGTCAAAATGTCTACGGATCAAAGTATTTTATGTTTTAATTTAAATAATTTGATGTAGGATCAATTGAGCACATCAGCAAGCACTTATCGTTGAGAACAGCATATTTCTTTACAATGTGTGTTTTTTTATCCATGAATAATATGCACTGGATAAATGTTATGAGATCATTAATGAGAGAGCTTTAAATATAACTTATATGCATTCGTTGAGAGAGCTTTACGGCATTACAAAAAGCACAATAGTAATCAGTGAGAATAATTGGTAGGAATAACCAAGTGCAACAGAATAATAATGAGTGCATTCGCTTGCGATTGAGTATTTCTTAAAACTCAGAGAGCTGAAAGATTGCGAACAGATTTCCAGTAAAAATTTATATTCGTCATGTCTTGGTGGTAGTCTTTAGCTGATGAGAACACGTAGTCGTTGTCCGATCGAACGAGCAGTGGGTTCGATGACGCCAACGACATTGTAATCGTCAAGGTCTCGTTACAAATAAAATCACTGGATTGTTTTGAATTTTATAATAAAATAAACATAAATAAAATTACAACTCTTAAGATTAAGAAGTTTGGATTGTTGTTATTTTCGTGTTGTGATCTATCCGAGAAATGGTTTACGAGAACTCGTACGACAGCGGGTCCAAACCCTTTAAGCCCGACACCAAACGCGGCTACTGGGCATCCCAGAGTGATTTTGTCTACGCCTGCTTGGGGCTGGCTTTCAAACTGGATATATTCACATTATGGTTTTATCATAACGTGATGAGTTGTGAGTATCACTTGTATTTCTGTTGTAATTCAATTAAAGCTTATTCGAAAACTCCGACGGATTAGTATAAAAGGTGTGCGATTTCAATTATCGATCTCTTCATTTTCGCAGGAAGGATAAGTGTTTTAAGAAGTAAGAGGCGGCTAAAGCAATTAAATCGAAGTTTGCTTGCGATGGATCTACTGCATCTGGTGACCCACGAGCAAATTGTCGAACATGAATCATAAAAACTTCTACGGCACCTAGTTCTGTGAATGTCAATTCACTATCAAGTAATAGTGCTAAGAAATCCCAATTGTATACTTTTATAATAGTATAGTTGTTTGGTGTACCTGTCCAAGTCTTTTTTGATTCCGGAGCGCGTTCTAGTATAGCAAGTTTAAATGTATACCGCATCACGGGATGTCAATTCAAATCTGTAAGATGTGAGTTACATTTGCAGATTCCGCAGCATCTGTGTATATGTATTTGGCGGCAGATGTTTCAAAATTCAATTAATTATCCTGCCAAATGCCTATGGAAATAGTATCTTCTCAGTTCAGGTTAGAATCGTTGGAATTCATGACCATGAGTACTTCCTGAAAATTAGAAACCAAATGCTGATGGAAAAGAATTATGCTCTCTGATGTTTCAAAATCACATTGTGGATATTGAGATTATTTTATTCGTTTGTCAAGTATATATATAAATATATATATATATATATATATATATATATATATATATATATATATATATATATATATATATATATATATATATATTTTCACTCCTGATGGAATTTATTTCGATCCTGAGAAAACATTGGCTATTGACCGCCTCACAAGATCAAGGAATATCAAATAAGTCGTATAGTACTCAAACATTTTTGTGATACAGACGATTTATCGACTAATACGCAGATATAGCACACCATTTAACTGATTTAACGAATGACGAAAAGCATTCATTAGTACTCCATAGTCTGGGCGTGTGAAAATTTTGATATATCCACTTAAATAATTGTTAACAATAAAGTTACCATCTGGTTATCTCTCCAGAAGGGCTTTCCAACTATAATAATATAACCTCCATGTTTGCTATACGCCAGGAAGAAGAAATGTAGTTGGAGACATACTGTCTTGCCTACCATGCTCTGATGAAGTGCACGCCATAGTCATTAATTATAGTTGTGCATTTCACATCGATTTACAACTCAAGAACACATATATAAAAGATATAGTTTCATAGGTCGAGTCCTACTGTTATCAATTATACTATTATATTACACGAAAGTACACAACTACATGTTCTTTCACATGAGCAATCTGAAATTTAGAAAGTTTACAATGATCCGCACCGCAGAACATTACGTGGCAGAGAGGACAAGGACAACCTCTCGAATTGTAAGTATATAAAACGGCATTGAGTGCTAGCCCTACAATTCATCATACCAGAAACCTATTGGCTTATTGCAGACAACAACTACCAAACAACGTTTCGAAATGATTTTTTTATCCTCGCTCTGCCAATAGAAATAAGGTTTTCAATGGATATTAATTTCTGCAGATGTTGCCAGTCGATGAAGCCAGTCTACTTAAAGAAGCAACTCCAAAAACATGCGCAAAAATTCAGATTAATTAGATTTTTCTCAGTTTAGCGATATCTAGACGGCTAAAATCTAATAAAGATAAATGATCACGCGATAGGTCGCTTACAGCATGATAATCCAATAATAATCCACGCCAGTTTGACACCCTGTTCCGATGTTCAACATGACGTCGACTCCATTTTGAAAACTGAAAACTTTGTTCTCCGTATCTGAAGGAACTTGTTAACGTATTTAATGATGCTCAAGAAGGCGAACATCGAATGCAATTCAATAACCTTATTCAAATCTGGGAGTTGGTACAGAAGTATTGGTTACAATGCTTATTCTCAGCCAAGCATCGAAAAATGTCAAAATGTCGAATGATCGAAATTATATATTTTTGACAATCAGCGGAGAGCAGCTCTTGCAAAGATTTGTGGTGAATTTGTTTGAAGCGGATAAGAGTGCTTGACTTTGTTAAACAACGTTGGCTAGTTGCATATTTCATGCATCCTTCGTAATTGTCCCACTGAAGGTCAATGCTCATTTATTATTTCTTTAATTATTTAGAAAAAAATCTATAAAATAGCTTTAAAATATTTAGAAACTATAATATATATAACTTTTAATAATTTCATAATTTATATTAAATCCAATCATTATCTAAATTGTTTATATTATCTTCAATTTCATATTATCCCAGTTTTAATATATACGTATTACATGGCAATGCTGATCCACTTCATCTACTTAATTTTTCTTCAAGTATTCACAATCATCCCCTATCTGTTCTGCATGGTACTCTACGTGGTTCCACTGATGGTCCTTCAGTTTTTTATAGGCCAGTTTTCCAGCAGTGGCTTCATGTCGGCTTTTCGCATTGCGCCTCTATTTAAAGGTAATATCTACTGACTTCCTACCATTGCTCCAAATAAACTTTTCTATTCTTCTGCCTCCTGTAGGCATTGGATATATCAGTCTGGCTGTAAATTTGTCGATTCTCACCTACTACAGCACATACGCCGCAATTCCATTGCTCTTCTTGATCAACTCGCTGCGACCACGATTGCCGTGGAGTTGTGAGGCCGTCAAGGAGTGGATATCGGAGAAGTACCACGTAATGTTGCTTACTATAAGTTCTGGTGAAGGAATTCACTCACATTTCTTACTTGAAACTCTAGTTGTGCAACATAACCCTTAGCAATAGCAGCGATCTCTCTAGCGACAATATGGCATCTGAGGAGTCCATTATTAAATTTAGAAGTATGCATGTCCCATCAGAGGTGTATTTCAGGTTTTTACCTCAATCGAACATATATTTTATCGGAATATATTTTGATGTCTTTCAGAAACATAACAAAATATTATGATAGCAACAATAAAGAGTATCCTATCTTCATATCATGGCAGTTGTTGGGCTGTATGTTTCTAATATGGGCCTTGATTTCGTACATATTCTACAAGTTTTTTCACACGGAAAAGGTGAATTTTGTAAAATAAGTGGGACTTCTCAAATTCAAAGCCAGTCATTATTTCCTATAGTTGGGAAAATTATTGCGTTATTCCGTGTGGATGATGATAACATTACTACTGATTTGCCTAACTCGTTTCGCCTTCCTGCCGGGTGCTCATAGAGCCTTAAAACAATATTTTTGGCCAAGCCTACGTGACATTGTCTTGGGACTTGGTAGCATTCCAGTGTTATCAATATCCTCTTTCGGATTAGGCTGGGGCGTACTCATATCTCTGAGTAGTCATAATAAATTCCGGCTGAACATCGTGCGATACAGTTGGCTCATAAGTGTTGGGCAATTTTTTATTATACAATTCTTTGTTCTAATGACTTTATTTGTCCAATTTCATTTTAGACGTGAGTTATGTGTAATGTCGAATGATTCTTCCATTTTTAGTTCGATTTCATATCTTTTCAGATGTCATCAATGATGGTTTCGGTTTTATAGATTATCGTCAGTGGGTAATATATTTGTCTCCTGCCAGTGCTATCGCGAATATAGAGTGGCCCAACATGTGGTCCATACTCTTCTTCAGCATGGAGCTTCTCGCCGCCTTATTATTGATTGTAAGAACCCTTTCTTGACCTCATCTGACTTTGTACCGAAGCCCAATTATTCATCTAGGTTACCCAGCTGTTCTCCATTCTGACGTCACTCTTCGATGAATTCGAGGTCTTGCGATGCCGAAAGCAGGAGGTCATCTTCGCAATGATCGGTGCACTGGCCCTGTGTTCGATTTATTTCTGCAGCAATGTATACCGAAATCATTGAAGATTAACTAGCTATTAATTATATCTTCTCGAATCTTAGCATGGCTTAATCTACAACACTGCTCTCTTCGCCGATGCGTTCTTCACCCAGACGGCCCTAAATCTGCTCCTACTGTTGGTTGTGCTCTGGGTATATGGACGTGTGCGATTCCAGCGCGACATCGAGTTCATGTTGGGTCAGCGATTCGCCACCTGGCGCGTCTACATGCTGCGGTTTGTGGCTCCATTAGCTCTCGTCTTGCTTCTGGTAAGATGTCCTTCGACCATCTCCAATGTTATTTGGATTAACACGAGTCATATCTAGCTCGCAGCAATATTTGTCGCGATTTTAGAGCACATGACTTCCTCTGTTTTTGTCGGCGTAGTGGCCGTCATCTTGATCGTAATTCCGTGGCTTTTTATTCCCGGATACGCGGCCTTCGGACTCTTACAGACATCCGGGTCGCTGTGGATGCGGTTCAAGCGCTGTTGCCATCCCACCGACTGGTACCCGGTAGAGCCAGAGGAGCGGCAGCGCTACGAGGAAGCCATGGGCAACATGGACATCACGCACCAGTTGAACGAGGTCGGGGAGGAGGATTTGTAGATTGTCTTTTATAGAACAAGGTTGTGATCTACATAAATTATATAGAATTCAAAATAAATATGAATTTACAGACATATTTGTGGACATTTGACAAACAACCGAAAATAATGATAAAGAATATAGTCTTTCCAATATGTATCCAATATGTATTAGCTCCATGCATTTTTCAGCTAACTTCTGGGAAAATGTATATATAGATAATTATATGGATAGCGTATGAACTGCTTCGACTGAAATTCTGCAACTTTGTTCATCAAGATTTTCAGGCCGAGTTATATTTTGTAATATGTTTTTTTATTAAAAATGTCCATATAAAAAAATTCAGATACATTTTACTTAAAAAAATAATATAGTAATGAAAGAAATCGACTAATTATCTGAAGTTAATTACGTATTAGATTTTGATGAAAGTTCTTACAGTTCGCGTTAACATAGCTATCAAACAGCATCGTAACTAATCTGTACGGCAAAAAATTTCTTCAATAACAAAAAAATAATAACAAAAACATATAAATATATAACGCACCTTTGAAAAAAGCTATTAATGCATTGATAATATATCGACAGAAGTGGAGTCAATCACGCAATTAAGAGATGGTAGCCAAAGAAATTCTAAAAATCAAAACCATTCAATATTGAGAATATAATCCTAATATAGAAGATTCGCAAGAATCTTGGCCAAGCATTATAAAAATTCAACCTTTTTCAAGTAAACAAAAAATGACTTCACAAAACTTATGCAAATCAATCGCTACTTCCGAATCAACTATCAACAGCTCAAAAAAGAAGATACTAAATATCAATCAATTACCCAACGGAACCCAACAGCAAGATTAAGATTAACACCATTAAGAGCAAAACTGTACTCAGGCGCAGAGACAATGAACGCGAAACACAAGAATCACCAATAACGACAATAGTAATACATCAAAATCCCGTGAAAGTAGTAAACGAAAACACAAAAAACCCACCCACATCTAGAATTTGACTCCTTTACTCACGATCAGAATAAACCAATTCTGATCCTTGCTTTCATGTGATTTCAATGCATACAACACAATCTGGGGTTCCCTCAAAACGAACACCAGAGGAACAACAATTGAAAAATGCATATTCCACTCTTGCCTTCCCTCAGCTTATCCCTTTCCTTAACTGTGAAATTGAAACTCACCCTCACGGAAGCGACCACTTTTCGCGAATCTCTAGCCTCCATGACAACATCAACAGATATGCTGCCATATTTCATAGAACCATCATGCCAGCTATCAATGTAGCCATTCTCCATACAAACAATCGTCTCACCCTTAAACATACATTTTGGTGGACAAAGGAACTTTCCATATTAAGATATAAAAAACAAAGAAATTTTCACACCTTCAAAAGTCACCCTACAAAGGATAACCTCATCACTTATAAAAAAGAAAACGCACTTTTCAAGAGATCTGCACTAATAGTCAAACGAAATTCATTTATTGTTTGCACCTCCAACATCAATCCCAACACCCCCAAACTCTATGGAATCTGGTCAATAAACTCTACAACAAAAAGAATTGAGATACGGTCTGTCACCCTTGAAGACCTCTCCACAATCAACGATCCATCGGTGATAACCAATATTCCCATTCAAAAACCTAAAAAACCAAAAAACATTCTGCAATCTATCTAAAATCCTTGAAAAAATCATTAGTACACGCCTCAAGTGGTTCCTTCGAAAAATAGACCATAGACCACCAAGTTGCAACTGCGTGGGCAAGATGGAACCACATCTCAATAGTGGCTAAAGATTTCGAGAAAGCTTTCGAAAGAAAAGGGATACCCGCTGTTATAACTCATCTACTAGAATGGAATATTTGACCTAAGATTATAAACTTTGTTTATGCCTTCCTTACAAATAGGAAGTTCAGAGTTCGGGTAAATGGAACCCACTCGGAAATACGACCATCACATAATGGGATCCCTCAGGGCTCCCTACTGTCGGTGGTATTATTTGCATTGCGACTGAAAAAATTAACAAAATCGTCTTGGAGATCAACTACTTTAATCATTGCAAATAATCAGGCGATCTCTTTCTCTCCGCTTTTTTAATAAATTAAATGCCTTTGGGGCCTTTAAGACCGTCGCTATCCCCAACCTTCTCACTGAAACGGGACTACCGCATATAAACCAACGTATCGATCTCTTAACATCACGCCTTATCACATGATTCTACTACCCTCAGAAATTCACCTCATCCCCAATGTTTCAAAATTCATCAAATCAAAATCAAAATGAGTTTCATCAGCCATCCATCGAGTGATCATAAATGCAACAAGAATAAATATGATAATTAATCCAATTACGATATACCACCCACAAGTGGCTCTTCAAGCATTCCTATATTAAAATATAGCTACAGTATCTTATTGTTCGCAGCAAAAAGGTAAATTTGTCATCTGTACCAATTCACTCTCTGTAATACAAGCAACGACAAATATTACTCAGACAAATGAAACAATCCAAAAATAAGGAATAAAATTATAGGGTATCCAAATAAATAGAAGCTCATGTGGATTCCACTTGTGTCACAGAGGAATACCAAATACAGACATCAATCGTTACATCAAGCACTTCCACTACAGTGGACGAGACTGGAATCTATAATCCCATTTCTACAAACAGGCAAACTATCCTTTTGACCTGAATCCGAAATACCTTTAAAAATACGCACGTCTACACGTTGGTCACACTAAATTAACTCACGAACACCTCATGAAATGCAGACCACTAGACACATGCCACCATTATAACATAGAACAAATATACATTAATCATATCATACACTATTGTCAAATAATTAATAATCAAGAACTTCGTTTTACTGACCTTTTAAAAACTATTAACAAACAAAATATTAATAAAACTAAAGAAATGTAACATAAACAACATAATCTAATAACATGTACTTTTATACTATAATTTAGTTTCTTTCGGATTAAAGACCTTAGTAGTGAGTGCCATTATAATTTACTTTTATATATGTAATTTATTATGTATATAACTCTCATAAATAAAAATGAATGAGAGGTCTTAAATATGCGTAATGTGGCTCCGTCTTGTGTTTTGAACTCCCACATAACAAAACATCAAAAAATTATTTTGTGATTATTTCTTTTTGTTCAATTCAATCTGTGCGTGTACAACAAGGAATTTATAATAAATAGTTTTAATACGCTGATTTTCACAAACATTGCAGAAATAAATAATTAAAAGCATTTAACGAAATCATCACAATAAGAAATTAGGAATATTGAACATTTCCAACATTTCCAATGCCGCTATTGTTTTAGCAGAGAATTTAGGAATCATAGTAACATGAAATATAAGATCATGTTTGTTGTCAATTATAGTAATACATAATTCGAGCAAGAATTGGAGATTTTGAAAAAATGTTGACAAAAACCAGTAGATCATTTAGGTTATAGGGTAGAGGAAGTTAATGGCAAACCCATGATGTATAACGATGCGATCAACGAGACGAGGGTATTGCGGTCAAGAATATTAATTAAATATAAAAATATATTAACGATTATTACGTATTAGTATACGTTGATGATATTTCAGTAGCAAGTCGTAATCAAGAAAATATTGATGTTATAGAGAAATTACTAAAACAGAACTTTAAAATTAAAAATTTAGGTCAAATTTAATTTAAAGTCTTTCAAGACTATTCATCAAACCAAGCAAGGATATGGAGATGCCAATTGGGCAGAAGATAGGTTTGATAGAAATTCTTAAATAAATTGAGAAATTATAGTCATATAATAAGAAAACTTGTGTATCTTTATCTTCTAGAGAAGCAGAATTCGGTTCACTATCAGAGACATGCAAAAATTCGAAAGCTTTTACAGCACTTACAAGTATTTTAGAATGGAGCAACACCTAGATTTGAGGATAATAAATGTTGCCTTTGTTCAACTGAAGAAGAAAAACTGAACAACAGATCAAATCACATCGATATCAAAATGGATTTAGTAAGAGGTCATATTCAAAAAAAAGGATATTCATTATACATATTGCCTTAGCGAAGACATGTTTACAGATATGAGATGTTCAGAAGTAAAATTGGAGTCAAGTCGAATTGAGGAAGGGTATTCATTCCATTCATTCCATTTTACTTTACAATATTATACTTAGTTATAAACATTTGCAGAAATCATATTCAAAATGTTGTGTTTCAAATTATCGACCCAGAAGACCTCTAATGCTATTGTTAATTAATTCGACTTCATTTTATGTGCTTTTTTGGCTAGGAACAACCCTTTAAACGGACCAGTCGGTGAATCAATTCAATAAATTTTGCAATTCTATCTGGATTTCGCGATAATACCAAAATAACAAAATTTGCAAAATGAGCATTTTCTTTTTATTTATGTATTTATTATTTAGGAACACTAGCGTTTCGTATGCATTCATTTCGTTTTAATTGCTCTGAGCATAACAGAGCGTAAATATTGAGATTTTTGAATCAAACAACAACAAAACAACTACATTATCAATGCAAAGAGCTCATCATCAAATGAGAAACTACAATTAGAAAACTCAGAGCTGAAAGACTGCGAACAGATTCTCAGTTATAATTTCTAGTCGGCTGCTCTTGTGTCAGTCTTTAGCCAGCTCTTCACCCGATTAGAATACGTCGTCGTAGTTCGATCGTCGGCGCTGTGGTTGTCAATGACGCCAACGACATCGTAATCGCCAGGGTCTTGAATACAAATAAAATACCTCACGAAATATATACACATATTTTTTTAAGTTTCTACATTCTGAAATACATCTTTATATTATATTTACATACTAACATCGTCGGCACCTATAGTTTAGTGTCAAGTGTTAATAATTCTCTTATTACAACTCTTACGACTTAGAAGTGTTTTGACCAATATCGAAATGGTTTACGAGAGCTCGTACGAGAGTGGGTGTAGGCCTTTTAAGCCCGACACGAAACGCGGCTATTGGGCATCGCCGAGTGATTTTGTTTATGCCTGCTTGGGGCTGGTATTCAAGCTGGATTTGTTCACATTGTGGTTTTATTATTACGACATGGGTTGTGAGTATCTCTTGGTACATATTTTGTGTTCTTCAATGAAATATTGAAGACAAATGCCCACTTTTAACAAACGCTGTTTCTAATAATAGTTATAATATTATTTCTAGGAAAACCAGAACGTAAAAAAAAACTATTTCCATTTTGGGCATATTTTGTACAGTATTTGTTGTATGGTAACTGATCAACTTCTTCTACCTAATTTTTTTTTTCAAGTATTTACAATCATCCCCTATCTGTTCTGCATGGTCCTTTTCGTGGTTCCACTGATGGTCCTTCAGTTTTTTATAGGCCAGTTCTCCAGCAGTGGCTTCATATCGGCTTTTCGCATTGCGCCTCTATTTAAAGGTAATATCTACTGACTTCCTACCATTGCTACAAATTAACCTTTCTATTCTTCTACCTCCTGCAGGCATTGGATACATCAGTCTGGCTGTGAATTTGTCGATTCTCACCTACTACAGTACATACGTCGCAATTCCATTGTTCTTCTTGATCAATTCGCTGCGACCACGATTGCCGTGGAGTTGTGAGGCCGTCAAGGAGTGGATATCGGAGAAGTACCACGTAATGTTGCTTACTATAAGTTCTGGTGAAGGAATTCACTCACATATCTCACTTGAAACTCTAGTTGTGCAACATAACCCTTAGCAATAGCAGCGATCTCTCCAGCGGCGATGTAGAAACCGAGAAAATTCATTCTAATGAGACTAATTACGAGTTTATACACTACCATGTCCCATCCGAGGTGTATTTCAGGTTCATATCTCAATCAAATATTTCATGTCCTTACATTCCATCCGAATGAATGGTTCATGTTTTTAGTTTTTTTTATTTTCTTTTTGTGTTTTCTTTTGTATGTTTTGTCAGAAACATAACAAAATATTATGTTTACAACGATAATGAAGAACCTCCTATCTTCGTATCATGGCAGTTGTTGGGCTGTATGTTTCTGACCTGGACCTTGATCGCGTTCATTTTCTACAAGTTTTTCAACACTGAAAAGGTAAATTTGGTATGATAAGTGGGATATCTCATCCACCAAACTTAATTTTCTATAGTTAGGAAAATTTATGCGTTATTCCGTGTGGATGATGATGACATTGTTACTGATTTGCATAACTCGCTTCGCCTTCCTTCCCGGTGCCCATAATGCCTTCGAGCAATACTTTTGGCCAAGCCTATATTATATGGACTTGGGACTTAATAGCATTCCAGTATTATCAATGTCCTCTTTCGGATTAGGCTGGGGTGTACTTATATCTCTGAGTAGTCATAATAAATTCCGGCTGAACATCATGCACTACAGTTGGCTCATATGTTTTGGGCAATTTTTTGTTATGCAATTCTTTGGTCTAATGACACTATTGGTCCAACATCACTTCACACGTGAGTTTAATGTAACGTCGAATGATCCTACTATTGTTAATTTGATGTCATATATTTTCAGACGTCACCGATAGCAACTACTTTTCATTCTCTAATCATCAGTGGGTATTATATTTGTCTCCTGCCAGTGCTATCGCGAATATTGAGTGGCCCAACATGTGGTCCATACTCTTCTTCAGCATGGAGCTTCTCGCCGCCTTATTATTGATTGTAAGAACCCTTTCTTGACCTCATCTGACTTTGTACCGAAGCCCAATTATTCATCTAGGTTACCCAGCTGTTCTCCATTCTGACGTCACTCTTCGATGAATTCGAGGTCTTGCGATGCCGAAAGCAGGAGGTCATCTTCGCAATGATCGGTGCACTGGCCCTGTGTTCGATTTATTTCTGCAGCAATGTATACTGAAATCATTGAAGAATAACTAGCTATTAATTATATCTTCTCGAATCTTAGCATGGCTTAATCTACAACACTGCTCTCTTCGCCGATGCGTTCTTCACCCAGACGGCCCTAAATCTGCTCTTACTGTTGGTTGTGCTCTGGGTATATGGACGTGTGCGATTCCAGCGCGACATCGAGTTCATGTTGGGTCAGCGATTCGCCACCTGGCGCGTCTACATGCTGCGGTTTGTGGCTCCATTAGCTCTCGTCTTGCTTCTGGTAAGATGTACTTCGACCATCTCCAATGTTATTTGGATTAATACGAGTCATATCTAGCTCGCAGCAATATTTGTCGCCATTTTAGAACACATGACTTCCTCTGTTTTTGTCGGCGTAGTGGCCGTCATCTTGATCGTAATTCCGTGGCTTTTTATTCCCGGATACGCGGCCTTCGGACTCTTACAGACATCCGGGTCGCTGTGGATGCGGTTCAAGCGCTGTTGCCATCCCACCGACTGGTACCCGGTAGAGCCAGAGGAGCGACAGCGGTACGAGGAGGACATGGGTAACTTGGATATCACGCACCAGCTGAACGAGATCGGCGAGGAGGTTTTGTAGTCTCTGATTGACATTCAGAGACAACATTTTAATCCTAACAATATACAAACTAAACCAATGTTTATACGTATAGTATATTTAAATTAAATGAAGCCCAGAGTTGAATAAATAATTGCTCGTTTCTGCAAGCGCTGGTCTAAACTTTTTTTTCGCTTATCTTCTCATTTAATCTCAATTGAAAAATACTCATAAATTCCGACATTCCGGATGGTTTAGTATTGGTTATATAGGCTTCGTCAGATGGGTGATTTGACTGCTAGTCGTTCATCTCAATTTCTATATATCGCTCACATCTCATTTTACATTTTTGAATTAAGTATTCTAGTATTGAATTTCTGTAAAGGCTTTGTAAATAAATGATATGAAAATACCCTATTACGTACCAACGAGTTAAAACATTAAAAGCACTGAATATCAAAAATATTAACTACACGAATACTCTACCTAGTTTTGAATACAATTTCAATCCATTTATAATGGGTTGAAATTTATCTTTCAAATGCGCTGTTTGCTTACATACCAAAATTTGGTTTCCATATTGATTTGATATTATGAACATTTAAAAATATTTTGAATAAATTATTTTTACGAAAAATTATTACATGCACATATATATCATATAGATTATAGAGGAAGTTTCGTACAATGGCAAAAGATTAACAAATGGGATTGGATGCCCTAGAGCGGAAAAGTAATACAAAGTATAGAGAATATGAGAGCAATGCCGGAATGCCTGAACCTATGTAAAATTGTATGTAAAAAAAATTAATTATTCCTCAACCGTTCATAGTTCCCGAAACAAAACGCTCTCTGAACAACATGCAAAGCTCATAGTGCATTGCAAATAGATTCACATTGACCATTTCAATTCATCAGCTGCGCGCTATCGTCAGTCTTGCGGCGGTTCTTACTGCAATTAGAACGCTTCGTAGTTTCTTCCTCGATCGACACCCGCGTCGCCGACTACGCGTCGACGCCCCCGTCGTAATTGAATTCCCAAACAAAAGTGTTTTTCTGTAGTTTTATTTCCTTTCTTTCACTCGGCATTGATCTCACTCTTATCATCAGTATAGAGTTCGTTCGTTGTTTGTTCATGATTTGTTCCATCTCAAGATGGCCTACAAAGACACTCACGACACCGGGCGCAAACCCTTCTGTCCCGATTCCAAACGTGGCTACTGGGCATCACCGGATGATTTCCTCTACGCCTGCTGGGGACAGGCCTTCAATCTGGATATGATCTCATTGTCGTGGTTTTTCTTTTTTGAAATGGGCAGTTAAGTGTCATTGAGAGTTTGTGAAGTTGTGCACATAGTTTTATCTATACCATATTAATTATCTATTATTCCACTTGGAGAATAATTAAACTAAACTGTCGAATTTACTTTCTGAATGCTCCCCTTAATTGAAATTATTATGCTTCGTAGTTATGGCAATCATACCCTATATCATTTGTATGGCCGTGTATGTGGTGCCCATTATGGCGATAAAACTCTTCATGGGCCAATTCTCCAGCAGTGGATTTATATCGGCATTTCGCATAGCTCCTCTTTTCAAGGGTAACAAACTCCATAGATCATCTGAGGATATGTCCATAAAGCACTCTACCACAAATAGGCATGGGCTACATCAGTCTGGCGGTGAATTTTTCGATCCTCACCTACTACAGTATAATTGGTGCCGTGCCTTTGTTCTACACGCTTCACTCGCTGCGACCCACCTTGCCGTGGAGTTGTGAAGCCGTCAAGGAGTGGACAATTACAAAACACCACGTAATGCCCGTCATGTTCGCGAAGAGCAAAATGCAATTAAGATATCCTTCTACGATACTTTCAGATATGCAACATAACCCATGAGAACAACAAAATAAACATGTCCAGTGAGGAATTAGCAGACGATTCCTATGAAAGAAACTCCTATGGGATAAATCATGAATACAAAACATATCACATCCCATCCGTAATGTTTTCCAGGTTCGAAACATATACATAGTATATCACATATTTCAAATTTTTAGAAGTAAAACTTGTAATTGAAATTTGTGCACAATCAGAATCGTATAAACGAGGCTTAGTGATATATGGAAATGCGAATTTGAACTACAATTTTACATTTCAGGGCTTTTTTTAGCGAGGGCGACTATTATGATCAAAAAATGGGACGTGTGGAAAACTTCATGTCATGGGAGTTGTTCGTTTGTATGATATTGGTCTGGACCTCGGTCGCACTGGTCTTCTACAAAGCCATTTCCATTGATAGAGTACGTTTAGTCGATTGTCCATTGAAGCAATATGAAAAATATAAGGTTTGGAAAGTATGAATTTTTGAAATCAATATGAAAACAAAAGAAAATATCTCAAAATTTCTACATCAATCTATTACCGGCTTTAAATTTAGCGAACGTGATCTAAGCTTTATGGAATGATTCCTTATCAAAGCGCATAACAAACTAGTATGTGCAGTTTTGATGTATGTATATAAACGGTTTAAAATAATTACAAAATCTTAATGACCTTTTATGAAGGGTAGGCGATCTATTTTCTATTTTTAATACATTTGTTATTGATCTTTTATAGAAATCATACTTTCCCAAACCTTATTTTATTAGGAATTGTACAGAATTTAGTAGATATAAAATATCATCTACAGATAGGTATATTTTTGCGCTATACCATGTGGATATTGTTGACATTGTTGTTGCTTTGCACTGGTCGAATCGCCTTTCTACCGGGTGCAATGGAGGCACTGAAGAAATATTTCATGCCGAATTTAAAAGAGTTCTCCATCGGATTGAAGAGTGTACCGGCATTTGCCGTGTCCTCCTTCGGAATGGGCTGGGGACTCCACATCTCCATGGCAAGTCACAATAAGTTCCGGACTAATATCTTGCGTTACAGCTGGTTTGTGTGTCTGGGGCACTTCGCGATCATGATTCTGTTGGGCCTGATGAACTTCATGGTGGTAAATCATTTCAACTGTGAGTTCCATGTGAGGATAAAGTCAACTTCCATCTTAACATTTTGTCGCTCTTAAGTCATCACCGATAACAGGTATCTGTCGTACATCGAGAATCACTGGAGCAATTATCTATCCTTCGGTAGCGCCATGGCCGGCATGGAGTGGCCAAACATGTGGTCGGTATTCTTCTACGGCATGCAGTTTTTGGCCTCCGTTTTTGTGATTGTAAGAACCTGCACGTGACCACTTCGTCCTACACACATTTCTCCTAAACACATTTGCCTCCATGCAGGTCACTCAGTTGGCATCAATTCTGACAGCGCTCTTCGACGAATTCGAGTCATTGCGGAACCGCAAGCAGGAGGTCACCTTCACCATGATCGGTGCACTGGTTCTCTGCTCTATCTATTTTTGCACTAGCGTATGTACAGACATCCATGATTCAATGATTGCAGTTAAGGAAATCCACGGTGCTCTTTCTTTGCAGAATGGCGCCATTTACTACACGGCTTTGTCAGCCGACGCGTTCTTCAGCCAGACGGTCCTCAATCTGCTCCTACTACTGGTGGTGCTCTGGGTATATGGACGCATGCGATTTCAGCGCGACATCGAGTTCATGCTGGGCCAGCGCTTCGCCACCTGGCGCGTCTACATGCTGCGGTTTGTGGCACCTATTGCGCTCTTCATAATCATGGTGAGATACCGCTGGTAGTTAACTCAAGCCTTAAATGCGATATTGACTATCGTTTTCTGCTTAGTTCATATCTGGTCAAATGGCCCTCATAGAGCACCTCTACTCCTCGATTGTTGTCGCCGTAGTGGGAATCGTCTTGATCGCCATCCCATGGCTCTTCATCCCTGGCTACGCGGTCTTCGGACTCTTGCAAACGTCCGGATCGTTTTCGATGCGCTTCAAGCGTTGCTGCCAACCCACCGACTGGAATCCGGTCGAGGCGGAGGAGCGGGAGCGCTACGATGACAACATGGGCAACTTGGACCCCACGCAGCAGTTGACCGATGTCCTCGGAGAAGTGAACTAGATTGCTTCGATTACATGAGTATACTTATTAATTGAACGATTTCTAATAAAATACTAATCTAGAACTGTAGACGTCGATAATGACCCATGTTATTCATATATCGATAAATTAATATTTCTTGAAATTTATATACATATATTATATTACCTTGTACCTAATAAATAACATGCATTAACAAAGCTGTTGAGAAAAATTGTCAACAAAAAACAAAAGAAAAACAAAAACCAAAAAAACAATGTCTGAGAAAATGCAAAATGCTCATGAGTTTCAATTAAATTGTCCTTGCACATAACGTTTCAATTAAATTCTCCATGCGAATGCTTCCGATTAGCTCAGTATATTAGAGACCAAGCATCTATGTACTATATAGACCCGAGTGTGAGATCCAAAGCTATCATCAACATTTATTTTTAAATATAACGCAATAATGTTTTATTATCAGATGCCAGTGTTCCATTGGAAGCTCTTTTACTAGATAAGTAACTAGTACTAGATTTAGTTCCTAAATTATTTTTTTTTTTTCATTTTATTCTTTTTATTTAATTTTCCCCATTTTTTCAATTCAGTAGAATTAAGATCAGGTTATCATACATAAATTCAGATTTCGATTTTTTATGATTTGGTTTTCTGTGAAAACGACAAATTTTCTAATGTTTTTCTTATTTGAAGTATGCCTCTCATGATTTTTTGTGTGTATATGTCATAAAAATCGATAAGTAATAATACATATTGTTAAGGCAACTGAGAAAACGGGAAAACCCCAATGGGTTCTGGATTCTCTCGCCACCTGCTGATACATCGATATCAGCTAAACAGACTCTCATTAGAGATCAGTCGTCCGTCGGCCTTTGTGAGATGAGAACGTGATCAAAATAAATCGCGCTATCAGTTTACGTTGAATTATTGCGATATTCCTAGCTACAAGTTATGAGAATTACATGAATCGATTGAATTAAGTGGAAGCCGAATTTACTGGAAATGCCCCAAAGCAGTGGCTACGAAATTGGAGGCTCTAGCTACAGGTCGAATCTCGAGCGTGGCCAGTGGTCTAGAGAGACGGACTTTATGTTCGCCTCTGTGGGCCAGGCCTTCAAGATAGAACTGGTGACATGGCTGTTTCCCTTCATGGTACTTCGCTCCAATGGTCAGTCGGAAGATCTTTGTGGCCTTGGTATTGTCTGGAATTTTGAAATTTCTTTACG
This sequence comes from Coelopa pilipes, assembly GCA_947389925.1. NCBI lineage: Eukaryota > Metazoa > Arthropoda > Insecta > Diptera > Coelopidae > Coelopa > Coelopa pilipes. Next base: position 56,973,718 of record OX376696.1, read on the forward strand.
TTCTATAGTTTGGTGTATCCTCGAGTACCTGCTCGGAGTGGCTGTGTTCGTGGTGCCTCTGGTTCTGTTGCAGTCCTACCTTGGTCAGTTCTCCAGTTCGTCCTACATCAGTGTCTTCCGCATATCACCCCTATTCAAAGGTACAACTTCTCTTCTTTTCCTCATTGACGTTTCCACACATATATCTCTCTCTCTCCTCTCTATCTCTGGTTCTGTCCAAGGAATCGGCTACGTGAGTCTGGTCTTGAACTTTGCTCTTCTAGGTCAGCAAAGCATCTTCGCCGGAACCCCGCTCTTATTCCTCCTCAACTCGATGCGCCCAGTCCTGCCCTGGAGCTGTGAGGCTTTTGACAATAGGCCCCAGAAGTCAACCGAATACGTAAATGTCTCGGTAGGATCATCATAAACAAGTGTCAAAATAATGATAAATTGCGGTCTTTGCAGTTCTGCAATACCCATCAATATTTGGGGCCCCACAATCACAGCAGTGTAACGATTCCCTCCATTTACTATCTGAAGTGAGTGTCGGTGATTGGTATTGAAGTTATCTGTAATCGTGAACTTCGTCTTCTCAGCTCCCATTATGAACATGGCATTGACAGTCGTCTCTCCTTTTCCTGGACCCTGTTTGCGTGCATGCTCGGATGTTGGTTCATCGTTGGTCTTATCGTCCAAAGCAGCGTCGGGCTGGTGGGTTGCTTTGATCGACATAGATCCGACTCATTCCTCTCCCGTCTGTCTCTAGTAGTTTGGCAAAATCATTCGGATTCTGGTGATGACCACAAGTGCCCTTCTGGCCATTTGTCTGTTCTGCTCTTTGTTCCTTGATGGATCCATGTACGCGCTGCTGAAGTACTTCGATGTCTCTTTCGAGAGAAACCTCTGGCCCCTGCTGATGCCGGTGACCGTCGTGACGACGTTCGGTCTCGGCTGGGGTACCACCATAACGATGGCCAGCTTCAATCGATTCAACACCAACATTTTGCACAACTCATGGCTGATCTGTGGTCTTCAGGTGCTCGTGATGGTTCTCTTCGGGATGTTGATCTATTTGTTGGACACACATATGAGGACTAAGCACAATCTACTGCATGGACTGTTTAGTCGCGATAACTGGCAGATCATGTTGAGTATACCTAGTGCACTCGCTGACCTGGGGTTTGCGCATCTCTGGAGCATCATCTACTTCACGATGTTAGTTCTGGCCGCTGTCGTCATTATGGTATTGGATCATCTCGTTTCGTGTTAACCCCTGCCTTCACTCTAAAATCCTTCACATTTTTAAGTCCACAAACGTATACTCGATGATTGTGGCTCTGCAAGATGAGTTCCGCTGTCTGCAGCACCACCACTCGAGGCTGTCCATCAGCGTCGTATCGTCTTTGGCTCTGTACTCTTCTTTGTACAGTGTGAATGTATGTGTCCAATGTTACTCTACGCTCTTTTCCATTGTCCCAGCATACATATCTATTGCAGCTGCCCCGAATGTTCTCCCTGGCTCTCACCACTGATGGCACGATCACCCAAACCTCTTTCAATATGTTGCTCCTGCTTGTGGTGCTCTGGGTCTACGGAAGGAAGCGTTTCCAACGCGACTTCGAGTTCATGCTGGGGCGTCCTTTTCGAACTTGGATAGTTCACATTGTCCGCTTCGTTCCCCTGATCTGCGGTGCAATTGTCTTGGTTTGTTATCCAGGATCGTCCGCACAGTGTCGAGAGATTTACAGATTTCAATTAATTGCAGTGGTTTTGTTATTTGGCGGCGTGGTATCAACACTCGTTCGACTACTTTGGCTTCGAACTGATGTTCTTGGTGATGGTCGTGTTGCCCTGGCTATTTATACCGGGCTTCATAGTTACGAAAATGCTGCAAACCTCGGGTTCCGCCAGGCTGCGCATCCGAAGAATTGCACGACCGTTCGACTGGTTTCCCATGCGATCGGAGGATCGGCAGCGGTATCTGGACATGTTGGGCAACATGGACCTGAGTCAACAGTTGAAGGAGTCTGAGCCTCATAATCCGGAGAATTGTACTTAATCTCAACAAAATTGACAAAAGGATTTCATTTAAACATTACTACATTATGCAAACAAATTAATAAAAAGTATCATGTGTGTAAAAAGTATAAAAGAATGAAGTGAAACTAGGTTAACTTTGTAACATATTTTAATTTTAATTAAATCGGAACATTTGCAATTTTCAAATTGACTTGACTTGACTTTTTATTCTCTTTTTCATTGCTTAAATTATTGGAAAAAATCATTAGGTTAATAATATTAAGTTTGACAATATTAAAAAAATTTAGCGAATAAATCAATAAATCAAAGTTCGTATCATTAAATTGAAACTAACAAAAATTATAAAATCGTAAAATCACCAAATTCATTAAAGCAAATAAAATTACAAAATCGGAACAAAATCTTTAATTTATAATATATTTTCATTATTTATTTGAAATAACTAATACAATAAACATTTTGCACAATAGAGAAAGAAGTTAATTATGAGACATAATTAGGTGGATTTTGTATTTAATTAGATTAGCATCTACAACTACGTATCATTTAATACTTTGTGTCCGGTGTGTATTGCTTAATAAACTAAAATTCTAGAAAATCCCTACTGTCGACACGGTCTCATGTCTTGACCGCCTCGACAGTTTGTAGTTTCATGTTGGACACCTCTTTGCCCACCTTCTTCGATCGCAGGAACTGCTCGTAAACCAGACGGTCCTCTTCCCTGGCCGGCGTCCAGTCGCTGGTCTGCAAGTGCTTCCTCAGAATCTGTCGCACCGAACCTTTTTTGCTCCACAGGATGTAGGCAATGTACAGTGGAATGCAGGCTATCGAGACGCAGCAACTGAGCCAGCCGATCGCGATGGCCCAGCCGGGGTACTCGATGCCGTTGTAGGTGATGTTGCGATTGAAAATGATGGAGGTGAAGAAAATGCACTACAGAGAAGACAAAACATTATTGGGTCGAGAGGTTGGCGTAGTGAGTGCGCTGGAGGGATTGGGGGAACCGCAACTCACCACTAGAATCACTGGCGTTATGTACTTCCAGCAGTACTTCCATATGGCTCCCGGGTACTGGCCGATCATGAAGTAGATGTCGTTAACGAAGTTATCCACGCCGTAAATCCACGAGACCATCACCACTTCCAAGATGCAAATCAATATCACCGAAATGGACGCCGAGTACCAGTCAAACAGCTGCAGAATGAACATCCCACCCTGGAGGAAGCCTTGAAAAGTTTAATGGAAAAGAACTAAACCTATCGGAATGGTTGACTCACCCTGGTCACCATGATGATCGCCATGAGGAACATGACCAGGCAGGAGCCCAAGGTCACCGCGAACTTGTGGCTCCGCAGCTTGGGGATCTCATCGATCACCGACGAAATGATGGCCTCAATTTGGACGAACTACACGGAGCACCAAGAGGACATGTCAACGGGATAAAGAGTCATTGTAAGAGTCATTGCACCACCATGCAGGCCATCCCCGGATGGGGCCGTAACTCACCACACTGTCCAGGCCGAGCAGAAATAGCATCAGGAAAAACAGGGCCGCCCAGAGGTGGGGCAGCGGCAGCATCGCGATGGCCTGCGGATATGTGACGAAGGCCAGCCCGGGTCCGGACGTGGCCACCGTCGCTACTGGGATGCCGGTGCGATCTGTACGTGAAAGTGTAGAAAAAAGAGAAAATATGAAAACCCGTGTGAATGCGAGAGAGAGCCGCTCGAGATACATACGAGATAGAAATCCCAGCACGGAGAAGACCACGAAGCCAGCGAAGATGCTGGTGGAGCAGTTGATGATCGGGATGAGGATGGCATCGCCGCGAGCGTTGTTACGTAGGTTGTTGTAGCTGGCCATGTTGACGATGCCGCCCCAGCCGGGGCCCAGCGAAAAGAAGATCTGAATGGCTGCGTCCGCCCACACCTTCAGGTCGAGCAAGCGCGACCACTCGGGCGTGATGTAAAACTGGATGCCCTTCATGGCTCCGGGAAGAGTGATGCCGCGTATGAACAGCACGATCAGAATGAAGAAGGGGAACGTGGCGGTGAAGTAGACCACCTTGCCAACCTGCAGACGCGAGAGTTGGGATTAGCGAGAATGGAAGGCACCGTATAGGCCCTGATATTCCACTCACCGTTTTGATGCCCTTGATGATGCAGATATAGACCGCGAGCCAGCAGAGGACCAGACACCAGAAGAGTGGCCACACGATGCCACCCAGCTCCTCGATGCCTTCCGAGATCTTCAGGATTTCCAAGCTGAAGCAAGAAATTGAGGGTCAGATGAGTTCCCGAGAGAAGGAGAGAAAGGGGTATGGGAATCGCTTACTGGAAGAACTCATCGGCGGGCGTCTTGAAGCCGGTGCTGTAGGTGTAGTTCGTCGGAGCCAACTGTGGGGAAAGACTGGACGTTAAGAATGATTTTGGCTCACATCACCCCAAGGGCCAGCCACGAGCACTCACATCTGCCACCTCGATGCAGTGATCTGTGTTCCAGGCGTTGTTGCAATGGACCCAGGGCAACGTCGTGGTGAAGATCTTCTTGATGAACATGATCGGGTAGGCAATGATGACCGAGTAGTAGCAGGTGCAGAGGAAGTTTACGATCACAATGGCGAAGCCGGTGCCCTTCAGGATAGGCGCCAGACGAAAGACACCAATGCATCCGGTGCTGGAGAATTGGCCCATCACGATCTCCATGAAGAACAGTGGAATGCCGCACAGGAACAACATTAACATGTAGGGCACCAGGAAGGCTCCTAAAACAAGCGAACATGAAAGAAATAAAATTATAATGATTGAAAAAAAATTTCATCGTTGACCCCGACGTGATTTGAACACGCAACCTTCTGATCTGGAGTCAGACGCGCTACCGTTGCGCCACGGAGTCCTGTTGACGGCATTGACAAATATTTGTTCATATGACAAGTGCTGCCGCTCTCCTTCTCAAACTATGTACAAAGAATGTTGACGAAGAGAGAAACTTCTTCGAAACATGTTGCCAAAGTTAGAAACATATGATTGCAAAATTTCAAGAAAGTAATATTTACGATTTACCTTTCTTTAAGCTAAAGAGATAGATTTTCACTATACTCCCATGTTCAACCTAAGTACTATATAATCGTTTAAAGATTTTTCTGAAAAACTCGCTACAATCATGGTCATAGTTGAAAAGGAGGATAATTGAGATTCTCAGTATTTCAGAATAATATCTCGGACCCTAATATTTGTATGGCAATTAAAAAGTTGCAGTAATGATACAAAAAAAAGTAATCCTTCGAGCCGGATTTGAACCAGCGACCTATGGATTTCAATGGTGTGCCTATTGCAATTTGCTTGTATTGTGGCGGTACGATGCGGTGGTGGGGGGGAACGCGCATCACGGTACACCACAGCTAATTAACGAACGACACATCGATACTACAGTCCACCGCTCTACCAACTGAGCTATCGAAGGCGGTGACGACTGCCCAGAAAATTTCACATTTCAATTTCCAGTTTCTCCACTCCACGAAAGCCATTTCGCCAAGTGAGCTACAAACACACTCATTGCCAGGCCGAATATGAATGAGAGAGGGAGAGAGAAAGAAAGAGAGAGTGCGAGAGCGTGAGAGCTTCCCATTGCAATTGATTGCAAATACGTCATCCTCCACACAGTACTCACAGTAGTCCACAGCACAGCTCGTTGGAGAGATATTTTTAGACGCGCAAACAAACGATTCCTCTAGCTATTCTACAACCTGATGATGATGATGATCATGGTGAAGACGACAATGATGATGATGTTCAGCAGGGGCAATGATGATGTTGTCTATGCCGGAGAGGGAGGCACGACCACGCCATTAACTGCGAGAAGCTTTCGATGTCGATGGCCGCATAGAGACGGGCATTCTGACGATAATTGCCAAGACGATGATGACCATGACAATGATGACCATGGCGATGATGACCATGAAATATGTTTGGTTGGAATCACCTGTTGCTTTTGTTGTTATTTTATCATTATATGCTTGCTTGTTCCCTGCTTGTAGGCAGCGAAGCGGAAACGCATAGTGCGAAACATTAGCGGAATAATTATAAATTGTAAATTTTAAACAAACATTTGTAAATTGTATTCGCTGGCAACCTACTCCACTACCACCTTTCTCTTTACTGTGGCTTGCGGTTCGACGCTCGCATCGTTCAATGCCATGTGCGAGGGTTTACTGTGGTCTGTCTGAGTAAGGCAACGTAGTCGCAGTCGGCCAAACATGTTTTTGTCTGCGTGCAGTTCAAGAAATACTAATGAGCTTGTTTGTCCCCCAAACGATATCAGGGGCTCTCAAACTCTCAACAGCACTCGATCCAGCGTCTGCCTTATGTGGTCGTTATGTTCGTTATTATTGTCGCTTGGGTTAATTGCGATTAGACAGCTGCAGGTGCTTGTGTGCAGTGGAAAATTCTCACTTTCCAAGATCGAAGCAGAGATATAGAAATAAACCCCTTTCGGAAATTCCGATGCAAATTATCTTCAAGCTGTTTCCCGGAAAAGTCAAATGATATGTCATCGTTCTACAAAACCACCGACTACAACAACTACTACTATTGCTGCTAACGACAGCACGACTCACCTCCCCCGCTGCGGTAGCAGAGGTACGGGAATCTCCAGACGTTGCCGATGCCCACGGCGTAGCCGATGCAGGAGAGGATGAACTCGGTCTTGGAGGCCCATTTGCCGCGATTGGCGTCGTGTTGGTATTTCTTGTGGTCCGCGCTGTTCATCGGCAGCTTCTCTTCCTTCTCCGTTTTGGCGGAGATCGAGATGACGGCTTTGTTTGTCATCCTGCCAAGTGGGAAGCCTGCGAGTGGTCGAGATCGATATGTTATTTTTAAGCGATCGTGTGCCGTGTGAACGATCGATGAAAATGCAACAATTACTACAGCATCAAATTAAAAACAGATTAAACCGAACGAGTTGGAGGTGCAAATGCACTCCGTTGTTGTCGCCGTCGTCGTCGTATCGCGACTTTTGAAACAATAACGAATAGTGTGATATCTGCAAGAACAACAACTCTAACCGAAAACATTTAGCGCTAGTGCGCGATCAAGACGCTACTTGGCGACGACCGGACCACACGGCTCGCGGACGCGGTTGCAGACAGACAGATGATTTCTTCTCGTTTCGGCCTTTACCCTGTACACCCGCGTTTCGTGGCGCTGGCTCGCGACATGGAACGCGACCGTGCGGCGTGGAGTGGCGTGGCGAGGCGTCCCGGGGATCGGACGGTGCTGCCCAAGCGGTCTATTAATGGGCGATCGGCGTGAGGCGTATGCGCGATCTCAATTCCTTGTTGCCTTGTTTCCCTCACAGTCTGATTCCGTTATCCTTCCGTCGCGTGATCGCAACTTCTTCTTCTAGTTCCTGCACGGGATGCCTCACTGTGTTTCCGCACTTGTCTTGCGCTCCGCTCGATGAGAACTGATTTCTGTCTCGTCGCCGCGCATCGCTGAACGTCGTCGTCGCCAGTCGTTGCCACTGTCCCAGTCGCAGCCGCAGCCGCAGCCCCAGACCCAGTCGTCGTCGACTACTGTCTCGTTGATGAGATCCACTGGTCTTCGAGCTATCGCCGTGTCGTGATTTGTACGTTGATTTGTTTTATTTAAAGTAATTTGACCAGCAATTTGTGAGCAACAAAGATTCTCAGACTCAAACTCGGATTGAACCTCCAACTGGGTCCCGAGTCAGAAGCTGACAGGGAGAAAAGGTGGTGGAGGAGGTCGAGGTGGAGGCCAAGGAGCTCCAGGTGCTGGAGGTGCTGGAGGAGGAGGTTGTGGTGGAGATCGCGGGGACGGAGAAGGAATAGGCGAAGGCAGCGGCAGATGCGGATGCACTGGGTGTGGTCGGGCCATTCACAATTCGTTCGCAATTGGAATTCAAAAGGCATCCGTGGGGGCGCCCGAGGATGCTCGTGGTGGCGGATGGGTGAACCTGGACTTGGAACGCCGCCAAGTGATCTACAGAATTTTAACCAATTTTTTAAGTGCCTGTTGTTCGTGTTGTTGTTGCAGTTGCGACGTGTAGTTTTTGTTGCAGACGCAATAAACCCCAATTGAGTGACAGCGTTCGAGGGTGGAAAATTTTTAAAACCATTGGCAGCGTGAGACTCGGTCACGGTGCGACTGGACGTTGGGCGGACACGGGAGACGAAGTGACTTAACAAAGAAGAAGAAAAAAATGAAGAAGAAGAGAAGAATGAGACGAGGTTTTAAATTATATAATTCGAGAATTGAGAAGCAGATCGACGGATTAAACGACAAAGACTTTTATGGTTGTCTCTGATTTAATGCAACCTCTCGTTCGCACACCCCGCGCTATCTCACTCCCACACACTCACTATCGCCCGTGCTCTCGCAGTCTGGCTGCACGTGACAAGTGCAAGTGTTGAATTGAGTGTAACAAATCTGGTCTCTACAACAACAACAACAAACGTAGTGAAACAAGTAAGAACAACAACACCATAATAGAGTGGAGCGACCTACAAGTTTTTTTGCCGAACGCGTTCGTATAGAATCACGCAAACGACCCGAAATTTAATAATGAAATTAAAATCATTTTAGTATTCGATTTTTATTTTTGTTTCCGGATTTATTTATTTTTTTTTTTTTTTGGTTTTTATTTACGACGATCACCTGTATTTTCACTTTTGTTTCGTCGCGCGGTTCATCGAACGCTAATTGAACGCAAATTTCGCACGTTTTTTTATCGAGGTGATGGCGGCAGATTCTCAGAGATTCGAGATTCGTGAATCGCAATCATTTCCACACATACGGCAACATCTTGCATTCACTTGCGAGATAGGAGAGGGTTTCGTTTTTGCTCTCAATGCTGTGTTGTTGTTTCTGCCTCATTAGCGGCTGCTGGTTTGCTGATTTAATCACCCCCGTTAAATGGCGAGCATGTGGCTGCATCACCGGAAGGTGATTCTTAAATTCGAGGCATAGTTTTTTTCTTTTAGTTTACTGTAATTGGTTCGAATGTAGAATTTTTGTCTTTCCGCTTTACATTCAACAGGAAATAACCATGTTATTTTTCTATTGAAAACTGCAAGTTCTCAATAAATAAATTATCAATAAAATATTTAAACAAACAGACTACTATAAAGCAAATGTTACCCATCAACACAAACATTGTTTTCAGTTATTTAAATGAGTCTCGAACGAGTATCGCACGTCTAAGCTTGAAACTCGTAAACAGTGGTGGAAGCACTGGAATGTCAACAGCTACTGTCTGAGAAATATTTTATCTCTACTGTATCTGTTGTGTTGGAGGGTCTTGTTAATCAGCCGCTGTACTCTATTTCTCCTGACACTCTTCAGATGGCAATGGTGAAACTTTAAGCTGTCAATTTTCAAAACAATTTCAATTCACAGTTGCAGTTTGTAATTTTTTTGAATCTAGATTCGCGTAGCCTTGCATTTAAATTAATCTTTTATTATTATAATTTAAATTATATTTTAGTCATAATACATATAGACTTTGTAGAAAATGGTTTCCCGTAAGGCGAGCACCTTGAGCAGCGACAGCAACGGCGATGCTTCGACACAGCTTGCCATTTCCTACGTCCGCGACTTCAGCGTCCAGGCCAACAACTACAGGAGCCACAAAGCGGACGAGACGTTGGTGCTGCTCAACCGATCTGCTTCAGTAGGTTGCATTAATATGATCAAATTTGAATAAACCTCAAAATCGATTCTTTTGCTTCCAGCTACTTAGCACCGCCATTCAGCCGCAGCATTTATCGCCCTCTTGCCTGGAGGTTTCAAAATTCTTCATCGACTTGCATGCCGTTGTCAGCTCCTTGAGTGCCGATTCCGATGCATTGTGGGCCTGCATCTCCGTCCTGCAGCACTGTAGCCGCTGCCTTGAAACTCGTCAAGCCCTTGTAGACGATTTTCGTTTCGTGCCATTGTTGACGTTTGTTCTGAAACGAACCCAGGGACAGGATCGAGTGCAGCGCCTGCTCACTCTACTGCAGGAGCTTACCTATGGCATTCGTATCACTTGGGAGGAGCCCTACATTGTTGTATTGCTTGAGCAGCTTGTTCAAATTATGTACAACGAAGAAGAGGAGGACACGCATGCGCAATTGGCACTATCCATTCTCATAAATCTCTGCTATAAAAATTTCGTTGTGCTGTTTCTCTTCCTTCGCACTGTTAATATATCTAGTTTTAGTCGAAAAATCCAGAATTTCGGCATGCTGGCTAATAAAATGCTAATCATCCTCTCGGAAGATTTACACTTACCGGACGTGAAGGAGTTGCATCTGTTTTTACGCTCGATTTTTGCGTCTTCTATGGAAAACTGTATTAAGCAGTGGCACGTTCCACACATGCGACACATTGTCGAATTTCTATTGGACTCCAAATCACACAATGGTTTGCACATGGCCATGCGAAGCTATGAGCACTATGTCGATGACATTGAGAAACTTTTGGATGTAAGCATTTATTGTTATTTGAGTTTTAGGAGCGGTTTATCATATGTTTTTTTGCTTCTAGCAAATTGAGGCTCGATCCAGTATGGATGACTCAAGCGAAGAGTCTCGCAAGCAGCAGCAGATGTGTATGTCGCTTATCTTTCAACTCATTCGTTATATTTTGGACTTAAGTGCTGTTCCCAACGATGATGGTTCAGAAAACTTTATTAGTTTAGACTCGATTATACCGCGCATACTAGAGCTGCTGTGCAATTGGTTGGAATCTGATATTTGTGGAGTGGATGCCGTGAACTTGTTGGAAGGTCTAGTTCGATTGGGTATAACCTTAGCTTAGCAGTAAACTTTTCGTTGATTGACTAATATTATTTTTCCCATAGCTAAAAAGGAATCAATTTCCCCTCGTATAGCACGCGACCCTTCGATCATCATTCAATTAATCGCCACATCCGAAAAACCCGAAACATTAGCACAGCACACGACCTCTATCCTTCGGTTGCTCTTAACATTATTGCATCAAACAAAGACTGAAAAACTGATTTTATCCAAAATTACTGAGTCGTATTTCGACAAGATCTTTGCACCATTACTTGCTCTCAAACCTGAAATGTTCTCGTCCTCAAATATACCACTTGCCGACATTGAGAGGTCCATATTTTGTCTGTTGTTGTTAATAAACTTTGCAGGAATTGCCAAAAAAGCCTACTTTGAGAAATGCTGTTCTCTGCTGCAGATGCCACAGATTCAGTATGCTCTTGCTCGCGCAATGCTGAATGGAAGCGAGCTTGTTTGTGGTGCTGTCTTTCAAATTTCACAATTCGAACATTTTCCGCAAGATCAAGTGGCCAAGGTAAGTAGCTTAATAATAACATTGAAATATAACACGAATTTTACTTTATATTATAGAATATATCTCTGCTGAACGTGGTTCACAAGAATATTGCATACAGTCCTCCCGACGATCGCTGGCGTAATTTAAATTCAATATTCAAAAGTCATCAAACATTCGTCAGCAAGGAACTTGAAGAACGAGTACACGCTCTCATTGAAGTTATCTCCAATGCCAACAATAATAATCAACTCAATAACGTCGCAACCTCACAAATTATTGAGTTGTTCAATTATAAATTGGAAAAACTCAACACTTCTGAAATTTTTATGCGCCGTCGCCTGGAGGATGCTAGTGACGAGGTTAGTCACTTTATAGTTTAGATCGTTCACTTCAAATAATAAACATTTACACAGATAACAAATTTAACGCATCGAATTAAACTTCAAAATGATGAATTACAAAAATACCACACTATGAACTTCGAGTTGCACATTAATCAAGAAGGGTATGAGTGGAAGAGACAGCTATATTGCAGACTATATTTTTTTTATTTATTATTTATACTTTACAGTTTACAAACACAATGCAAGGATCTGAAACAGCAAAAAGACAATCTTAAGCGGAATACAACTGATCTTATGAAGAAGTTGTCCGAGCAATCCGAATCTCTTCAAATAAATGAGAAACGTTTAGCAGTAAAGGTATCAGAAATGATTGGTATGTTTTAAATTGATATTTTCTATTTTATTCTAAATTACACCCTTATTCATAAATCATTCAGTTCTTCAGAAAGAATTTAATGAACTAAAGGAAGAATATCAGTTGAAATCGGAAGAACTGGAAAAACTCCAAATCACATCAAAAGAGAGCGTATGTTTTCATAGAGTTTAAAAATAAACACGTATTTCTTAATATAAATTTATAGGCCTCCCGCATCGACAAACTGAAGAAAACTATTTCAGCATTTGAGGGTGATATAAAGGAGAAGGTGCGCAATATCGAGGAGAAGGAACGTGAGCTAGCCAAAACACATAAAGCACTGGAGGAGCAGAGAGAGGCGAAAAAGAAATCCGATGGTGTTATCACCGTGTTAGAATCACAGTTGCAGGAAAAGAACGAGCAAATACGCAACTATGAATTGGAGTTGAGCGAAACAGAAGAGTTGCGCAAGACCATTATGAGTCTGATGGAGAGCAAGAAACCAAAACGAAAATAATGTACATTTGTGAAATAGTTTGTTAAAATTTTTATTATATTTTAATTTTTTCATTAGATATTTATATTAAGGAATTTACAAACTAAATATTAGTTATCATTTTCATGTTTACATTTACATACAAATTTATAGTACATTAACATGTCTGAGCACGTCATCAATTATATATAATAAATTATTATACATTGTATGCTCATCAGTTTTCAATAACGTTTTTATTATAATATTGTGTATTTCGCTTATTTATAAAGATTACTATTAAAAATATATAAAAATATGTATGATTGTTTTAAAATTTTATAGTAAGTAGATATTATAATCACATTTATGTTTTAATTCGAAATGTTAAAGCTTTTGTTAATTTATTCAAAAAATATGGCCTAAACCTTCAATTTAATTTATTTATAATTATAACAATATTCTCGAGCATATAGTCAAGATAATTGTGCTCACAGTGGGAACCAGATATTGGCTAATACTGCCGGAGTCTGAAGTTCGTCCGTCAATAGCGTTGCCATCGCCAAGTCGACGCGATTCGCGTTTCTCTGCCTTCTCGCAGAGTGATCCACAATTGGCATCTTCACAGATGTCACAAACGAACGATTTCGGTGCCCGATAGAACATTCGTGCCCGACGAGCTGATTGGTTGATTGGGATTGATAGATGTGGGATTAATAATTGAACTCGATCGATTACGTGTATAGGAAACCCACCATTATCGTAGTAGTCGTACATGATAACCGGCGCCAGCTGGTGATTCGTCACCTTTATGGTTTTGTATGCGTGAAGCGTGGGACAAACCTCGCGACGATCGAGATAATCGAAGTAAATAACGACGACGGTGTTGCGCTTCTGTGTTTCCACTTTCTATAATTCGGAAGAGCAAGTAGTTAGTATTTTCAAAAATATGGAAAATAATTTGGTAGAGTAACCTTTATTCTTTCGCTGGATTCCAGAGTGGGCAACGTATCCGTGTCGACGACGAACCCGCTCGGCAAATAGATTTCCATCACGGCCATATTGGAGCGACTTGGGCCGCCTTCCACGGGCACAAAGCTATGTAGATTGTTTTGTAAATGTTTTCAATATGCGAAATTTTTACAAATCCGCCCTCAAACTAACCTGGCACAGGCCGACAGATGCAGGTAGTCCGAGTGGGAGTTCCTGTTGACTGTTGGGTCCAGCACGAACCGGGGCCACGCGCTGGTCACATTCGTGTTGTACTTATAGGTGATCTGCGTGAGAGCCATGCCGCGACCTGTGGCTGAGACGGTGAGATTCTTGATGGTACTCGGTAACTGGGGAAGAGACGACGATAGTTGCTATTGTTGGGAATAACCTTCTCAGTCCTGCTCTCTCACCTGATAGCTCTGGAAAACCAACGAGTTTTGCTCGTCGACATTCAGGACGGTCTCTGCGCCCTGGCCATAGCCGAAGACCACTTGCACGTTATTGGCCTGGCTGGAGAAGCGTTCGGCGAACGCCATCAGGGCCTGCAGTCCGACCACTGTATCCTGCGAGGCGGCAAATCCACCGAATTCGTTGCGCTGATCCACCAGCCATTTAAGTATCGGCAGCGCGTCGCCAACGAGGTTGTTGTGGAGGAGCGCCAGGGCCGCGTACGAGGAGATCTCGATGTTCACGGTGCGTGTGAGATTGTACCAGGGCGAGGGGGTCTCCGAGGCAGGAATCGTCTTGTTCCACCACTTCTTGCCGCCCTCATTGACGGCCATGGCGTCCAGCCGCTGAATGAAGGCACCCTTCGAGTTGTGATTGGCCAGCGAGAGCATGTAGCTGCCAATAGCCATGGCGTGTGTATCGCTGGTAGCATCGAGACCGCGCGCCACGAAGTCTAGAGCCTTGTTCAGGTGATTCTTGTACTCCGGGTAGTTTGGCTGTAAAGCGAATTGATGTGTGGGTTTCAGAAGCTACAGAGAATTTACTACTCCCATACCAGGTTCTCCTGCAGAGCCATCGCCACGAAGGCCGTCAGGCTCAGGCCGTTGTCGTCGAAGTGCTCGAAGACGTCACCGTACTCCTGGAAGCCACCGTCCGCCGCCTGCATCCCGGCCACGTACTGCAGGGCGGCTCTGATCACATGCTCGTCGATTTGCGTATATGACGAGGCCTGTCGAAAGGCGCGCGCCACGTACGCCGTTAGCCAAGTGGAGCTGTTCTTCGCCGACAGGCCGAAGGCACTGAAGGCGCCGTTCTCATGCCGGTAGTAGAGCAGGCGCTGGTAGCCCAAGGCCAGGTGCTTCTTGGCGCGCTTCTCGATGGCCGGCGTCAACTGGTGCAGGCGCTGCAGAGGCAGAAGACCACAAAATCAGGAAAAAAAGGGCTGGTCGCCCCCTCCCACCTACTGACCTGCAGGTACTTGAGCACCATGATGTTCGGCATGAAGTTCACCAGGGTCTGCTCCCCACAGCCCGTGGGCAGGCTGATCAGGCGCTCCACGTTGCCGAGCACACTGCCAACCACGTCGCCGACGACGGACACCTCGATGTTGGTGGACTCGGGTATCGCGTTGCGCGGCACCTGAATGGTGAGGTTCTCCTTCAGCTGCGAGCTGGCGCTGAGGTCGAAGAGGTAGCCGCGGTTGACCACCTCGACGGCCCCGGGGTGCTCCACCAGCAGCGTTGTCTCCACCGTGTCGCCAGCTAGTTGGGAACTCGCCACGGCCTTCACACTCAGCGGTCCCACCTTCTTGGGGGTCACGATGAAGGCGATCGACTTGGCCGTCTTGGCCAGCACGCTGATTGTGCGACGATGGTAGAGTTCGATTTCTGCAAGAGGTCGGTGAGATTATGTGGGAGATGAGAGAATCATACCAGGCCGCCCAAACACACTTACTTGGAGCCGGCTCGCCCTTGCTGTCCAGCGGCGGGAAGTCGAAGTCCTGGGCCGTGTTGTACAGCGTCACATCGACGTCCAGGTCGCTGTCCTTGTTGTTGAAGACGACGAAGGGTAGTGCGATTGTCTCTCCTGTGGTTAGTACAATCGGAACAATTTCTAACTGTCTTAACATGGAAGATCTATCGCCGGATGCTCACCCTTTCTTATAGAGTACGGCAGCTCGGTGGTGATGTAGAACTCCTTGTACGACTGCAGCATGTGCGAGGGTCTGGCCAGACCCAGCCCCGTCACTGGGTCCAGAGCGAATGCCGACATGACCCACGACGTCATGGCGCTGGGGAGGCGTCGATGGAACGTGGTGCGGCCCTCGTTACCGGACGAGACGTTCATGAAGAGCCACGTGTCGGCCGGGTCGTGCATCACATGGATGCGCGGGTTGTGCCAGAAGGGCTTCGGTGTGTACGAGAAGGCGTACGGACCCTTGCCAGGGGCTCGCGTGTTGACCTCGATCTTGTGCGCCGGCCCGATGTCCGTCTTGCGGATTGTCGTCAACTTGTCATCCTCGGCGAGAACGGATCGTCCCTGCGACGGCTCTGCTTCCAGTTCTACGAAGAGGGAATATTCGAATTAAGGGGGTGACAGGGAGAAGGATGTGGAGCAAGGGACCTTTCTCGATGATGAAATCTGTGTTGGACATGGTGATGACGCCCGACTCTTTGCCGGGCGAGCCGATCGGGGTGTTGGTGTCGCTAAGCTCGTACTGGTTGAGGGCCTCCATCAGGCTACCGTAGGACAAGTCGTTGCCATCCCTTATGTTGACGGCGTTCTGGTCGACCGCCATGAGGCCGACATATGAGTAGGGCTTCGTGCTGACGGTAATGTCGATGTCCTGGCCCGGAGGAGCTTTCAGTGGAGCGTTTATTTGAACCTGTCGCATGCGTTTGCTGGTCATTGGACAGTTCTGAATTGAGCAAATACTATCCTTACATTGTTCACCAACTCCTCGGACATTTGAATGATCTGCTCGTCGTAGATGAGTTCACCGTTGACGACCATGTAGATCAATAGCTTGGCCCGCGGCACCATGGCGAATGTGGCCAGGAACTTGAAGCTATGCGACGTGCTGTCGGGAACCTGAGAAGCACAAAGAAATACACATGAAACCATAGGAATGTCGATGGTCAAGAGTCAAGTCCGTACTTCAACCGATCGTGAGAGGAGGATATCGCCACGACCGACGATCTGGTAAACGAAGTACTTCATTGGCGCATTGGAGCGGACGACAACGGTGACGTCATGATTGACCATGGGCCTGGCGAAAGGGAAGGATTAGCATGGTTGTTGGAACTCCCGGTCCTGCACTCACTTGTCGTTGACGATCTTCGCTGTGATGTAGTACTTGCTGTGGAGGTGCTTGCGCGGAACTTTCCCCACGTCGGTGATTATGCCCATGTAGTCCACCTGCAGGCAAAGGAAATGAGATCTGAGGGTATATTTTTGGAGTCGATGAACTCACGATGACCGAATGGTACTCGTCTCGATCAGTCACCGGGACGGTGAACTTCATCTTGACCTCGCCCCTGGTATCCAGCGTGTAGACGGTCTTGTTGTACATCTCGCTACTGCCATAGACATTGGTGAGGTAGGCCGTGATATCCGGCTTGAAGTCCTTCATCTGGATCCCGTCGTTGCGCACCACCCGGGCCTTAAACACAGCTGTTGTGGTCATTACTAGGCTGAAGGAAGATCTCGAGGACTCACCGTGACTTCGAACGGTACTCCGGGAATGTAGTACATTGGCATCTGGACGGTCTCGACGCGATAGCGATCCAGGTGCACAGTGATAATCGTGGAGTAGTTCTGCACCGATCCGGTGGACTTCTCCTCCACCAGGGCATCTAGTAGATACTCACGTTCATAGTCTTCCTTCAACTTCAGCTCGTCCTTGATGTCGAACTCGAAGAAGGCGGCCCCATTGATGGGCACCACCTTGCGCGTGATCAGGTCGTTGACGAAAGGCTGCAGCGACCCGAAGAATGTGGGATAGATCGACAACGTGGCCTCGCCCTTGATGGGCTTACCAAAGGCGTAACTGGAGGATAGTAAAGTAGTAGTAAGTCTACTGGGCCGGCTTCTCTTTCTCTTCTTTCTTTGGTACTCACTTGGCCCGCACGGTGGCGGTGATCTTGCCGTCCTTGTAGATGGCGTGTTTTCCTGTTTCGATGGCCACATCGAATTTGGGCAGGATGTATTCGACAACCTCGAAGGTACGCCTCTGTCGCTCCTCCATCACCTGCACCTCGATGGACCATTCGCCCATTTTGGGGTACTCTGAGAGCTGCAATTCATTGGAGTAGACGGCGCTACTGAGCCGTATGTCCTTGTAACTCCCGATGACGTTCTCTCCAGAATCCTGGGAAAATCCACATGGATTCACTTTGTATTTATGTACTGTAGAACTTCCTCCTACCTTGATCAACAGATTCACGCGCCCGTAGTTGCGAGCCGGCTTGAGGTTCTCGTCCAGCAAGAGGATGCGGTACCGAACCAGGTCGCCCGGCTTGTAGATCGCCTTGTCCGTCTGCACCAGCACCGTGAATTGCTTAGCATCGTAGTTGAGCATCGTCTCGTTGGTGAAAATGATACCGGAAACGCCTTCCGCCGTCAAATTATAGCGATCCCGCTTCAGGGCTGGTATCTGCCGAGCGCAACGATCGGTATCATCGAGGCTACCAATGTCAGGACTCAGTGGGGGAACTCACCTCGAAGTGCACCAGCTCCGAGGAGTACGGACGGACCTCGACCGTTTTGAAGTCCGAGTAGGTGGAGCCCAGCAGACCTAGTTTCACCTTTGCCGGCTCCGACGACTTGTGCACACTGACCGCCACATGGTACTGCGAGTTCGGGCGAATCGTATTCGGGGCGATGATGGAGTACAGCCTGTATAGTGGGCGTTGGAAGAGAAGATTTTAAGAATGTATATGAGTTCTGCATTGTGTGCGTTATGCTGATTTAAATAAGTGACCCAAATTCCCAGACGGCATCGTTGGTCCCAATACATGGCGAGACGCAAAGACGCCACTCAAGCTGGACACAATCGATGGACCACTCCGGGTAAATTAGCCGAAGTGCCGGCTCGGGAATGAGGGCCAGTGGTATGAACAATAAATCACTGCCACAGTGGACAATGATCCGACGGACTCTGACAGAAGCCCCAACTACCTGACGATGGGTCGTTAAAACCCCTCGTCGTAAATAGATTTCGAGCGGAAAGCATAACAAGATACGAAGAAGACCGTTAGGGTTTTTTGAAAGTCGAGAATGCGAAGATGCCATCGAAGAGAAATATGGGGAAAAAATTCGAAAAATTTAAAATAAATGCGGCCCAACGTCGCAAAGAAAAATATCTAATCTACAATTTTTTGAGAAACGTAATGTGTTGTAAATTTTTACCGGGAAGTTCAGACACCAAAGGCGTGAGCGGAAGCCAAATGGGAAAAACAAATAAAAGAAGAAAATACAAAAAAAAAGAAACCCAAATAAATACTTCGATCCATGAAACAGCTTCAATTGCTTTAAGTGAAGCAGCTTAAAAGTTCAATGGCTATTTTTGTGATTTTTTTAAATTTGTTTTTGTTATTGTTATGACTGCTGTTTGTTGTGGTTGTTGGGCTCTTTCTTTTCGATGTTGTTTTTCGCCGCTAACGGTCGCCTTCCATCTTCCGCCATCCACCGTCCAGAGCTCAATCGCAGCAGAAAGATTGTTGCCAGTGAGGAGTTGTTGCGCCTTCCAAACCACCCACGGTCTGCAGAAGCACCCACTCGTCACTCCCCTCTCTCCCTACTACGGGCCGTCCTCCGCCACCCGCTTCCACCCAGCCGATCGATTCATTCACTCGGCTGGCGGAGCTGGAGCTCGGATTCGTTGTAATCTTGGCCACCATCTCCATCGGGCGGACGATGTACGTTGTTGTTGTTGTGCTAGTTGTTGGCGTTGATATTTTGGGTTTGTAGCTATTGTTTTCTGGTTGTTTTCCTCTTTAATGGACTTATAAATATGCTCTGCGTGATGTTGCACTTCTGGTGGAAGTCGTTCGCTATTTCACGATTTGGGAATCTCTCTCTGCCTCTCCCACTCTATCTCCTTTCCCCACTTTCTTTCTATCTCACTCTCTCTAGCTGCTTCGCCTCTCTCGTGGGTATTTTCGCCATTGTCAAAAGTGAAAAATAATTTGTTCCTCTTCTCAGGCTCTAACTTCCACTGCACCCGATCTCCCGATGCCCCTGTGTGAGCCAGTCGAGATCAGATTACAAAAACATTGTTTAAATGCATAAAACATTTTCAACAACAAAACACTATTATTGTTGATGCTGTGGTTGTTATGAAATATTCCCGTAGAAACCGAAAGCGATTTTCGTTAGTGTTGCTGTTTTGTTGCTATTGTTGGTGCAGTCATCGCCGTCGTGTCGGTGAACGAGCTATTCATCTCCCAGTCTGTCCGTATGTCTCTCTGTCTGTTGGTCTATCTGTTTTTTAAATGCGTCTCACATCCAAGTCGACGTGTCCATAAACGAGTCTCTCGCAGTCCGTCCCTAGGTCTGTCCGTCTGCCGTCTGCCGGCTCTGGCTGTCCGTCCCGCTGTGCCTGCCTCCCTGTCTCTTCTAATTGGCCAAGTAGAGGGGACTTATTTGGCTGTCCGGCTACGTGAACAAGTCTCACTCGAAATTGTCGTCCCCATGCAACCAGTTCCTCAGTTGTCGTCTTCTTTTATTGTTGCTCTTGTCGGTAACATTTGGTACCCACCGACGTCCCCTAATCCCCTCCGCACTCCAGAACCCCTACCATGCTGTGCAATAAATTTTAGTTTCTGAGTTTTTATAAACTTTCGGGTTTTTTCGTTCTACTTTCCTCGTGCCTCATTCTCCCTCGTCCCTCCGACCCCACGCACGTCGCTCCCTCTTCCATTGCTGTTTCCCAACTCCAGTTCTTGTTCACGCTCACGTCGCCGCCACCCGGCGTCGGCCGAATCGTTTCTAAGTGGGTTTGTAGGTGGTCCAAAAACTGAACTTGTTTCTAACTCACGGTGCAGTTTATTTATTGCCAATGCCTGGATGTGGTACCAAACATGCCCACAACAACAACAATAACAGAACGGCTCCCCATCGATCCACGAATTCACAAGTGAATGTTCCCCCGCAGGTTGTGTAGCGAAGGGTGGGTTTTCGTTAGAGTGGGGGTGGAGGCGGGTAGGCATCGGTCGGTCTCAACCTGCATTTGTGCTGACTTCTGACCGACCGCCGCCGTCGCCGCCCATTAATCTTGTACCGAGCACGACAATTCAGCTCCTTATATGCAAAATGGATCGGGAATTAGAGTCATGTTGTGGTCGGAGTCGAGTGTAGGTGTTTACAGAACAAAGCGAAGCAAAGAATAGGTCTGTCTATCGACAGACCTATGGTCGTGACTCATATCTCAATAAGAGAATAACTTGGATTTTACTTCCCAAGACTATAGTGCAACAAGTGAACTAATATTGATCGATTGTTATGTTCTAATTAGTTACTAATTAGCTTAAAGAAGAAATTATTTTTGTAAAATACTTTCCTTCTGCTGGAAGTAGATTGAAATTGTAGTAAGGTACCCGAGATACCATAGTTCAGTCCGTTGACAATAATCGATATTTAATCAGTTTAGACCAGAGCAATTAGTAGTCCAAATATTTGAATTACTATTCATTGAAGAAGATGACTAAGAGTAGATGTGGATAATGATATAAATGTAGAGGGATGTGAAAATATGTAGTTGAAGTAAATAGGTAGTATTTATTCACCAGTCACGCTTCCCGTTTCCCCAATTACACAGTACGACACACTGTTAGTAGTGTAAATATGTGAGAGTGGACTTAATGACGTCACTCTTCTTGAATTTGCAAGCATTGTCAGAGACAAGACACACACAGATTTGTACAATTTCCTTAAAGTGCAGGTAAATACGCACACACATTCACCCAACTCACTCACATCAGTGCCAAGATAAATACAAATGTATTGCATTTGGCGAAGTTGTTTTTATTTTAATTGAAGAACTTAGCGCGAAAAAACGTAAGGCGGTTCGCCCTCGTTTGCACTTGAGGCTCGAGAATGATAATGGATTTTGAAAAAAATCGCGAACAGTAACAATAATAATAAATAAATATCTAAGTAAATAAATGAAAATATAACGATTAATGTTGAGTACTTTATTTATGCACATCGACTCGTACACAAGCAGGGGAAGTGCGACAGCTCAAGGTGAGGTGAAGCACATGCGTAGGCTTCCGATCAAAGCTCAGCGCCCAGTCAACGGCCGAGTCAGAGACAGAGGCAGCAACGAACGCACAGACCGAGGAACAGACAGACCAACCGATGGACCACTGGAGAGATCAGTGGACGGACCAATGGAAGGACAGACTGACGCCTAGCCGACAGACAGACATTTGGACAGAGGTTGGATCGAAAACTAACAGGTCGCTTCGTCGGACAAACATGAGTGAGGAAATTCGCCTCCCCTTCGTCCCTGATGGCGTCGCCGTAAACAGCACATCGACATGTGTGAAAAATATTCATCTTTTAATCTGGAAATGGTTAAAATTTCGCAAGAACTTCATCTCTAATTAAACAAGCGTGTGCAACAACCTCAGAACCCATACGCTCGAGGGAAAATCGAGGTCTTTGCTGGAGCAAAATTTGTTGGCCCACAATTATGTAGAAAACCCACAAAAACATACATGCAAACACATGCATACACGACATATGTGTGTTTTTGTGGCTCCCACCAGCGGTTGGACGGCATCGTGAGACATCAGCTCAATTTAATACTCATCAAATGACTCAGTTGGAGAATAGCCGAACTAAGAAAACAAAATTACACTCCAGAAAAACAACAAACAACGGTGCGACAAAAAAAAAAAAAAAAACAAACAACAACAAATTAATGACGGTTGATCTTTCGTTGAAGTCTTTTGTTTTTTAAGGAAATAAAGTCAATTTCAATCGCATGAGATCATTTCATCGCGATCACCCGCACCCGAGGTGGACAAGTGCTTGGAGAGAAGTCGAAAGCGATGGCCTGTCGAGTGACTTCGAAATACGCGTCGCCACAACAGGTGTTCACTTGTCGATGGAGGATCGTTGCAAATCATTCGCTACTTTTCTCGAGTTGAAACTGAAAGCTACCACCACCACAATCTCAGCGATGCTCACGTAACTCTTGCTGATGGTTCGACAACGCCAACGTCATTCATTCACCTATCAAACCTATCATCCTCTAATTCATTCATTCGTTCGTTGGAAGTTTTCATCTATTCTATGCCTTCTTTGTTGTTTATGGCTTCTGAGATACTGACCCTTGACCGGCGATCGGATCCACCAACTGTGCCCAGCACACGATGACGATGAAGGCGCCGATGACACGATAGCGCAACATAGCGTTACGCTTTGTTAATGAATACACTTCACCTCCCCCTCTCTCTTTCTCTCTTTTTTTCTTTCTGTTGTTTGTGGGATTCACTTTGTTAAGATTTTGGCACTTCTTTGGGCATTCGGAGGGCACTCGATTCCAAGCCACAACCACTTATTATATACACAATATTTAATACTTCTGCGGGTTGTTGTTTTTGTGTTGGACGCCGTCAAGTTGTTTTTTATTTTTATGGTATTGTTGTTGCTAGAATGTGGGCAGTCGTCCGAATAAAACAAGAGTTTAATCGTCCGTCCGTCCGTCAGGCCCAGCTCTTGTTCCAAGCTTTGTTTGGCGCCGTATTGAATACTACAACAACAACAGCAATAGCAATAAAACCAAACAAATAAGAGAAAAATAAAAACAAAACAAAAGCACTACAAAAACACAAATCACATCGACGCGTCGTCAGCCTCAGAGTCTCGGGCTCGTCTTCATCTGCGGCCGCGTTGTTGTCACTCCGTTTCCCGTCGTCAACTGATCTGAGCCAGAGCCACCGAGCTTCGAGCCGCCAAAATCCGGCCTTTGGCTCTCGGCTTTCGGCCAGGTGGCTAGCTTTTCGTTTCCAGTTCGGAGCTTTCAGTAAGCTCGGCTCAAGTTCATGACGTCAGACACAGACAAAGTCTGCGGTTCGTGTTTGCGATTCACGCAGAGCCGAAATCGGGAAATCGATGCAATCTGGCAATATCGTGTGGTTAGACGACCGTTGAATCGAATCGGGGAAAATTTATTTAAAGCCTAAATGTTTGAACCAGATGAACAATTAGGTCACCGTCTAATTGAATTGGAAACAATTAAATGGATTGGGAGGTGTTTCCCGACTCGACGACAGGTCACCCACGCCCCTGCTAGTCATGACCCACCCCAACTTCGGGCGCATGAGAGAATACTGCGAAAGGGTTTGTTTGGGCCACAACTTGCGTCATGCTCTCGCGTGCACTCAGTCAGTCAACTTCAACCTATCGACGATGACGGACGACGGAGGCGAGTCGCCGGAGCAGGATCCGCAGAGGTACTCATTTCACCCAGATTCAACTATCTAGATATTTTCCCTCAACAAAGGTCTCATATATGGAACCGTTTCACCTTTTCGAATCAATTAATTTCGCCACTCTGAAGCTCTTTTCAAGAAGAGTTTTTGCTCCAATTACTGATGATGTCATACCCAAGAACTTGCGCATTGCTAAAGGACGGAGAGCAGAGATACTTACGAATAAATCAGAGATATATAGTATAAAACCGTCCATCCAGAGTTGACGCAGTTGCTAATAAAACCACATCAGACAAACGCAAAAAACTAAAAC
This sequence comes from Coelopa pilipes, assembly GCA_947389925.1. Lineage (NCBI taxonomy): Eukaryota > Metazoa > Arthropoda > Insecta > Diptera > Coelopidae > Coelopa > Coelopa pilipes. The sequence goes on from OX376696.1 coordinate 56,997,922, forward strand.
AAAACAAAAGGAATATAAATACAGAAACTAAATCTGATACTAAAATAAAAACATAACGCAGAACAAAACAATGGAACAGCTGATTAAGATAAATAAACGAAGTACGAGGTAGCGTGAGAGAAAGAGAGAGAGCGCAAGCGTGTTGCATAATGTTCTCTTCCTCTCTCTCTCCCTCTCGATTCATTGGGGAAATTCGCTTACTAGGTTACATTGGCTTTAATTAAGGTACTTAAGAAGGTTCAACAGGTACAACAAATATTGTACAACAAATATGAATTATTTTAGAGGCTCAATATTTAATTAATGTAGTAAGGTTAATTTGTGAAAAGGTTCTCTACAATTTCAATATTTTTAGCTTTTACACCATCGAAGCACCCGGTACCATTCGCTCTAATTCGCGGTATAATGTTGTTGTAAGCCTCCTGCAAGCTAACGAGTCGTGCACGATCGGTGCCCACATCAGCGGCGGAGCCTCCTACAGCGAGGAGCAGGCGGTGGAGGTGGAACCGATGACAATACAAACGCTTGCATTCGACGTAAGTGAAGCCAGAATCTGTTGCTTTTTTAAGAATAACCCATCGATTGCTCTGCAGGTACCCGAGCTTGAAGCAGGCGATTACTTTCTGGAGGTCACCGGCAGTGGCGGGCTGACTTTCAGCGAGAGGATAAAGCTGAACTTCTCGGATAATCGGCCCTTGATCTATATACAACTGGATAAACAAGGCTACAAACGCATGGACAATGTGGACTTCCGGGCATTGTTTCTAGATAACAACACGAGGCCAGCGACGATCAATAAGCCGATCAGAATCGTTATTAAGGTAGTGTGTTTGAAATATTATAGTTTTAAAAAGTTTTTAAGTTAACTGCCATTCTCACTAGCAAAACGAGGACGACATCGTGGCCGAATTCGATGAGATCGAGTTACGCAGTGGTCTTTACACCGGCCAATGGACTATTCCGGATGATGTGCTCTCCGGCATCTACATCATCGAGGTGTTCCTGGGTGATGTGTCAGTCAGCAGCAAGAGCTTTGAGATACTGAACTATGAAGAGCCGAAGTTCGTCGTGATTCTGCGCGGATCACGTAAGGTGCCCTATGAGAAGGAAGTCATCCACATGGCAGTCGAGGCGAGGTGGGAACTCGGTACTATTCTGGACTTACTTCTTGCTAATCGTTACCCGCTTACCCGCCCATGATAGCTACGCCGATGGAACACCGGTGATTGGTCGCTGCACGGTGGCCATCCAGAGCGTCGCTGGCTACTACAACCCGAAGGCGCGTCCGATCGAGAAGTCATTCGACATCAATGGAGCCATGGAGGACATCGTCTTCGACATGAAGAAGGAGCTGTGTGTAGAGCAAGATTTCCACACCGAGGACTTCTTCAGCACGGTGTCATTGGCCGTGAATGTGTCCGTGGAGGAGGCAGATACCGGTACCAAGGAGACACTCACTGACTTGTGGACCATTACCAAGGGAAGCGGCGACGACAAGGAAGATGGCAACAACAACGACCCGAAGTGCTCGCCATGTGGCGGTTGGTTCCCATCTAAGTTGCCACGCGCTGTGGAAGCCCTTGAGAAACCGATCGCCATCGACATCCTGACCGAAGAGTGAGCTAATTATGATCTGGTTTTCCTACGTCATCTTATTCTTCATCTTGCAGGCCTAAGCTCGGAGAACCGCTGAGTTTCGAGGTATCTCTCTACAAGCCGTCGAAGTACTTTGTTTACTTCATCACAGCTCGTGGAAACATCGTTAGGAGCGAGTTAGTGGCGGTGGAGGAGGGCGAGGGTGCTGGTGCTGGTTCTGATGAAGGTAATGCAGAGGAAGGAGAGGGGGGAAGTGGGGAAGGAGATGGTGGGGAAGGAGGTGGTAGTGAAGGAGGTGGTGAAGGTGGTGGCGATGGAGTTGGTGAAGGAAATGATGAAAGAGATGTTAAAGGTGATGGTGTAGAAGAGGGTGATCGAGGAGATGGAGATGGTGATCAAGATAATAAAGGCATTGGCGAGAAGAATGATGAAGAAGACAATCAAATTAATGAAGGAAATGTTGAAAATGGCGAAGGAGAGAGTTGCGTTGAGTTGAATGGGGTTAATGGTGATGGAGGGAACGATGAAGGGAATACCGATAGAAATAACGAAGAGGCTAAGGAATATGGTAGTGAGAAATATATTGGTGAAATGGATGATGATGAAGATGACGGCGAAAAGGTTTTTGAAATGACCAACAAGGTTGGAAAAACTACGAAACCTGCTGTCAGCCATACCATAACCTTCGACACAAGTTTTGAGCTGGTGCCGCGAGCCTTCATCCTGGCCTACTATATCTATGACGGCGAGCTCTTCTTCGAGGAAATCGGAGTAAACTTGCAGAAAGAATTCGAAAATACCGTAAGATGTCTTTTCCTATTTTGGGCAATATTAACTCATTGCTTGTACGTAGCTTGAGGTTGAAGCTCCGCATTCCGGATTCGCTGGCGAGGAGATCGAGCTGCAAATCAAGAGTGATCCCAACTCGCTAGTCGGTCTGATGGCGGTCGATGAGAAATCGATGCTACTCGAGTCGAAGAATGACCTGAGCTCCAGGGTCATCTTCAAGGCGCTGCACAAGGTGCGGAGCCAAACGCCGTGGCTGAATGGGTCCGGAGAGTACCCGGGGCTGATGTCGGGTCTGGTGACATTCACCAATGCCAGGTGGAAAGGATTCATTAAAGGTAAATGGTAGACGAGATGAGACGGTATCTGAAATTTAATATTGGTGATGTCTACCGTAGGAGATGCTGATGGGTGGAACCAACAGATGTCCGATATCGAACATATGCAGCTGGCCAAGGACAATCGTTACTTCGACATCAACCGGAAGAAAAAGGAGGTGCAGCGGAAAATACAAGAGCGCAATCAAACCTTTGGCAACTGGCTGTTCCTGGATGGAGAGATGTAGGTTCAGAAGTTGAATTCCTGACCGGATTCCTTCATTTCCTTGATTTTCATTGCTACAGCGATGACACGGGAAGACTTCTGCTGATGCAGCCACTGCCCAAGAAGCCCACAACCTGGCTGCTTTCGGTCGTATCCGTCAATCCTTCGAGCGGCTTCGCGATGACCCGATGCCCGATTCCGGTCCAGGCCCTCCCGGGAACGGACACGGTGGATGAGCAGCCTGAAGAGGGCGTAGGGGAGGAGGACGAGCCACGGAAGATCGTTTCGCAGACAATAGACTTCGACGTAGATCTCTACGAGCAGCCGGAATACAATAATGTGCTGGAGATTGCGATTCCTGAGGGTCACGAGGCGGTGGCGGTGGAATTCACTGTTTCCACCAACCTGTTCGGACCCACTTTGGCCGAGCTGACCAACTACGCCGGCATTATGTACTGCACCGGGATGCTGCACATGACCACGTTCCTGCCCAACGTGGTGATTCTCGAGCACCTAAAGGTAGGAAAATCCTAAAAACTAATTGAAATACTTATGGTTTCTTCTGTTCGCACCAGAGCCTGGATCAACTGGAGTCCGAGTTGGCAGTCAGCATCATTGGGCGCTTCGAAGAGGCCATGCGTCGTCAACTGGCCGAGCGTCGTGACGATGGCGGCTTTCCCTGGTTCGGATGTGACGAGGCGTCCAGTCCGCATGTCACCGCCCTGGTGATCGCCGCCTTCCAGCGGGTGTCCCAGTTCGTTCCGGTGGAGGCGAGCGTTATAACCGACGGCCTCAACTACTTGGCCTCGCAGCAGACCCACAATGGCGACTTCTTCAGGGAGTCCACACCCTATCGCTATCCCTTCCAGCCCGACGTGGGCGTCGGACTTACCGCGACCATCCTGCTGACCTTCCTCCAGAACGACGTAGGCAAAGCAATTCTGTTATTATCTATCTTATAGTGTCCGCCACTCGATCTCTTTAGGAGAACATGGACATATACCGATCGACCATTGATCGTGCCTGTGACTACATCCTGACCCAGCTGGAGGCCACCAAGTGTCGCTACGACCTCGCTGTCGCCTTCTATGCCCTACAGTTGCTACAGCATCCCGGCGCCGACGATTTAAAGGAGCGCATCCTCGATGCTGCCTCCACCGATGCCGACCAGACGGTCAAGTGGTGGACCTACTTCGACGCTACCAACGGACTCGATCCTCACTACAATCCTCCGGCCAGCAACTTGGAAGTGACATCGTTCATGTTGCTGGGTCTGCTCGAAACCGAGCCGATTGAGATTCTCGTACCGATCGTTAAGTGGCTGATGCCGTACGGCCAGAAGTTGGGCCAGAACCACTTTAGCTCGGAGTCGATGGACTGCGCCATCAGCCTGGATGCAGTTCTGAAATTCGCCCGTAAAAGCAATGCGACCTCTGGTGTGACCGAGGTGATCTACAAAGCCACGGTAGGAGCTGGTGGTGACGACGACGATGGCGAGGAAAATATGCAGACGTACGAGGGAATGATTTTAGTGGACCCGTCGAATGCATCCGTCATAAAAACGCACTTGGTAGGTTTGCAAAACAATTAGTTACTTTCATGATTACGATATATCTGATATCATCACTCGGTTTCTCTCTTGGTAGCTCCCGAAGCACACGTCGAAGTTGGAGTTTTCCACCACGAGCAAGGGCTCCTTCAAGGGCAACCTAACCTACCGCTTCGAGGAACCATAGGGCACCCGTTCCTATCGCTAGGTGATGCAACGTAGACTAGAAATGCTATATCGCACTTAGATTCTTAACAATGTGATAGTAAACAAACAGATTTTTATTGGAAATAAATGTATTTTTGCTTTAAATGTGATGACAAAATTTATTCAGAATCGTTTGAATGAATGATAAAATAATCGTTTGAAGGCCCAAAAACTATTCGTGTGCAAGGGTTTTCCAAAGGAAGACAACGTTTGGGTACACAACCCGCCGAGTGAGATAGAATCTACCATCAACTCTTATCTTGACTACGATGAGTTCTTAGAATCCTATGTAAATACCGGAATGTTTGGAAAAAAATCACACAAAAGTCTCATCTCAACAACCATACCAGCTAAAGGGAGAGAGAGAGCGACAGGGAGCGAGAGGGAGGGCGAACAAACAAACAAATAATCGAACGATAGACACGTCGTGTGTTAATGATAGCAACTACAGTGAAAAACACAATTTAAAACCAATGTCCACGGTACAAATTAACAAAGAGGGAGAGAAAGAGAGAGAGAGAGAGACAATTGGAGAGCCGAGTACAGAAAGATAGACCGAGGGATAGAGAACGATGCTAGCGGCAGTTACGTCACCGCCATGGAGGTATTTCCAATAAACCGGCATTCAGACCACACTGGAATGGAAATGGAAACGAGCGTCAACAACAACAGTGCGCAAAAGCAATAACAAAGGTATTAACAACAACAAAAATGAGACCAACAGTAGCAACAACAATAGTAACAAAAACAACCGGCCAGAGCGCGTCGTTGGACAGAACGATGCGATGCGACGCCGATCGATTGGAGTCGTTTCGAGTCGAGACGAGTCAAGTCGAGTCGAGTGGGATCGAATCAACAAATAGTCTCAGCCAACGAAGCCCAGATCATTCACAGTCCAACTGTGGGCGCGATCAGTTGGTCAAGTTTACAAGGAAAAAGTTTTTGACTTTTTCATCCCTAGTTGTTTTGTTTATTTTTAGTTTTTTGTTTTCGATTGTTCCAAGTGTACTAAAGTGAAGTGTGGAGAAAGAGCGATATTTAAATTTTAGTCAATACACTACGTTTCCACAAAGATGTCGCGAAATCTGTGTTTCGCTTTGTGTCTTGTACAAATCGTGATCTTTGTGCATGCAACTGGGTTAGTATCTCGAAATTTATGCCAACATCTGTATCTTGCCATTGTCTTCTGAATCTGACTGAGATCGACTGGCTTTCGTCGATCTTGACTTGTCGTGTTTTTGACGACCGAAAATATCAAGATGAATAATGTATTTATTGTTTACTCAAATGTTCACATCTTCATGTGAAATTTGCACAACGATGAATAGTTGATTGGATCGACTGATGGATGGACGGATGGATGTTTCGATGGATGTTTGTTGATTAGTTTGGATAGAATCGTATGTGCTTGGAAAAATATCGCAAGTTCTCGGTGGCTCTTGGCACGATCAGGTTCTTGCTGTTGAGGTGCCCCGCTGATGCCCTCGTTTGATCACTTCACATTTGGCGGATAATTGAAGCCGAATGAATAGCTAGAACATTAATTACTTTCTAGTTTCAAGTGATAATCACCTTACACTCGAGTTCTACTATTTCTACCGTTTCTCTACAATTTAAAATATTAATGACTTAATTATTCATGATCATTAAACGCAAAAATCTTCAAGTTGTCTCATAAGAGCACACGCGAGAAATCTTGTCGGTGAATGGAACCTCAAGTTCAAGGGTATTCTCTCAACACTCATTAGTTTTCGTCATCTGCTCTGAATTTAGAACGTTTTCTAATTCACATTAGAACGGAGATAAATCACTATTAAACTTTCATCGGGCAGCAGCCGGTTTCGTTAAATCGAAGAACAAAAACAAAATTAAATTTAATTAAATTATATACAAACAATCCCTCGTATACGTTAGTCACTAATCCATATGGAAATTTTATGAGAGATTATTAAAATCTATTCAGGTACGAAAGTCTATTGTCTCTTTTCCGCTGTCAATTAATTTTTATTTTAACATGAGTATAAAAATGAATTTCACTCATTTGTGTTTTCCTTTTTTTTTTATTTTTGTGCCGAGGCTATACTCCGAGGAAACACCGCTATAGCCGTTTATACACGTCTATCATGTAACAAGGACAGTCAATGAAATAATTTTAATTTCCCTAAACCTTTCTCTCAGTGCCACCTGAGAACTGATAGCAAAAACTATTTAAATGAATGTTTATAAATATTCATCAACGCAAATATTGTGTAATTTTTTCAAATATCAATACCGGTTTCTGTATACATATTTTGTACTCATATTTTTGCCATTGTGCTACTGTAAGAGTATAGTGTTCTTTTTTACTTCTCTCTTATAACAGAAATCCTGTTAATAATGTTATTTCGTGTTCATAGGCAACACGAAATCGGAATTGTTTTGTTGTCGCCATCAGGCTTTATTCTCGATAAGTACTGCATCCTCCAGAAGTATAAAATTACAGGTTTCCCAGCTAATTGTTGGCTAATTGTTGGCCGCGAGTTTAGTGGTCAGTTAACATCGGTCAACTAGCTCGGTTGGCAATCACGAAGTTATCACTATCTCAGCGGGGTCTCAACGGGTCGCCTATAGGAGAGAGTGATAGATAGCAACGATCCCAAATAAAGGTAGATAATTAAAAATGCTAATGAGACTAATAGGAGAAATCACGATAAGGGATGATTTACACAATCGCCATCTGGCTATCAAATAATATGCTAAATTTATAGTACATCTGATTTCCGATACAGAATTAATAATTAAAAACTCACGGCTATGGAGTTGTGGACGTGCTCCATGGACAATGGTTGTCATTATATAGAACGTTATTCAACGATATACCGTTAAACCAGCAATCATTTCCTATGACTTTCATGTGAAACATGTTAATTGCACGGCCCCTTTTATGATCTCATTTAGGGGCCATTGACAATTACTTGTTCGCCTTGTGGCATCAGGAAATACAACAACAAATTTCAGTCTAATAATAACAAAAAATACAACATCCTATTTAAACGAACCCAATCATTTCACACAATTTAATAAGAAAAAAAAAACCTGTTCCTAACGGGGGAATTCCCTAGGCTAAATACAAGTATTTGGCAAAAATCACTCTGTCAATAACGTTCTGACGTCAAAACAATGGTGCAACAATGGCAATAATAGTAGGGTTGGCCAATAGGATCGGTGAACCCGGGGATGACGGGTCTCACAAGGAGTCTTCGCCCAACCCGTGGCACTCTTTTTCGGCCCGAACATTTAGTAGGGTGCTGGTAGTGCTGATGGCCTCTTCAAATCGTATTTTTTTATATTGTTTTTTTTTTTTTTCAATTCACTTTGCTACCTCGTTGAGCGCTTCGATTTAATGAATGCAAATGGAAATAATTTGTCGAAAACAATTGTAAGGTGAAGTTCAATTCAAAGCTATTAAGTTACCAGAATCGATGTGGCCTGATGTGTTTGTTGGGTTTTCGTGCCTCTTTTCCCTACGCGTTTATGTTTTTCTGTTTTTATTACTTATTTAAATTTGAGTTGTACACGGCGTTTTTATTTTATTAGCTCAACGCAAAGAAAGACAAAAACTATAAAACACAAGGTAGTGGGAGAATGAGCGAAATACTCAAATTGATAATTTGTAGTCGGCAACTAAAAAACGAAGCTCATCATATTTTAGCAACAATAAATCAAGGTTGAGTGTTAATAGGTGGAATGAGAAATACGGCTTTCTGGGTATTTTTTAGGTTAACTTGGGAACGACAGCTGCGAAAATATATCAGGAAGGCAATTTAACAATTCAGTTGCTGGAACAGATACAAATACTGATAATATTTTATTATATATTATATATTTTCTACTATGGCGTATTTCCGATCCCAATTCATGGTTAAAAAACGAATAATGAACCATTTTCTCTGGCTTTATTTTAAATTCAATCTGCTTTGTACAAGACTACTTGTAAAGACTCTCAATATTTCACTTACTTACTACTTATATGATCCAATTTGAGACCAAAACCAGTCGTTTTATTTAAATAAATTAATCTTCGCTCGGTCGAAGGTTATCAGCAATCTTTTGCCGGTCGCTCCAGAGGGGGCCGAGGAAAATATAGTCGCTATCACGGTTCGCTAGGTGTGGACAAAGGTGGGATTCGAGTTGCACATCTGATCCGAAAGTAAAATCACCATGAGTAAAGCTCTCGCAATCTGATCAAGTTTCCTGCTGTTACCTCATTTGCCTTGAGGTTTTACTAGTACTTATGCGGAACACAAAAACGATCGGAAGAGCCCACTTGAACCAGACGTCAGGTGAAGTGGGGTGGGGTGAGGCAGGAGAGTTGAGGTGTTGGGGGTCATCGGGAGGCGACGAGAGACTAGAATAAATAATGTCAGCCTTTGATTAGTCACCGAAATCACGTCATGGCGATGGTTGTATGTTGTACTATAATGAATATAAATTTCTTCAAATTAACATTATGGCGCTTCTGGTGGGGATTCCCCTCTGAATTGAATGACTGACGAACAACGTGCCTCCACGATAATCAGAATAAATCGAATACAATCGTAGTATATAATTAGCAAATGCAATACTTTACTATATATAGCTGGGTTGATTATAGCTTGATTGATTATTTTCTTACCTCTCCACAGTCTCTACTCCGTTGTAGGGCCGGGAACGATCCGATCGAATTACAAATACAACGTCGCCGTCTCCGTGCACAAGGCCGAGGGACTATGTAAAATCGAGGTCGGCATCACCGGACCCTCTTTTAATGAGACAAAAACCATCGATGTACAACCGATGAGCACAGAGAATGTGGAATTCGCGGTGCCAAAACTGAAGGATGGTGACTACAATTTGACAGCGAAGGGTCTGGAGGGCATCACCTTCGAGAACTCGACCAAGTTGAACTACGCCGACTACAAGCCCTCTACGTTCGTCCAGACGGACAAGGCCACTTACAAGCCGGGCGATTTAGTCCAGTTCCGCGTGCTGTTCCTCGACGAGAACACTAGGCCGGCGAAGATCGAAAAGCCCATCACCATCCTGATCAACGTGAGTGGCCGTAGAATTCCCTAAAGTCATGATGTGATTGTATTGGTTTCCCTTAGGACGGAGCCCAGAACCGCATCAAACAGCTAAAGGATGTCGAGCTGACCAAGGGCGTGTACACCGGCAAGTTCCAGCTGTCGGATCAGCCCGTGCTGGGCAACTGGAACCTCGAGGTGCTCGTGGACGGCGAGACTGCGGAGACGAAGAGCTTCGAGGTAGCCAAGTACGTGTTGCCCAAGTTCGAGGTGAGCGTCGACACCGCCAAGGATGTGGCCATTCCCGACGGCATCATCAAGGTCACCGTTCGCTCCAAGTAAGTTCACCATCCAACTTGAAGCCCTACTTTTTGCCACAAATTCCCGATTCTACGATTTCAGATACACCTACGGCAAGTCGGTCAAGGGTAAGGCCACCGTGTCGATCAAGCCCACCTACCACTACTACGGCAACTCCGACGACAAGCTAGAAGCCCAGAAGACCATCGACGTCGACGGCAAGGGCCATGTGGAGTTCGATTTGAGGAAGGACCTGCGCATCTCGCAGGACCACTCGTACGTGCCGCCACTGAAGATTCTCGCCGTGATGGAGGAGGAGCTGACCGGCAACAAGCAGAACTCAACGGCCACGGTCACCCTGCACACGGAGCGCTACCGCATCCAGGGTATCGACGCGCCCTATACGTACCACCCAGGCAAGACCGTCAAATTCACCGTCGTCGTGAAGAAGCTGGACAATACTCCGGTGCAGGACACCAAGAGCCCCGTAAAGTTGATCGTGGATCCGCCCAGAAACTACTTCTATCGCGGCATTGTCGATGGACCGCTCGGCCCCAGACCGAGCAGCAGCACGACCAAAAAGCCGGAAGAGCCCAAAGATGAGTCACTGGAGTTTACCAGTTACTTGGACGAACACGGCATGGCCAGCTTCGAGTTCATACTGCCGCCGACGAACCACTCTTTCTACTCAGTCAAGGTCAGCTTCCAGGACACAACCACCTACCTGTCCTCCCTTTCGAAATTTGTGGCCGCCGAGGAACCCAAGGAGTTGCTGAAAGTGAATGTTAACACAGAAAAGTGAGATTTTTAAACTGATTTTTGAATTTGGCTCTGGATTTTAATTGGTTCTGAATTCAAACTGATTTTGGTTTCATCATAGACCCCGACTTGGCAAAGACATCTCCGTCGAGGTCAAGTCGAGCGAGCCCCTCAAGTACTTCGTCTACACCGTAGTCGCACGCGGAAACATTCTCAAGTCCGAGCACGTAGACGTCCCCGAGAACCGTAAGTCGCACATCCTTAAGATCACACCCACCTTCGAGATGGTACCGCGAGCCACCATCTACGTTCACTTCGTCCACGACAACAACCTGCGCTTCATCGAGGAGAACATTAATTTCGAGAAGGAATTCGAGAACTCGGTGAGTGTCCACGTCGTACGAGAGAACAATCGATGTGATCCATGAATTGAAACCATTTATCATCGGTAGATTGACATTTCGACGGCTGCACAGGCGAAGCCCGGTGAGGATGTTCAACTGAAGATCTCGACAGATCCCGAGTCTTTCGTCGGCCTGCTCGGAGTCGATCAAAGCGTTCTGCTGCTGAAGTCTGGCAACGATCTCAGCAAGGACGCCATCTTCAATAGCCTGAACTCGTTCAGCACCAGCACGCCTTGGATGCGAGGCTACGGACACTACCCAGGCCAAATGGCCGGCTTGGTGACCATGACCAATGCTAATTATCCATACAACGATGGTAAGTAATCATAGTAGTAGCAGTAGTAGTTCAACATATAAATACAACAGAGACAACACTGACGACACCTTTTACCCATTGTCGGCCCCTGGGAAATGCAGAGAACGTCAAGTCAATCAAAAAATTCTAAATAATACAAAGGAAATGAAATCTCCCCCCTTCCCCTATAACTCATACTAAATACTGAATCTCTAATCAAACCCACCTCCTCTAAAGACCTGCCAGAGCCCCTTGAGCTTGTCTATGACGAGCCAGTCTACTACGCCGGCGTCCCGGAGGCTGTGAACAAACGCGTCCAAGTGGCTGAGTCGTCGGCCGCTGGACCCAGAGTGCGACAAGAGTTCCCCGAAACCTGGAGCTGGCATTCGGTGGATAGGTTCGTTGCGTTCCAACTTCCTCAACTCTATCAGAGCTGCGAGCCGGAATATCGTTTATTAACCCTCCGCACACAGCAGTGTGCGCACTGGTAACGGTGATGGAAATCGTTATAGCTTCTAACACTGGATCTATGCTTGTGTATGACAACCTAAAATCTAGTTACAATTCCTATTAGGGTTTTCTCTGACTTTTCTAAGAAGGACTGAACGAATTACGGACAACATGACGGTGACCGGGTTCTACGAAAACTCTCTGGTACTTTGAATCCTAACAAAACTTACTATCGCAATAACATCAGGTTAATTCAACTCCCCCACTCCGATCGACTGAGACACTTTCCAAGTCCCTATGATTCCTCCGATTAATCCAACTCGAATTCGAATAAATGGATTTCTGTATATTCGTAATCTTGTCCTTTTTGAATGTACTGTATGTATGTGTGTAAATTACAGCGATGAGAGATATATTGAAAACCGATGAAGATTTTGAATATGATTCGGAGAGCTTTGATGAAACCGATTCCATTGATCGTATTGATAGCGTAACATCGGATTCATCGCATTCATCAATGCAAATGTTGAAAGTTCGTCAAGATTTTGCCGAGATTTGGATTTGGCACCACACACAATTGGCATTAATCAATAGGTTAGTTGGAAAGTTCTAAAGACATAAGCAGTAGGTACTGGTACTTACAATGGTACTGGTACTTGTAGCAAACTCCCCTAATCAACCTTACTAATTCCCTATGTAGTTGCATACAATTTTCCAAATTTCTTACAAATTCTAATCATTGTATATTTCGAAGAAGAAAACCAAACTCTGTCGAATATTCAAAATACAATGACGAAGCACGAAGTCGATGTATTTAATCTGTATGTCTGTGATTGTGTGTGTATGGGTACGAGAAAGCTCAAAGCTATCCGAAAATATTGCATGCTTCTTCTACACATGTACGTATACTTATTATATATACAAATAGCTCAAGCATATATCTCCCTAAAGTACGAATAGATGTCGATTATTCGATGTGAACTTTAGTTTCAGTGTTTATCTTTCTCTCTCCTTCTCTTTGTTCTCAGTGGTTGTCTATAGGTTTTCGGATTGGGCGCGAACTGGTCAAAGCATTGATAGGGGCGCTTCCATGGGTCCCCTCGGAGCCTTCGATCGGCCGCAACCGCCTCGGACGGAAACAACGTTCATTGCCCCCACCATACAACGAACAAACTCCCCCTCGGTCACCAGGCCGCAAACCGTAGTGCGCAAAGACTTCGCAGAGACGTGGATATTTGAGAATGTACCGCCATTCAACGGCGAAACGTTAGTCCAGTCAGTCAGTCAGTCCTACATACAGCATGACACAAGCCTCATAGTCTTAGAACAACCCCTCTACTAAACTCATAGTTGACAATGTTGAAACATAATATTTCCCATTTCCACTCGGCTGTGTCCTGGGGACATGACACACGATTTCCCAAAACAAAACCTTACTCATGTTCCATCGAATCGCACTTGCCTGGCAGTCTGTCAATCCGTTAGTCAGTTCACACACTATTCACACTTTGAGTTGTCACCGAATCCTAACACCACTTTGTTCTAATATATTTACCATATATATGCACATAGGTCGCGATCTTTATATAGTTCCGATCATAGCGGATTTCATAACAAATGACGGCTTCCAAATCCAAGCCTATGCGTTGCACTCACAGCAGGTCTATAGCCCAAACCATGGGTTCAAAATTAGGACCCATCTCCAGAAGCGGGTGACATTTAAAGCGCGCAAAGAATTTCCTGAAAGTTGGACATTCGCCGGTTTCGAAAAGTATTATTCAAGAACCAACGATTTTTGTGTCTGTGATGTCCTGTAACTTGTTTGCAAAATATTTTTATTATTATACAGTATAGATATAGTATTAATTAATTTTGATCTCTTGAACAACAAGTATACCCTCACTTTCGGCCACTGTATGGACCGCCTAGGCCTATGGCTGGGCAACCCAGGCCGGAGATATTCTTGCAACGGATGCCAGCAGGGCCTATGGGCTCCCGTCCAATGATGTCCAGCGCGTCGTCGTCGTCACGAATCGAACCGATTGCCACGCGCAAAGAGTTTCCCGAGAATTGGATTTTTAGTGATGAATCAAAGTAAATCAACATATGGAAAATCTTCATGTTTCGCCATCGTCAACTGTTCTCATAGCGGTTTCGGCCAGGAAATGCAATTGCGATACCGTGGTCCATTCATTCATTACTATTTGTTTGATCGCCTTCAGATGTTTCATGTTTCATTAGCAATTTAAATTCACTACACGACACTTGTCAATATTGGTCAATATTAACTCAGATCTTTGGTAGCTTCTAACTTTGTTGGATTATGTTTTGTTTTAGCTAAACTCGTCTACGATTTCCCCTTGTATTTCAAGACAGAGGGGGAAATCGAGCTACCCATGACCTTCGATACATCCCAGAGTGTTCGCAGTGACTTCTCCGAAATTTGGATATATCTGAATAATGAGCAGTAATTCTTGGATTTCCTACTCAAAATTTTATCGATATTGGTTATGGCGTAATTAGGATAGATCTCTATTTTTTTTTTTTTTTGTTTTTTTTTTTGGTTTTATTTCTGCTCTTTCTTATTTTACTCTCTTTCTGTTGCTTTTATCGATCACGCTCTTTTAACTTGTTGATCGATGTAGTTTTGAGATGTATGGGACCGTCCCTTGGACATCATGTGCGTTATATTCCAATGTATACATAACTGTACCGTTATCTATTCTGAAGCTGCGACCCTAGTGTATTTCACACCGGATCCGTTTCCCGAAGAGGAGCTTATCGTGCGAGAGATTGAGAATATCGATGAGGATATAAATGATGTTGTGGAACAGTGGGTTTTAGACTTAGTGTACTTTGCAGAGCATCTTCATAGGAGGCCAGAAGTCCCAAAGGTTCACAACGATTACGTTCACGCATGGTCATGCATTGACGTTATAATGTAAATGTTTATCCAAGTACATACACACATTCCTACCAACATACATAAGCAAAGAACGTAAGCTTTTTGCTTTAGACTTTCGTTACAATTGACTTAACTTTCGGTCAAGCTTTGTATGGGACTTTGCAAAATGTTCTTGAAATAATTTCTTTCTCTTTTCGATTTGATGACTAAAGAAAATTTCATATTCTCTATTCTCTTTCTCTACACTGCTTCCATCGACTCTGCGGGAGCTTTGCTCATGTTTCTTCCTGACCGCCATCCATCCATCAATCCACTTCTAGACATATTCGCGGAGAGTTACCGGGAGTACGATTTAGCTTTTGACGAACTATCCGTGGAGCTGCATCCTCATATATCACAGCAGTTGGGTGGATCTTTGGCAAGTGATTCGCCCTCGGTCCGAAAAGATTTTGCCGAGATTTGGATTTTCACTAACAACAACAAGTACGAAATATCTATTAATATGTGGGAATTACTTTATATCGTTTGTCTGCACGTACTAATTCACATATAGTACGTGCAGCAGTCGATGTGTGTTTTGTCTGTACGTTCGTTGCTTTCGTGAAAACATTTAACAAAATAGTTATTTGCAACTACAGTCTAGTTGTCAGGATAGAATCCTACTTGTAGTCATTACAGCAATTTGGGGATTATTTCTGGAAGCTTCCCGCGCGTCCCCTACTACCACGCACACCCACAAACCAACACACGCTCACACAGTTCACACTTCACTTCCACATCTTGTAATCACTTATGAACTTCTCTCCAGATTTTATATTGATGCCGCAATTTAGTTTCGCAAACGGATTCGGAGGTGGTATTCCCGGTGTAGCTTTCGCCGCTGCTGCTCCCCAACCAGGATCCTTCGGAGGTTTAGGCGGTGCCCCCACAGCTGACAATGCTGAACCGCCACGAATACGCCAAGAATTCCCCGAAAATTGGATATACGACGACGTAGAAAAGTACATATGAGCATTTCTTCGAAGTGTGACAGTAGTTCTGCTAGTAGAACATATCAGTGTTTGACCCCATAGTGTTTGGCCCCTCGTGTTCGGATCGAACCATACGTTCATCACCCTATAAATACATATCCATCCATATATTATGATACCAAATATTCCCATTTAAGATCTATCTCACGAATAGCTTACGCTTCATTATTCTCATCAACTCTTTTTCGGAAGTCTCCGTATCTCTGAAGCCGGCATCGGGTAGTTATAGTGTTATTCCGATAAAAGGCGCCTCGGGCTCGAAATGTTCCGCCGACAATTATATAACACCAACAACGATAGCACCGGTAACAACAATTCCATCAACAACCTTGAAAGCTCGCACCGATTTCATCGACACTTGGACTTTCACGACTTGGGAGGCGTATGAGAAGATTTCTAATTACTTGTTCTCCATGTTGTTTTTGTCGGCTTCTACCAGACGCCCAATTTCCATACATGTATTGCAGATGTCCATGTATACATATATGTCTGCTTCTCGCTTCGGATCCTTCCTCACAGTGTGTTCTTGCCTCGATCCATTGTTGCCTAACAACAACTTTTTTCCTTTTTTCCTCTTTTATTTCTTATCTTCCTCTAACTACTCTTTATCCCTGTAAACATATGTATCGCTTTCTCTATGTCTATCCATTGCTTCTTCGTTTTATCCGCTTTCAGACAGGATTTCCTACTTGGATTTAGAGAGGGTGACCCCAGTATTGTACTCCACCACTCCGGTCTACACCTCTACCTCCCCCAGCACCATAATGGTTCGGCCGAGCTCTATGGGTGCAATTACGCCCACACTGCGCAAAGCTTTTCCCGATAGCTGGCTCTTTGTCGATTCCCACATGTAAATAGAATAGATTTCTCTTCCCGTCTTCCACCAACTCCACGCCTTCGTATTGGTGCATTTTGATTCTTTGATTTGTGGTCATAATTTGAAAATTGCAAAAGCTTCATAGTCGTATGAACATCTCAGTTTCAAATAACAAAATCTAGAAGGAAAACAAGTTTTAATTTCTTTTCGACTTCCAGTGCGAAGGAAACTCAAGAAGAAGATCAACATCATAAAAAAAAATTTAAATGCTGATATTGGTACAGAGCTCAACAGTGTTCGTAGTGAATTCCCAGAGAACTGGATATGGTTGGATCAGAATTTCAAGAAGTAATTCAGAGTCCTCCCATCCTCTTTCCCTTCCATTCTATTCCGTTTCGTATGCATACAAAGCACGATTTACAGTCAAACCGATCAAAACCGATGTCTACAACTCTGGGTGATATTTCTTTGAATTTTATCGACTCCAACAGTGGAGGAAATCTATCTGCCCCGGAATTGGATTTTTTTTGACCACAGATCAGAGTTATATGAAAAATTGCTGCAATCATTTCAATCACGTGTAATACACAATTGAGCTTAATGTTAATTTGCATGCTTGTCTTTGAAATTATTCACTTTCGTTTCTTCAACATTCTATGTATATTCATTTGCATCATCGCTATCACTATCGAAACTAACCACTATGGTAACATGGTAACTGCATATTTCTAAGTTGTTCCTGTAACGGCATATGTGTGTACATCATTAGTTGCTTCTTGTTTTTGAGCTTGTTCTGTGTCACAAGTCAGTGGCAGTAGCTAAGTGTGTCGAACTAACTAATTTTCTATTTCCATCGTAGCACCGATGAGAATGGCTTCACCTTGAAGAAGAAAATACCGGACACCATCACCTCGTGGGTCATCACCGGCTTCTCGTTGAATCCCAAAACCGGCTTCGCCCTCACCGAAAACCCCACAAAGATTCAGGTCTTCCAGCCGTTCTTCGTCTCGACCAATCTGCCCTACTCTGTGAAGCGCGGTGAGGTCATTGCCATCCCCGTGATCATCTTCAACTACATGGACAAGACACTCGACGCCGAGGTGACCATGGACAACACCGAAAAGGAATACGAATTCACCGAGGCCACCAACGAGGTGGACGTGAACCCCATTGACGAGGTTAAGCGCACCAAGCGCGTCACCATACCCTCAAATACCGGACGCAGTGTATCCTTCATGATACGGCCGAAGCATGTCGGCACCACCACTCTCAAGATCACGGCGACCACGCCCCTGGCTGGCGACAGTATTCACCAGAACTTAAAGGTCGAGCCGGAGGGCGTCACCCAGTACCGCAATCGGGCGTACTTCGTGAATCTCAAGGACGAGACCGAGCACAAAGAGACCGTACCCATTGAAGTACCTTTGGAGGCGGTGCCCGACTCAGACTATATCGAGTTCTCCGTGGTTGGCGACCTGTTGGGCCCGACCATCAAGAACATCGACAAACTGGTCCGCATGCCCTACGGATGCGGCGAGCAGAACATGGTGAACTTTGTTCCGAACATCTTGGTTCTCAAGTACTTGGAAGCGATTGGCCAGCACATGCCATCCGTTGTGGAGAAGGCCAAGAAGTTCCTCGAGATCGGCTACCAGCGCGAGTTGACCTACAAGCACGACGACGGATCGTACAGCGCCTTCGGCAAGAACGACAAGGCCGGCAGCACTTGGCTCACCGCCTACGTGGCTCGGTCTTTCCACCAGGCAGCTCTCTACACCGATATCGATCCCAAGATCCTCGTCGAGGCTCTCGACTTCCTGGCCTCGAAGCAGGCGGAAAACGGAAGCTTTCCCGAGTATGGCAAACTCTTCGACTCGGCACATCAGAACGAACTCGGTCTGACATCCTTCGTCCTGCTGGCCTTCCTCGAGAATTCGGTTAGTTTTCCACTCTCTCCCTCTAACACATAACATATTATTTCTCTGTAATGGAATCGTTAATTGGTTGTTTTAGGAAACGACCCAAAAGTACGAGACCAACATCGCGAAGGGTCTGCAGTTCGTGGTCGAAAATATGGACAAGTCGGATGACCAATACTCGCTGGCCATTGCCGCCTCGGCCTTGCAGCTGGCCAAGAATCCACTGGCCGACAAATTGGTGGCCAAACTGCAGGGCGTTGCCAAGTCAGAGGACGATCGCAAGTGGTGGTCCAAGAATGACGAAAAGTCCGCTTCCAGTGAACTCCAACGGTTCTGGCGTCCACGCAGCAATGATGTAGAGATCACCTCGTACGTCCTGCTTGCTCTCCTCGAGAAGGAGTCTGCCGAGTACGTCCTGCCCATCATCAAGTGGCTCATTTCGCAGCGCAACAGTAACGGCGGCTTCTCCTCCACTCAGGATACGGTGGTCGGCCTGCAGGCTCTGATCAAGTTCGCCCAAAAGACCGGCTCTGGCACCGGTGACATGAAGATCGATTTCACGTCCAGCGGCGCGACCGAGGACAAGGGCTCAATTGCCGTCAATCCGGAGAACGCGTTGGTCCTCCAGACCCATGTGGTGAGTACAGGATCCCCCACTCCTACCCTTATCCCATCGACCACTCACTCACCCGATCCATCTTCGACAGCTTCCGAAGAGCACTCGTCAGGTGGATTTCGTGGCCTCGGGCAAGGGCTCCTCGATGGTGCAGGTCTCCTACCGCTACAACGTCGCCGACAAGGACCAGAAACCAGCCTTCAAGGTGAACACGTCAGTGAAGAGCGGAAACCCGCCCCAGATGCTGGTGGTGGAGGTGTGTGCCGAGTACGTCCAGCCGAGTGGCGAGGACGACAGCAAGAAGGAGTCGAACATGGCCGTGATGGAGATCGCTCTGCCGTCGGGCTTCACCGCCGACGTGGACAGCTTCGGCAAGATTGAGGCTGTGGACCGCGTCAAACGCACCGAGACCAAGAACTCCGACTCCACGGTGATCGTCTACTTCGACAGCCTCCTAGCCGGCGAAATCCAGTGCGTGCCGATCGAGGCGACCAGGACGCACGCGGTGGCCAAGCAGAAGCCGGCGCCGGTGGTCATCTACGACTACTACGATACGGGTCGCAAGGCGACCGAGTATTACGAGGTAAAGACGTCGCTCTGTGATATTTGCGAAGGCGAAGATTGTGGCAAGGACTGCAAGAAGGAATGAAAACTCAAATCCTGGATTAGACGCAGACACGATGTCAACGATGACATCCCAGGATAACTAATTGTTTTTTGTTTTTTAATAAAAAACCACCATTCGATATAAAAATATAATGAACTAGTCTTTATCTTACTTATCCAACAATTTGAGGGCTGAAATATAAAAATTAATAAAATAAATTAATTCTCGAATCAATATAAATTACTTAAAGCTGAGGGATCAATATAATATGATGATAAGTAATATATTAACTTAATAATATAAAAACAATTAAGAAAACAAATGAAAAAAATAAATTCCTTGTTGACCCCGACGTGATTTGAACACGCAACCTTCTGATCTGGAGTCAGACGCGCTACCGTTGCGCCACGGAGTCTCTTAAGCAGTTCAACGAGTGGGTCGATGAGGTTGAGTAAATCAGCTAATCGTGGATTTTTACTTAATCCAGGGAGAAAGAGAGATAGAAGTGGAGAGCGACTGTTGTAGTTGAAGTATAAAAAAAAAAATACAAATACAGGGTGTTTCAAGAATTCAGCACGATATTATGAATAGATGAATACATTTTTCCTTCAATTTGAAAATAAGAGAGCAATCAAGTTCAAGAGTTTTTTGGTTTTAATTGGTTCCACTACTTAGGAATTTACCTCTACGAGTTTCCTCACTCCTCGACGAATGCGAGTTTTATTGTCCTCGTTCGAAGTGGGTTTCGACGATAAGTTCCCGAAACCCAGCCGTTATCGAGCCTCTAATCACCACATTACGCCAGTTAGTCGTGACCTCATGGTTCGCTATAAATATAAAGCGTCTTCCTAGGGCCTTTTAGTTTAATTTCGGAAGTTTAATTGAAAATGAAAACAGTTTGGTTGCTCGCTACGCTTGTGGCCATCACCACGGCTGCCACCATCAACAATTGGCCTGCCGACCCGGTGGGTGGTCAGAAAGTGCGATACGACAATTACAGTGTCTTCCGGTTGAACATCAAGAACAGGACGCAGTTGTCGGTGCTAGAGCTGATAAGAGACCTCTCCGATAGGGTAAGCAGCACTGCTGGGGGTGGTATGCAATGATCGGTGGGTGCAACCTAAACTCGATTCTCCTATGCCTAACAGTACAACATCTGGAAGGAGTACGATGAGGTGGATAAAGATGTCCACGTCATGGTGAAGCCTGAAGAAGACGGGAACTTCAGGGAGCTGATGGAAGTCTACGGCTTCGATATCGAAGTCCTGATACCCGATGTGCAGAAGTAAGTCACGGTACTTATCAATCAGTTAGAGTCTAAATCATTTGTGAAGCAGTTTAATCGAAAATTGGACTATACTCAAGATTATCACGACTATCGGTTGTTCAAAATAGAGTAATTCGAGATATTAAAATAGACCTCATAAATCATTTTGAGTAAAGGGGACCAATTATTTATGATCGATATTAATTGCCGATAACTACCTGCCGTGGCTCAAAATCGTCCATTTTTTCCAGATTGATTGACCAGGAGCAGGCGGAATCTTCGACCAGACAAGCCGATGACACTTCCTTTGATTGGACGCGTTACTATGAGCTGGATGAGATCGAGGCCTGGCTGGATGGTATTCTGGAAGCACATCCCGATGTCACCGAGGGTTTTACCATCGGCCAGTCGTACGAGGGACGCACCATACGCGGTATCAAGATTTCGTACAAAGCTGGTAACCCCGGCATCTTCATTGAGTCGAACATCCATGCCCGCGAGTGGATTACCTCGGCCACGGCCACCTGGTTCATCCACCAGCTTCTCACCTCTACCGATGCCTCCGTGCGCAACATAGCCGAGAACATCGACTGGTACATTATTCCCGTCTTCAATGTCGACGGCTTCGTCTACTCCCACAACACGGTGAGTTCTGTCAAATCCACCATTAGAATCATCATATTCTAATTGACTCCCACTAGGACCGCATGTGGCGTAAGACGCGCCAACCGGCCGAGGGCTCGAGTTGCATTGGCACCGATGCTAACCGCAACTTTGACTCACACTGGATGGCCAACGGAGGAGCCTCGTCTAACCCCTGCTCCGAGACGTATGCCGGCGCCGCGCCCTTCTCCGAACCCGAGGCCAAGGCCTTGTCCGAATACGTGTCTAGTGTCAAGGACAAGATCAACATCTATCTGTCGTTCCACTCGTATGGCCAGTACTTGCTGTCGCCCTATGGTCATACAGCCACCGAATTCCCCGAAAACTATGAGGACATTCTGGTCGTTGGAGGAGCCTTCGCCGATGCCATCCAGGGCCTGACCTACGGCACCAAGTACACCTACGGCTCCACAGCCACCGTTTTATGTATGTTCTTTTAAATAATATTCAATAACCATCTTTTATTTATTTGAGACACAAATAATATTTAATCTCCAATGTAGATGTCGCCTCTGGCTCTACCGTGGATTGGGCCTTCAACACGCAGGACATCAAGCTTGGCTACACCATCGAGTACCGCGACAAGGGTCGCTACGGCTTCGTCCTGCCCCCAGTGCAGATCCTGCCCAACTGTGAGGAACTGATGGTCGGCATGTTAGCTCTGGTGTCCAAGTCCCAGGACCTGGGCTACTTATAGGCTCCCGTCACCCTACCGATTTTATATCTAGGCTCATGATGATGATACGTTTTTATTCCTTTATTTAGTTGATCGCCGAGAAATAAGAGATACATATTTTTGGATTTATTAATGTTTTTGCAAACTATTTCTCGTTAAAATGTCTGATGTAGGACGAGAGCAGGTCATCCATTTTGTAGCCCTGGGTGGTGCTGCAGAGTAACTTCGAGGCTCCGATCATGTTGCCGAAGCGAATGTGAAAGTAGGTGTTGCCCGAGCTCCAGAAGCTCAGCTCCGTGTAGTCGTGCGATTGGAGGATGTCCTGGAAATTAATATACGATCAAACTTGCTGACCTGGTTTCCCATTTTCCAACCTTACCTTGCTTCCGGGATCAATGATGTGAAAGCCATGTCGATTGATCGCAATCAGTATGGTCTCCGGGAAGCTCTGCTGATTGCTCTGCTTCACTAGAAAGAACGTTGACCCGAACGTCGATTGTTGTTCGACGTGTTGCAAGAACGATTGCTTCGCCTGCACTGCATTCATCGGTTGAGCTACCAGTTTCTTCACCTGAAAAATGATGGCCGTCTTCCAATCGCTCGACTTCATCAGCGGGATCACATCGTCGGGCACCACATGTGTCAGGACGTCGTGTATTCGCTGCAGGGGCAACAGCGAGCTTCCATAGTCGGCCACATAGATGAGGGCGGCCATCTGGATGGCCAGGTCCTTGTCCACTTTGTAGTAGCCGTTCAAGTATTTGGGCACCTCCTGCGGGTAGTAGAAAATAATGTCGGCGTTCCGATCCTTGCCGGGCGCCACGTTCAGCCAGAGTTTCTTCATGAAGTACAACTGGTACTGGCAATTGATCTGCGCCTCGGTGGAGCGCGACGGCATGTTCTGTTTGATCCACAACATCAGCTCACTGATGAAATCGAAGATGAACTCCTGCTCCGGTAAGGAATAGGCCTTGTCGCCGATTTTCACAAAGAGACTAAAGCCGTCGCGCGACTTCAGATCTAAGCGCTTTGATATATCCGCTGCCAGGTCGGAGCCTCGTGTGAACGACTGTATCTCGAAGGCCTCCACTGTGCTATCGGGGAAGTAGATCTACGAG
Organism: Coelopa pilipes; assembly: GCA_947389925.1. Lineage (NCBI taxonomy): Eukaryota > Metazoa > Arthropoda > Insecta > Diptera > Coelopidae > Coelopa > Coelopa pilipes. The sequence continues at coordinate 57,021,472 of OX376696.1, forward strand.
ATGAGAGAGAAAATTAATATAATCTTTCGGTCTCGCTAACTAAGCGAACGTATTCTTGAAAACTAGATCCTTGTACCTTGTGATAGATTTGCATGCAGCGATGCTGGATGGCATCCACCTCGATCACGTACGGCGGATGGCGACGAGAGCCATTCGCCAGGGTCCTCTTCACACGCTTCAGGCACTCTGGGGCCAAGACGTGGGTTCGCGTTCGCAGGAACTCCGTCAACTCCTTCAACACCATCGAACCGGGAAACATGACACCCGTTGCCAGCCAGAGCAGATCCCAGCCCCGCTCCTCGCTGTGCTGAATGCGATTGTCGGTCAACTGCTTCATCAACTGACAGAAGAGCTCGTCCCGAAGACTCTCGTCGGTCAGAGCTGGGCCGAAGATCAGATCTGTGTTGACGTCCAGGCGACCGCGCGGAATGTCGCCCATGTACTACAAATAAGGTACATAAATCTCTTGCTCTCTCTCTCCCTATCTAAATCGCAGTTACCTTCATTATCTGGTTGAAGATGGCCACCGCCTTCTCAAATAGAACCTGGTCGTTCTGAAGCTTCCTGAGCAGCGGCGCCTTCAGGAGGTCGCGTGAGTGACGCCACAGATCCTCTGTCTTCGATTTAATGGTGTGCAGTTGCGAATGCGAGACTCGACTCGATCTAGAGCAAATGAAAGGAAGGAATCAGTAGGGTTGAATTAAGTTATATCGGATTAATTGGTCTCCTCAGGACCAGGACTCACGATATGCCCGCTCGGAAGTGCTCGTTGGCGAACGTCTTCAGGGTGTGCATGCGTTGGCGCTGCACGGTGTTGTACTTCGCGGTCTTGTACTTGCTCGACTTCTGGGCGGTGTTGCCGCTTTCCTTGTAGATCTGGATGATTTTCGGCGTCGGCTTGGTCAGTGTGGGAAGGACACAGACGGCCTCGGTGGGAAACTCGCCCGTTTGGCCGTTGCAAATACCACGTGCCCAACGTGTATTCATATCCTGGACATTGGCTCCGGTGACGCCAGCTCCGAATTGTATCAGATCGCCCTTCTGTAGGCACAGTCGACCAGAGGGGGAGATCGCCTCTGTGCGGGCTTCCTTCTCCAGTTCCAGGGCTGAAGTGGTTTCCGGTCGATAGTCCTGCATCGCAATGCCGTACTTAGAGCGCAGACGCAGATTTTTCATCATGTAATTGATCAGATCGGCCACATCCTGCGACTCGTAGCACTTGAACACGAAGTCCTCCTTTTGCACTGTGTCCATGTGGAGCTCATCGATTGTCGAGTTCTCATCGCTGGTCACGTAGATGTTGGCAATTTCCGCATAGGTCAACTCGGCCAGTACTTGCTCGGTCTCGTCGATGAAGTAGGCACCCGTGGAATTCACAGCGATCACGATGTTATCGCTCATCAGCGTAGGACCCGCAGATCGAACGGCCTCGAAGAAACGCGAGAAGAGCATGGGCCACGTGATCTGAGCGTACAAGCAGATGTCCTCCTTAGCGCACTGCTGGGCCACGCGCTTCTGCACATAATCGTTTCCCGCGAACACGTCCCTAATGAGAGTCTCCCAGGACCTGATGGACTTCTCGCCGGCTGCCAGAAGGTCTTTGGGCACATAGTCCGGTATCAGCTTTCGTAGGATCTGTCCGGTAGGAAGGCGATCCTGAGAAGTAGTTATAATGGCAATTATGGATAGTCGAACTCACCACTGGGTCCATCTCTGGGCCATTCTCAGCGTAGTACTCCAGGGCACATAACATGGCGATGTCTTTCTCGGAGCGACATCGGTACTCCCCATAGTTCAGACCCCGTACGATCTACGGGAATGAGTGACGCAGGTGAGAATCCCTTACCAACCTCCCATCCTCAACCGTCGTCATACAGACCTGCTTGTAAATAAGATGCGTGGCCAACTGATCCTGAGACGGGTCGTACCACGTGGTGAACATCTCCTTGCGCAGATACAGTTTCCACGGGGCCTTGCGCTCGTTCTGGCCCTGCTCCTTCGCATACTGCTCACAATTGGATATGGCGTCCAAGATATGCTCGCGTCCATTTCCCAGCGAGAGGATCTTGTCGAAGATCGAGATGACAATCGAGAATCCGAAGTGATCGAGGAGACCCATGTGTTCGGCCAACTGTTGGACAGCCTCTTTGGACGTCGACGCTGAGTCCACCTGCAGCTTCTTAACGTTGCCATCCATGAGGAATATGCTTAGGGTGATGGGAGCCTTGTTTCGTGTGGCCTGCAGTTCCAGCCACGACGGCGGTTGCGTGCGAGCTCCATTCTGAAGATGAAGTTCAGGAGAGGATTTATTGAAGAGTCTGACTATGATGGGCAACCTACCTTGAGGGTGCGATCTAAACGCGTCTCACAGTAGGGTGCGAAAAGCTGTGGCCCCGCGCGTATGAAGCACCTCAGGTAGTCCTGGAAGATTGGACTCGGTGCGAAACAGCCGATGCACAGTGATAGAAGGATCCATCCCTTGGCGAAGGAGGTGCGGTAGGGGTTGTTCGTCAGCTGTTTGCAGATTTGCGACAGAATCTCATCCCTAGGTGAAAGGAGAACGATTAGTGATTAATGAATGTTCCAACCGAGCAAGTGACCCACCTTAGATTGGGCCGAAGAATCCCATGGCCAATGATGAAGTGCAGCTTGTCTAGGTTGCTGCATCGCGTAGCCAAGACCTGCTGGTAGTAAACGATTTCATCGCTGTTGTCCATTGCCTTGCGCAACACATCGGGCAGCTTCGTCTTCCGCTTCAGGGTTTTCCGGATCAGACGCTGGTGATTAGTTTCACCTCCCATGGACGCGAGAGCTTCCTTGAACTCCTTACTCTGGACGGTGCTCTTGCCCAGATTTACCGTTAGACGTTGCATGACACTCACCTTGCCCGCCCTACCATCGCCGTCATCGTTACCCTCGTCGTACTTCGCCTCAGCCATGTCGCCCATGAATCGCAGGATCATGATCCAAATGGCCTGCAGTGCTTTAACTTTAGACATTGAGATTGATGAGTGCAAAGATGGCACTCTCACCTGGGCCGCGATCCCATCCATAGGCAGGTCATGGCTCAGCAGGGACTCCTTCAGGGGTCGCTTGCTGTACTGACTCGTAGCGCTCGAGTTAAAGTAGGTCGCCGCAAATTTTGCGAAGCTGTACTCGGAGGTGTCCAAGCTCGAGCGCTGGACCTTGGGCATGCGAATTGTCCCTCCCTTCGCGACAGCATTTCGGAGGGCCTAGAAATATGGAGAGAGCATTGAAATCACACTCTTCACATTGCACTTTATCCTCACTTTTCCCACAAAAACACTCCTCCAAGTCGTATATATTTATGTATGTGAAAACAAAAAAATTTGTTTATTCACGAAACCCTGACTTATCTTTAGGGACTTCCCGTTATGTATATTTATTATTCGCGCCTGATACGTTATAATCTCCTAATCAAATACCAGAAGGCTTTTCACTAGAAGCTTGTGTCTCAGTAAATAACTCATTTATAATGCAAGATATGGCATATCTATGATTCTGTACATTTTTTTAATTACCATTTCAATACCGTCGGTTTGCCGTCGATAAGAATATGAAAGGTGAAATAATTTTCTGTTAAGACTGGGTCTATGCTCAACTCAACGAGATCTGCGACGGTTAGTAATCGTTGGGCATTCGATGGGAATAGACCAAAACATATCGGTAAGAACGACATATGAGTAAGGAGACTTGGTAAGGAAACAATTTTATGATAAAATAAACATTAAATGAAAAGATCCGTGTTTTATTTCGAGCTCTCGAAAGGCCAAGTACTTTTCTCCAAAAGATTATATAGTATATATATATATATATATAGTATACTGCTGTTATGAACTTGTATTATTATGCTGACAAAGAGTGTGAACCTTTGGATCTATAATAGATGAACTCTTTCAGTGGTTTGTATGGTATCAGTAATCTTTGGGATACAATGTGGATGACCATCTCCGATATTATATTATAAAAGTGTGTAAATCACATATGAACGGGGTTAAGCAATGGTAGGTCCACAACCAATATTACAACCACAATGAAAAATGAGCCGTTACCACAAGTTATGGAGGAACAGGAATACAAATGGAAATATTGCAAAACATTTTTACCCATACGAAAGCATGATCCCAATACCATTAGGAGAAAAGCGTACATATTATAATTTGGTGATTGTTATTGTGAATTTTTTTTTATTATCAAACATTTCAATGTTCGACATGAAGTCATTTAGATTTCTGATTATTCAAATACTTTGCAAAAATACAAAATTTACTTATGAATATACATACATACAAATTACATATATATTACTGTATATAATAATATATTTACAAACTATAATGTAGTTAAGGGTATTTACACAATGCTTCTTCTGGATGAACAAAAGATTTACTAGTTTATTAAACGACTTATTAATGGGAATCTTCTCTTGCACGAGGGCTTCTCCTCGGAAGATACCCACCTCATTAGCGGTCTCTCCGTGTGAGAACCCGAGCTAACCCTACTGGATCCGGTACTACAACGTTCAAGTGTGCAGAAATCAGATCAGAGTCTAAACTTATCACTGGAGAATTAAGGAATCTATAACGTCAACGTTTTGTGACCAATAAAGACGCGATTTAGTGTTTACATTAGCTACTTAAGTGTCTAAAACTAGTCTAAGGGAGGAGTGTGTGGGTGTCTGTTCACTATAACCGCGTTGCATTCACTGGCTTCGAGGAGCCCTCGTAATAGTTCACCGGCTGTGACAAGAGCTTCGTGGGAACGCGCTTCTTGAGCAGCATTTCCCGCTCGAACATTAACGACTTCTCTTTAACGTTCGAACCCAAGGGACCACTCACATCAGCATCATCCAGGAAGCCGAAAACGTCGTCGACGATCTGCTTCGAGGATTCCACATCGATGATGTTGTTGTTATTATCCTCTGGTCTGTCGGGTTCGTTCACCATGTCGGCCGATCGGCTATAGACGCCGTTCGGTATTGTCAGCGGCGTCGCTGGTACTCCGTCTCGCAATTCGCGCAGACGTCGCTGGTAGTTGACCTCGGCAGAAGTCTTCCAGTTGCGGTCGCCGGCCTGCTTGTAGAGTTTCTCCTCAGACAGACGCAAGGCCTTGATCTCACTGAGGCGCAGGACGCGCGACGCCTCTTTAGCCTTCAGCTGGCGGCGTGTCAGAAAGCCGCGGCAATGGGCCTGTAGGTGAGTCATGCGCCGTCGTAGCACCGTGAAGCTGTGAGTCAGCTGCTGCGACGCAATGCAGGCACCGAGGCGGTGGAAACCGCGCCGCATCACCAGGAAGTTGCGCCGGCACTTGTGACCACGCCACGCCTTCTGGATGGTGACGACGGCCTGACGGTACCGCTGCAGATAGCGACGGAAGAGCACCTTGCGGAAGCCCCTCTGGATAGTGATGATCGACTTGAGGATGATGCGTGAACGCTCCGCCTCCAGGAATGTGTCGTCGATGTCCTTGAGGAAAACCTTCCGGCGACCGAACTGGTAGTCGGAATCGGCTGGCAGCATCTTGCGGCAAATCTCCTCGGCCACTTGGCGACAGTTTATTTTCTGGGCCGACCCGATGACGGGCACGAGTAGGCGGTAGCGCTCGACGAACTCCGGGTAGGTGTGACGGATGGGGTACCCGGCACGGCGGATGCGCGCCGTCTCCATCATGCCTGAGTAGCGAAGTTGCCGCACGCAAAGCTCCTTGTCGAACAGCTGCCGGACAGAATTAAGGTAATCAGTTAATGAAGCATAGGCACAGGATAGAGCTGGAATCTTACCTTCGATCGCTTCTGTTCATTGGGCTTGATGCAGCGGATAAAGAAAGGGTGCGCGGCCGCCAGGGTACGCATCAATAGATCGAGGGAATTGCGGAATTTTAAGGAAAGAGTCAACTGCTTCTTCATCGTGTCGTTGGGCGACTCTGTGGGGAAGATGTCGATGAGGTACTTGTTCGTCGACCGGGCGATCATCTCGCCCAGGTCCATGCTAAAAGAATCGCGGTTCTTTTCGAGGAAGCCGTGCGGGTTGTACATGACGACGCCGGCGTAGTGGCGGATGCCGAACAGAGAGGTCTGCGACGACTTGGGCTTCACGTAGATCGACCGGTTGCCGTGTTGCACGTGCAGCTTCTCCAGCAGCGTCAAGTCGGTGCCTTGAAGCGAAAGAGAGAGAGATGAAGCCATAGTAAGAAGTGGTCCCAATGATACATAGGGCGAATGGCGGCTTACCTTTGGGGAACTTGGACTCCTCATCGATCAGCGACATGATATTCACCGACTTCGTCGCTATAAGATCGAGAATCTCCTGGTTGTCTTGAAACTCGATGTTCTGCCAGTTGATGCCCTCGCTCTGGTACTCGGCCTGTTCCATCTGTAATGATGACGAGTCGCGGATGAAAATCGGCTCTTGAACGCAAACCACCCGAAGAACCTACCTTGAAGATATGTTTTACGAAGAACTGTTGAAGGTTCTCGTTCGCGTAGTTGATGCAGAGCTGCTCGAAGCTGTTATTTTCGAAGTTCTCGAAACCGAAGATGTCCAGGACACCGATCGAGTTCATGGTCTGCCGTCCGCCTGGAACTGACTTGTCGATGGTGTCGTTGATGCGCTTCACGATCCGCACGAAGATGCTGCCGTACAGGGATTTCACGAAGGCGTCGCGTCCCTCGACGGCCGCCTCTTTGGAGAGGCTCGTCACTACACGTTCGCCGTGTACGAAGATCGTCTTCTGTGTGAGAGCATCGGCCAACGCCTGCCGCGTGACTCCTAAGAGGTTTGCCACCTTCGACGCGTTCGGTGTGTCGTTGACCTCAGAAGCGTCCATGTTCTGCACCATCGTCGCGCGGAAGCCCATGTTGCCCAGGTGCAGGATGGCCGCCAGCAGGCTGAAAATGTTCCAGACCTCGTCCGACTTAAAGGACAGGACTTCCATCGCGGACCGTATGTCGGCGAAGTCCTTTGAGTCGCTCTTTCCCTGCAGCGTCGTACAGCCACCCTGTGCCAGATAGTGGTACTTCAGTGGCGAATCCTCGACCAGCTCCAGATGCTTCCGTTCGTCCTTGGTGAGGCCAGCCAGCATGCAATAGAAGATGTGGTAGTTTCGCTCGTCCCGATTCTGCGACACGATGCGCGACTTCTCCAACAGATACTGCTCGATCTTGGCACCCTGTATGACGCCCGCTTCCGTAAACCGGATCTCGATGTACTTCCCGAAGCGCGAGGAGTTGTCGTTCCGGACGGTCTTAGCGTTGCCGAACGCCTCCAGAATTGGGTTCGCCTCGATGATCTGCTGCTCGATCCACGAGTGCTTGCCACTGATCGCGGCCAGATACTGCAGTATCAGCTTCGTGCTCTCCGTCTTCCCCGCACCCGACTCACCGCTGATTACGATGCACTGGTTGGCCGCGTCGCGCTTCATCTCTTGGAATGCGTTATCACTGATTGCGAAGATGTGCGGGGGAAGATCATTAATCTTTTTGTTGCGGTACAGCGATATCTCACGGTTCGTGTAGATCGGCAGCACCTCGTACGGATTGATGGCCACAAGCATCGAGCCTGTGTATGTCTGTGCAAAGGTAAGGAATCATAGGAATAATTACAAACACTTCTTTTGAGATCCGCTTACGTAGATCAGCTTCTTATCGTAGCGAATTTCGAGATTCCTGAGGATCGCGTACTCCTGCAGGTCTCCCAAGGTGATCATGTCATCGACGCCGTGCTGCGACGTCTGGTGCATGGCCTTCACGATGTCGCCTGAGGGCACCCAAAACTGTTTACCGCTGTCATCGCTGACCAGGGTCCGCGTCTTGTCGGTCCGCACCACACGGGCCCCGAAGGGCACTGCGAACTCGCTGGTTGTCGCCTGGGGGTTGACCCAGACGAATTCGCCCTGAAAACGGAACGGAAAGAGACGGTTACACGGATCTTTTAATTACTCAATTGCTTATGTAATAAATTCATTCAGTAGAGTTTTTTTTGTACATTCCATCTTCTTTGTCTATTTTCTTCTTTATCTACTTCTCGCTTTATCTACTTTCTCTCTTTGTCCACAGTGTTGTAATCACTACTAATAATAACAATATTTCACAATACCGTATGGCCAATGATTCACCCTCATGCCGAGAATTCAGAGTAAAAACGGAGCTGACCAGTGGAATCTTTTTGCAGTCTCTAACGTTAACGTGTTTGGTAAACGTCTTTATTGCCACATTGAACTTCGTTTACCAAATAATCTTATCTTCTTCGATAGAATCATTAAATAATTTATATCGAAAGTGTCACGGCAGAAGAACCACAACAACAAACAGCCACAATAAGAAAAATGTTCGCTAACCAAATCATATTGATATCATATTGCTATTGCTTCTTTATCTGTTATATGCAATGTAAATTTTAATTAAATTCTTCAAAACAATCAAATTATAGCATATGAGCGTGAATATGTCCACTAGCCAAATGACCTGATATCACATTGCTATTGATTCTTTATCTGTTATTTGCAATGTAAACTTTGATTAAATTCTTCAAAACAATCAACTGATGGCATATGAGCGTGAATATGTAGTTTACATTAACTGCATCGATTGTATAAATTGTATTGGGGGAATCACCATCAGACTATTATCGATGAACCGATACAATTAGTTGAGGTCCAAAAACTATGTTCAATCATAGGAGGTCGTGATCACGTGTTTTACCTCTATTGCCATAAACTTGATCGACAGACGAATTATTCGCGAAGCTTATCGGGCGACTCCTTTATCGGTTAATATCTCCAGAAATGGAATTGAACTCCCGCCATCAGATGTCCGACACACTGCGAATATTCCCGATAAGTCTGAACATTACTATGCTTCTGGACGGAGCGAGTGACTGACTGACTGACAGTCACTGGGTGTCTGACTGAGTGACTGTATGCCTATCGGTGTGAGTCGTGGAATGACAATGAGTTGCCTTCTATTGATATGGTCAGATTGGAGGAACACTTCGAATGATTGCCGCATTGACTAAAGAGTCGATCGAGTAATTGCACAAAAATTCTACAACAATACTCGAAAAACTTTAAATCGTAGTCTATCTCTGCCTGCAATCTCTTCACACCTATTCAATTACTATTATGAAGTCATTGGCGGCGATCGCTTCCCCAACCATCCCTACCCCTATGCGGTTTATTCGATCCATTCTCCTCCCTGGGGCATGAGCTCATGCTCCCATGAGTAAAAATGACTCTTCTTGTATTGTACAATATATACCTAAAACCACAAGTAAAATAACTAAAAAACGACCATTAACTAAATAATTTCGATGGAAATGAAAAGAAGATACTATAAATTTAGGGAACGAGGAATTTAGTACGAACTTTATCATGAAATTGTCAAATTTATTTATTTCGTGTTTACGACAACTACTCAAGAATGGAATGGAAGAAGATTTAAAACTCATTAAGTATATTGAAAATTATTGCGATAAAGTTCGTGCAATATTTATCAATGAATCAGTTAATAATACGTTGTGTTGGCTAACTTTGAAAATTATTTTTTTTTTTTTCTTCCTCAATATTTCGATAAATTATTAAAAGATCCCTTGTATTGAGAATCCATTTTATGTGTGGTGTGTGAACCAAAGTAACTTATTTCCCAGAGACCTGTTAGAGGCGGCAAAAAGTGTAAACAAAACCCCTAATCTTTAAATTTTCGCCAATACTTAGGCACTATCTTTCCAATTGACTACAGGTATTTTAAGTATGGTTTTTTTATTTTCGCATTTCTGTTCGATAACTTGGGCGCCATGCTGTGGAACCGAAAATACTACATAACATCAAATTTCTGATAGAACATTTTAATTTTATCGTAAAACAACGGCGACAAAACTCACAACACGGTATTATTTGATAAGTTCACGGACTGATGATGCGAGACAGGGAGAACAGAGAAATCCGTTAAAAATGCCACGATTGATTTTATTTCCCTTTCTGTCAATGATTTTTTGTTTTTTGAATTGTATATATTCGACATGCACTTACGTGATCATTTTGAAAATTTGACATTTTATTATAATTGCTTTTTTTACAAATATCGTTTGTATTACAAATCACCAAATCAATTAAATTCAAATCTGTAAATCACATCACTCTACATATATTCCTTTGATTAACCCGATGTTTGTGTGTTCTCGTGGCGTTTTTACAATTAACTTTGGTGTTTTTAGAGTTTTTAATTTATTCGCAATCGCTGGATTTGTACACCTTTCTTTGCCAACGTCCCGTTTATTATTGATTCTCTTTGGCCAGCGTTATGGATGGGACTTCAATTCCTCCGACGACTCCCTGCCTTCCCGAAGAACGTGTGCTCAGTTAATTATCAGTAGGCAGATAAGAACACTTGGAGAAATAAACTCGTTCTTGCATTCGGTGCCTTTAGATTTCCTTTTCTATTTCCAACTCATTTATTTCCAATTTTTTGGCAGAAAATCAGGAAGCCACCACTCGAAAACAGCCTCAACTTAAATCGGCTTTAGGGAGGATTCGACTCATTCCAATGTTCTCGGTATATGTTTATTTTTTTTTTTTTAGTGTAATTGCCACCTTTGAGTGTGGAGAGAGAGACAGAGAGAGTTATAATAGTTAAATGGGGTTCTTATAGGGTAAACGTACCATTCAGATTATTAAAAAGAGTTTCGCCCTGAAAAATTATGTGTTTAGGAGCGAAAGATATTCTTTGAGAAATTTGACCATTCTACACTGTATCCAACTGAAAATACCTAAATTTTGAAGCTGTCACTCTATCGGAATTTTCAATTCATTCTTCGGTTTGTTAACTTTATCTATATTTGAAGATGGAACATCGATTATTCGTGTTCTCCAGACGACCCTCGACGTCCCTCCCACACAGCATTTGGTAATGTGTGTATTTAGTTCTTCTTTTTTTATGCTCTATCTAAGTTTATGTGTTATCGACAAACATTATTAATTATGGAGCATTGTTTGTGCATAGAAAGCTCGGTGGATAGAAAGCCCGCAGGCCGCCCTCCACCACCACCCGCGGTCTGGACGAGTTGACACCCATGATTCATGGGGTGGACACTTCAACGGCCGAAAGAACGCAATAAAGGCCGTGCCCGTAGCTCGCAATTTATCGAGAGCGATTTGTGGAAAACGTCATTTATGCAACTAATCACTGCCCCTGTTCGACCCTTCTCGATAGTTGTTTCACCGGCGGCGACAGGAGGTGGAATGAACGATGGAATGTGCGAAGTGATTCATCAATTTTTGATTTTGCGTTCTATACATTCATTCCATTCATCGAAGCCATTTCACTGAGGTAGGGATAGATATATGTATAAGAAGCGATAGCAATCGAGAAGAAATTATCGCAAAATCGTTTAGAAAGTGTTTTGAAAAAGTTCGCTATAGCTATTTGTCTATTAATCTACCTAGCTATCTGTCTGTCTGGTAGTGGTAGTTACGACAGTCCAGCAAGCAATAAAAAATGTGCGTTATAAAATGTCTTTTATGTCTGTTCCGAAGATAAGATAAGAATAACACCTTCCACCTTCCAGTCAATAATCATCTCAATCGAGCATTTCAAATGTCAACAGGTTCTTGTCGCAGTCGCAGTGTTGAATGAAAGAAATACAACCGCCGAAAATTCTTAGTGCATTTGCATCCCAACTCCAAAAACATCAAGAAGACTATTAGAAATTCCGTTGCCAACAACTTTATAAACAATGTTGTTAACGCAATGTTGTTATCGTTGTTGTCAACATGACAGCCAGGCTGGGCGAAATTCGAACATCGGACGAACCGCAAAAAGCTTTCGTTCGTTCGTTTTCGTTTGATCGATAGTCAAATCGTTTGAATTTGATTTTGTCAGCTCTGTTTTTGTCAGAATAGTTATTGTTGTAGTTGTTATGTGATGATTATATTGAGGATTCGGAAAATTTTAAAATTTTCGTGATTTTCAGATGCAAGCAAATAAATTCAAAGTGCATCATCGATTGTAGAATCCTATATTGTGTTCACATATACCAATTGAAATATATTTTGAAATTTTTTTTATCTCACGTCGACTCCATGGAGGAGCTGAAGGACACCAGTATCCATCACACGGCCCTGAAGCTCGTCACGGCCATCAAGTCCATGAAGAATTATGATTCCCTGTTCAAAACAGTCCAGGTAAGTGACCTTCAGCCTCTCTTACAACAGCAATTTAGTCCGATTGTGTCCCGCCAGAAACTCGTGTGCCAACCCAACGTGGATAAGCAGAACATGCGGCATACCTTGGAGGAGGCCATAAAGAGCGCTGGCATGGAGACGGAGATCCGCAACATCGTGTTCCACTTGGTGCGAGGCTCCCTCAAGACAGAGACCAAGACGCCGCAGTCGGTAGGTGAAGAACAGAATTTTGACATGAAATGTAGAGTATTATAAAAAGGAATCGATTAGAGATACGATTAGGAAATAGTTTAGAATAAAATTAAATGAATATAGACATAAATTAGTTATAATTATATACCAAGCAATATTTTGTTGAAAACCCTAGAACGATTCTCTGGCCTACATGAAGCGCGCCGGAGTGCAGTGGGATCGACGTGTCCGCAAAAGCCTGAACGCCATGTGCAGTGAGCTGAAGATGCCGCTGCAAGGACAGCCACGAGCCCACCAGGATCGCGAGGACTTTCTCGGCAAGTGGGAGGAGTTGAGCAACTACAATATCGGTAACACTGAAGTGATTTCTGGCCCACTAATGGTTTCAGCCAAAGTCCTATTTCAGACCTGGCGAACTATCGACCGGTATACGCTCCCAAGGACCTGTTGGACGTGCTGCTGTCGCTGAAGGGTCCCACAAAGACACAAGAAAATACCGAGTTTGTGTACTCAATGACATTCTTTTACCTTCGAAGATCTCTTTAGAAGTGGGAAATATTCTTAAAGGTTTTCTCTCTTTCACTCTCTTTCAGTCAAATTCCGAAGTGGGAATTCTCACACATCTCACTGCCGGTGAAAAACCTCTTCGATCTGGTAGCCGTTGTCTCAGCATGTTTTTTTGTGTAATAACTGTGTCCATTAATCTCTTTTTGTACTCCAGCGCACACACTTCAATGAGCTGTTGCGCAATGAGAATAACAACGGAGTCTCGGATCTGGGCATTCAATGCCAACGGATCCTGGAGTCGAAGCACGCGCCCCTCTGTCAGCAGATCTTGAAGAAAGGTAACACACCGGCTCCGTTTCGTGGAGCTTTGTGGGCCTATGTCTTGGGAAGTCATCTGAACGAACATGTGAGCATCCTCCGCAAATAGACCCTAGTCCTGGAATGTTTAGTAACAATCGACGGTTGTAGGACATCGAGCATTGGAATCGCTTGAAAACAAATGTTCTCAACACAGATCACATCGTGGATAAGCTCGTCTTCAAGGATATCCAGTTGACGGCCTCCAATGACGATCAGTATTTCGTGTTCGAGGACGTCCTCTACCAGATAATGTTGTGCTTTTCACGCGACAATGAAATCTCCGAGTTAATACAGTTCGAAACGTATCCGGTGAAAGGCAAGCAGTACGAGGGGCCGCCCTCGGGTGTGGTGCCCTTCCATGGCATCTGCATGTTCGGTGAGCGGGATGCATTCGCCGATACGGAGTATTTTATGACTACTTTCTTCGTAGCCGCCCCCTTCTGTTATCTGTACGACTCGCCAATCGATTTATACGCAACCTTTCGTGCCTTTTACATACGCTACTGTCATCGCTTGACGACCATCAATACCCACCCCCAGGTGCATTTCTAATCACTTAAATATTTCAATTATTTATCAACTATTCCCCAGGGAATCGTGAGTCTGTGCCTACTGTTTGAGAAGCTCTTGCAGACCCACGAGCCGCAACTTTGGTCTCATTTCCGTGAATTGCAAATTCAACCGTAAGTATATTGATACTTTTTTGAAATAACAATTCTTCTCACATTCTGTATCTCTTTCTTGTAGCATTCGTGTCATTTTCAAGTGGTTGATGCGTGCATTCAGTGGTCACCTGCCACCCGATCAACTATTGATTCTATGGGACTTGGTGAGAACATTTCAAACTATTTCATTCACTTCTCGTTTCTAACCATACATACTCTTCCATAGATCCTCGGCTTTGACAGCCTTGAAATCTTATCGCTCTTCGCTATCATCGTGCTGAGCTTCCGTAAGGAGAGTCTTATGCAGGTCTCGTCTCTGGACAATATCGAGGCTATCCTGGCCGATCTATCCTCGATCAAAGTGTTGCCCCTCATACAGCTAGCCCTAAGCCGTGATTAAGGGGGTGATGTTTTTTCTAGTAAATTGTAGTAGTTAATTTGATCAAGTGCAATATTTCCTACATGTACCCTTATAGAGGAAAATATAAAATCGAAATAGATAATGGAAAATGGCGAACATTTTTATTAATTGAAGGACAAATCTCATAATTTCTATTTATTTTATTTTTATTTTACGTCTTTATAATAAGATTTATAATAATTTAGTGACTAATACAATATTAAACGGAACAACAACAGTAAACTTTAAACTCTTATACACTTGAAAGTGATTTCATTTTATTTCATTTTTATTATAACTGTTTTGCTGTCACACTGCTTTAGGTTTTACATGTTAAAATACGGTTTAGATTTTGTATTTATTTTAATGACTGCATAAATATTACAATTTTCAAAATTATCCGTTTTATAAACTAATAAAATATGTTCATAAACTTTGTAAATATTTATTAAATGGCCTTCTTATTAATATTGATTTTAAATATATGTATATATTTCTATATGTATATATATGTATTTATGTAATAAATATGTTGAACGTTTAGTTCGGTTTCATTTGTTATATAATTCCTTTTTTAATATCATTTTCCCCTAGCTACATTTTTAAAATCGATTTTTAATTCTTTTAATGGGTTTTTCCATTCCTGTTCGAATATACACGGATATTAATAAAATATACAATAATAAAAGCTTAGTAAATGATCTAATATATTTACGGTTCATTTAGAGTTGTTGGAAAAAAGTTCAGTTTTATCGAAGTTGAGTGTCCCAATCGATCAACAAATTGCTAAAATGTATATCTCATATTGGAATAATCGGAGTTAGTATGTGTTTTGATTGCAAGATATTCTTTGACATTGCTTTTATTTTGATTCAGTTGTGATTTGAGGCTTCTATTGTAATTCATGCGACTACGATATAGTTTTCAAAAGACTCTATGTCGTGAAGGTCTTCAATCCAAGTATCCAAGGGTGTTAGTAAATTTAGTTTTAATTGAAATAATATTCTTCCAATACATTTAGAAGGAAATTATTTACGCCGATCAATAAGGCAACTAATGTACAAATGTAGTCTTTTCATAATGAACAACCATTGACTGCATTAAATATTGCACAACATTAAGCTAATTAATAATGGAGAGCCACAATATTGACTAATAGAAATTGATCATAATGAAATGAATAAACTATATTACTACTATTGAACATTTCTGTAAAACAAATTAAGGACGCTAAAATAAACAATCATTCTTCAGCATTATTATACGAACATTTCAATTAATGGTAATTAACTATATATGATAAAGAATTTAAAGCATTTTCACATTATACTGATATGACGAAAATGTATTCACAACTATATAAATGAATTCAAATTGTTTACAATATTTTTCTCAATAATTTGGCAATATCTCATAGGAAGGAGTCAAAAAAAATTATTTTCCAGAATATAATAGAAATGTTTCTATTTACAAATTAACTAATTACATTATTTAATTGATTCGAACAAACGAATGAAAATAGAAGTAAAAAGTGCGTTCAGTCTTATCACAACACAAAATAAAGAAAAACGAATGATACTAGAATAGGTTTTGATTTTGCATACAGCATTCGTAATTATGGTAACCGACGAGTACGACACACATATTGCAATTATCTGTTAATGACCACTGCGACGTTTATAACGATTGACTAAAAATAGTTAACCAATAGCAAATTTGTTGACTAATTTCTGTTGTATTGTTGTTTCATAAGTTTCAACCTTATGGATTGTTGTTTTCGCCACAGCACTGAATGCAGTCCATGCAATTGTGCTATCTGCTGCCATCGTTCTTCCTATTTATATTCGATGATGTGAGTTGAAGCTGTTAATGGACAAAGTGGAAACATTTAACATGTAACTAGACAAAAACTTTCCGTAGTTTCATGTATGTAGGGTTTGAGTCAGAAATATTAATATACAATGCAAAAATTAAGCAAACAAAAAATTAATAAATAAATACAAAAAATTCCAATTTTTGAACTATATTTTTCAACATAACAATTTAGGAAACGAATTGTGCATTTTTAAATTATAATACAATCTTTATGCCCTTTGCGTACTTTATTCTCCCTAGTAGTTTGATATAATGTCATCTACTCGTAAAAGCCATTAATCTGCGATAATTGAAAGAGCAACTACCTATAAGCTGTGAAAACTCATTTCTATAGAAACAAAAAATGGAGCATAGATAAAAAAAACCCAAAATTCAAAACTGACCTTTTTTCCGAGGATCAGTGTTCGCATTATTTAATTTGATCTTTTGAAAAATAATTAAATCAAATTCAAGAGAAGATTAGGATTTATAAACACCACAAGAAATTTAGATTTAGGATGTGTTAGAATAGTGTTACTATTTATTTTATATGTTATATGTTAAATCATTCAAAAACTCACTTGTAGAGAACGTATTGTATCTAACAGTGCTTTCTTTTCCTCCAACAATATCGTGATATCATCCTGAGCAGCCTTTAGATAATTTCGTAAAACGTCGTTCTCCTGCTTTGTTTTATGTCTGCAAATAATGTGAATTTAGTAGAGTTATGAACGACATAAGACTGGTTTATATTACCGATAGTTCTCTGAGTTTTCCTTGACATTGACTAACTGTCTGCGTAAGTTCTCGTTGTCCAATTTCATTTGCTGCATCACAAGCTGCAGGGATAAAAGTTCCCGGTCACGTTCACGCTCTCGTTTTGGTGGGATAGAGAACGCAGCAGCTGTTTGGTGATTATTTGCACCACTGGCGCTAGACAGGAAAGTATCTGGAAAAATGACACAGATTGTTCCATCAACCCAATTGAAATTATTTTCTAAACTCGACGTACCAATTGGCTGAATATGCAGCACTCCGCTTTTATCACGTCGTATGTGCATGCGGCCGATGGCCAAATTAATGGGCACAGGTCCAGGTGAGGTTATATTGACTGGCGGACGATCTTCTATAAGGTTAATTTTTACATTCTCCAGTGTGATCTGCAAATAATTCATTCAATGAAAACCAAAACAATTGGAGCAACTTAATTTAAGAATTTACATGCACTGGTAGAGGACTCGTGATCTCTTCGTCCTCGGCCAAGTCACCCAGACCAATGACGGTGCTCATCGACAGGTCCAGATTGATGTCCTTGACACGTATGTCGGCGTGATGGGTAAACCAACTAAAAAGAGGGAAGCATTAGAAACCAGAAAACATAGATCACGAGAGCAATTCACCTCTGTATGCTCTTCTTATCCTGCACGGTCCCAACGTCCTTTGGAGGAGTGAATGTCTCCTCGAGCCTTAACTGTACACAAGGTGGAGCCTCGGGGTTGTAGGGAGCCAGATTCCACGCCTTGCAACGGGCGCCAAACTTTGTCTGCAAAATTGTTTCGAAAAATATGGAAAATGAAGAACATCCGAAAAACTCCACACGGTATTGAATAAAACTACACAGCACGTCAAAACAAAACATGCAGCAAAATAATAAAGAAGCTATGGGCCTAAGAGCACATGCGGAAAGCCAACCGACAAAGAAAGCAACATTACTATGATAAGCGGCCAATTTATGTTATTGGTGATAATATAGTGGGCCATGGTGTTGTGTTGTGTTGTGCAGTGATATCGAGCAGTAGCCGCGGAACAACTATAGCGTAAGCAACAGATACAATAAGCATGTTCACACTGATGGTGTTGGTGTTTCGAAGTGGTTCATTTTATTTTTTTTTTTTTTTGGTTTTTCTTAATTTTTGCAATCACAATCAGTACTACGCAATATTTTTTTGGAATGCCTTCACGATTTGATCGCAATTAGCAACTCCATGGGCATCAAACATTTTCCCTCTGGTTCCATGGAAGGAACTTAAATCATTGAAAACAGCCAATTAAAACGTAATTTTAATGAAAACCAAACGAAATTTTTAAAAAGCTCAATAAAAAGCAAAAATAACTTGAAAATCACTAGATATCATTTATCTAGTGGCTTTCAAAATGTAATCAAAGTTGAGCTGCTCCAAAAGGTCTACTACGGAGAGCTTTGAGGACGTAAACCATAACCGAGAAAACAAGCTCCATAATCGTAGACATGCTTTCAAAACTTATAAAGGAAATAAATTAAAGCAAAGGTTTATAGATAACATTAAGAATTGCATTTCTCATTATGTATGAAACATAGTTATCGTAAACTGTCTAGATGTTTATAATTTAAAAGAAGGATTTCATAAAAAACAACTAAAGCGTTGTAATAAATTATACTCGATCTATATGAAACTACTAATGAGACTACGTCGAGGATAACAAAAAAAGGAATATCAACTAATGTAACAATTTCCAGAGATAACAAGAGGTAATCGTATATAATCCAAAACCATTAAATAATAATCCAAACAATACAAAATTATTCGAAACTAATTCAAATTTCTTAAAAGTGTATTAATAATAATCAATAATAATAATAATTTTGCATAATGAAAAGTTTAAAGTAGATACCTTGTTTGCTTGTTGAACATTCTGAGCGTTATATAATTGCGATTGGTTTGAATTTTTTGAGTTCGTTCGAATTTCGAACCGAATTTACGACGTTTGTATATTTTTTGTTGTTGTTGTGGTTTATATTCGGATTAATTTTTTTCGATAAACAAATTTGGATATTAGCGTACATTTAGAATTAATTTATAAAAAAGAGAAAGAGAGAGAGAGAGAAAGGAATAGAGCGAGAGAGAAATAGAGGAACACAAAACAGTTTAAATGCTAAACTGAACGGCGGTGTAAGAATTTACAGAATATAGAAATGTTATTAGTTAATTAAAAATGGAAAACACAATATTCAGATTACGACGTTTATGAAATACATCTATTAGTATTGGTTTGATAAATTTAATGTAAATTTAAAAATATCATATTTATTTTTATTCTTTAAAAGTGAAGAAGATACTAATAGAAATTGAGCTTTAGTAGGAAAGAGAAGGGCATGCAAAAACGTTGATAGCGACACATTACATTTTTTGTTTTTGTTATTCAAAGATTTTAAAATTTTTCCAATTTAAAACAATATTTTCAAACAATAAAGAATGTCGGAAAGCTCATTAGGAATTCGTATTTAATTTGAATGTATTTACATTTTAAATGTTTTAGTAAAAATATAAAAAAAAGAATTAATGAAAAATGGGAATATAGTAAAAAGTTCGAAAGAAACAATAAAAAAGAAACCAAGAAAATGGAGATGAAAATTAATGTCAGTAAATATACCTGCAACTCATCCCAAGGTATCGCGCCACATTCGTCACTGGATATGGCAGCCACCTGCAACCTCAGCGATGATCGGTTGCCCTCGTTCTGACGAATTACCTCAACCGTTGTTAACCTGATTTTGTATGAAATAGGGTATTAATGCGAATGATCATCACAATGATCAACTGAAGAGGACTCACCTGAATGTTGCCATTGAGACAAGATCTCGGCGCCTCCAAGTGCTGCCTTCTGATGGCTCAGATGGAGAAGATAGATTAGTTTTGTAATTGGACTCCTCATAGACTTCACTAGCTACTTCGACGGGAGAGGCTTTCATGTTTGAGTCAGTGTTGAACGGATTCAAGCTGTGATAGAGGCCTTTAAAGCACTTCAACTAAAAATAGTTCAAGGATTCTTAATTACCGAAACATAACATCTATGCAATCCATTGTTTTGTCATCACCCATGACGATGGCAAAATTTTCCGAGTCCGAGCTGATGTCACTTTGAATGGAAAACGTATCACTCGCATCATCAGTCGGACCACCTGACTTTATCGCCGAATCAATTGAGGTCATAAAACTGGAAAATCCCTTTTTCATGGACATCAGACCTTTGAAAATTTTACAGAATTAGTTGTAATTTTACAGTAGCAGAAATACGACCTACCAGAGTTAATCTCTTTGCTTAAACTGGTGGCATCGCTAGTAGAGTTGCGTGTGGAGCGAGTGCTTTTCGAGGACGACGCCCCTGATTGCGAATACACACCCGTATCAGGACGAGAGCCTTGGCTCGTCATCGATGAAGCAACTGTAGGAGTACTTTGTATTTGCACATTGTAACTATAAATAATATAGGGGCACAATAAGAATTGAACTTGATATGAATAAGGTGAAAAACTCACCCATGGGTATTGGGATTGGAAATGTGAATGCCACTATCGAACGGAGGATCGTTTGTTACTGGTGAAGGCGTTTCCACGCTGCCGTAGGTATTATGTTTAACCTGATCAAATGGAGGAGTAGGCCATGTGATATTTGTACCTTTGAATTAATGATAATATCACAGGATTAGCTATCTTATAAAATTATAGTATTAGCTAGTACGTGAATTTGGTTCCCCCATGACCTTGTTTCATTAAGCATTAGATATTTATGTATAACATGCAAAAGTAAAGAATTTCGGAAAAAATGTGTAGATGGATATTTCCCCAGGTGGAGTGTTGAAGTATACTTAATCACTATCTACAACAGACATAAAGATATTTGGAGACTAGGAGAGATAAAGAGGTGTTGAGGAATCACTTGGATTAGAATGTTGTGAAAGAAATAGCTAAGCCCTTCAAATGTACTCGGTGCAGCCAACCATAATTACTTTCGTTTAAATATTCAAAACAAAAATAGAAGTTGGTTATAAAATTACTACTACCCACAACTGTAACATATCGAAAATGAATAGGACGACACATAAGTAAAATTAGTAAAATGAAAGTAATAGTGGTGAAATTAGAAGCAACTATTTTTGTGGTGAGTTTTAGAATTTCGAAGAACAAAAAAACTAAAAATCTTACTATTCATGTGTAAATCATCACCCAAACTAGCTGAATCAGGTAAGACACTTTCAGCATCACCACCACTTGATTCCTTACCAGGTGTTGGGGACGGCATCACAAGTGTCACTTCGATTTGTGGAACAACACAACCAAATATTATGGATTTTTTATTATTTTGCTGTTCAATTAAAAAGAAAAGGCGAGAAGGAAAAGGATATTACACTTGCATGGGATACAACCTCTACCTCTACTCCGGCGAGCCGACGTACCTTTTGTAAAATGCGTTCCGCGTCCAAAGACAAAAATGTAGCCATCTCGTTCATATCCTCCGCCAGACGCAATAGGAACAAATATTGATAATGATCGATTTGCAAGCTCACCAAATTCGAAATGTGCGCAATGGCATGCATGTCGGCGGTCTTTTCCACTCCCGCCGAGGACGACGCTTGTGAACTCTTCTCGGCAGCCACAGATGCTGCTGTTGCCGCCGCCGCCGAAAACGCTAACTCCTCCTCACTAAGGAAGGGATTTCGTGCAGCCATGCAGGTTAAGTTCGTATTTGCATATCCCATACGATTGATATTCGTCTCAACGGAGGAACCCTTCGCTGTGGTCGACAACGTGTCGGAATCGCATGCGCCATTTGATGTTTCACCGTCTCTGCCTCCGCCTAGAGTTCCGGCGGCAGAATCACCGCCAGCACCGGAATGCAACCACAGTGTTATCGGCACTGCGTCCACAAATGGAATCGACTTGTTGGGGCCCAACGAGCGAGCGCCAAGAAAATCAACCCACACAGGGTCCAACTTGATGCACCAAACATCGCGCGGTTCCGACCACATGGCATAGCGTGAGAGATTCTGCGTCGAGGCGGATTTCGGTAGGGTTGATGCAGACCCATCTACTCTACCAGCGGAGGGCGCAAAAGCCGGTACATCCGAGGCAGCTACATGTGAGAGAATGCGATCGGTAACGATGCACATGTCGCCGGTGGCCGATGGAAACCCAGAACCGAAGACAAGCGAGCCCTCCTGCAGGGAGTGCAGAGCCTGCGCCAGATCGGCACGTGAGGAGCCCATTTCGCGTATATTGGTGAGAGCAAAGCGTGATATTTGAATTTGCATAATCTTGGGGCGATCCTTCTGATTCGGAACATCGATTACTGACTCGATCACAATGCGTGGCATTATTGCCTCCAGCTTCACATCCATGTACATACGACTAGGCTCGGATTCTTTGCATAAACTCGAATTGCCCTGTAGCTGGGAGTTGGCATCTATTGTTGATTCGCGACGTGAAGAATTGGATGAAGCAATGGAGATAGCGCGCCCCGCAGAAGTAAGAGATGTTGAGGATACGACGCTAGTGCGGAGGAGACTTTCGTGCAGGTTTAAGGCGAAGGAATTGAACCACAAAATGGAACTGAGATCGAAATGAACTTGCAGGGGGTTGATGTGAACGAAAACTTTGGACGGCGGTACTGAAAATAAACCAACACATCAATTGAATCTTTAACTTCGTCCATCGAAATACTTACGTGGGAATATGAAGTCGCCCGGATAGTAGAAGTATGTGAACTCAGCATGGACAATGGGCATTTCCGCGGGAAATGAGTATCGATCCTTATCGCCTAAAATTTCAAAAGACAGTCAAGAAATAAAAACCAAAAATATGGTTCGAACAAAAACAAACGGACGACAAACGGAAGCGGATGGAAACATAAATAAAAACGGGAAAGATATTTTAAACGACAAGAGAGGGAACATGTATTAAAGTCACCTGCTTTGATTTTCCTTTTATGTTGGGCTATACAATTTCGAAACATGAAATTTTGTATAATAAATAAAACGCATTAAAATATATCACAATAAGCAAATACGAAGTAATCGAAAAGAGATTGAGAAAGAGAAGGAGATTAGTACACGCTAGTACCTAAATTCGCGACAAATTAAGGTACAATGACCTGGTGCACACACATACACACTTTTCCCATGGATAACTCACCGGAGACGAATTCCTTTGGCATTTGTTTCCTACCAGATGTCGTCACCCTATATAGCGTGAAGTCTTCGATACGTAAGATAACGCAAGCGCTCATTAACTTGGCCAAATTATCGAGAGTAATCCTCTGGTGTTGGGACTGCGATATCTGGCTAGTACCAGTTGAAGACCCTGAACCGGAACCCGCCGATCCGCCTGCTATTGGCGTAGAATGGCCAGCCGACTGAAAGCCCTGCTGATCTCCGGTAGATTTAACGTTGCCAATGGAGGTGGTGGTGTTGGTAACTGTGAACTGTGATGCGAGATTGCTGACATTGAGCATCACAGGCGAGGCTGGGGTGGTCCGTTCTAGCGGTGCATGAGTCGAGAGACGATTCGGCTGACTCAAATTCAACACTGCCTCGCGGAAGGCATTCAAGGACTCCTTCAGCCAGAGTGCCGGCAATACAGAAGCCTCTTTATACCTTGAATAGAATTGAATATTAGGGAGACGTTACAGTAGTTTCGGAAATTCGATGGATGTGTCTACTTTGCCCAATGAGTGCGATCCGATTTAGCCAAATGATAGGGATAGTAATCGACCTGGAATGACTGCACGGAAATCTGGAGAGCACCGCCCTTGTTCAATTCTGGATAGCTAGAGCGACCATCTGGAATGAACAATTGATTTAATCATGGTGTCGTGCGAAATGACAAGGTCACTGCTTCGTCACCTCCTTCATCGTCGCACAAATGCAAATCGATGCGCTGGCTGAAGAAGTGGTACGAGGTCTCGCGCACATCAAAGGCGTTAAACATCTTCTGTGCCGCTGTGGTATGCGCGGAATCCGATTGGCTATTTTGTTGTTGCGCTATCTGAGCTTGGTATTCAGGAAGGGTCTGCAAGACGAATGAAATCAATATGAATTAATGGGTTTAATGGAATTAATAAATTCACGATTAATTCACCTGTAGCTTCTTGGCTGCTTTCGTCTTGTGTGTGGCGTGAGTCGCGGCCTTCACCAACCCCGACAACGAGTCCACAAAGTGCAGGGCGGCCTTGAGTTGCGAGTCGGTCAGGACCCAGAGGAGATCATCGAGAATTAGGACCAAACGTGAGGCCAGCAACGAGCAGTCGGAAAGGCGTTTGCGAATCGTAATGCGGCACCGAGCATGATTTGTCAGCAGTCGGAGGGGAGTGAGGGATTTA
Organism: Coelopa pilipes; assembly: GCA_947389925.1. NCBI lineage: Eukaryota > Metazoa > Arthropoda > Insecta > Diptera > Coelopidae > Coelopa > Coelopa pilipes. The sequence goes on from OX376696.1 coordinate 57,045,780, forward strand.
TCCTGCGTAGAGCTGGCCTCAATTCGAACCGTCTGCCAGGAGAGCTCTTTGAAAATCAATATGATTCCCTTGTGTGCGTCTTTTAAGCGTGTCAACCGCAGATCCCCTGAGGCCCATTTCGGTGTCTTCGATTCGACGCGTATCCGAGACATCTGGCAGAGGGTAAAAGTGTAGGTGGAGGATTAGGATGAGGATGAGACGAAGACACATTTTTTATGTGATGTTTTTACGATCACCCATTTATATAAATATAGAAAACTCACCTGCACTGATGCTGTGAACGCGGCGCTGATAAACTTCACATTGACCGTATTCACGATGATGGTAATGCCGTCGACCACCTTGTGAATGAAGCTGTACTTGCCCTGTGGCACCTGGGGCAGTGGCTGTAGCCCCGGCGAGTTCGAATCCTGAGTTCGTGTAGTCGGGTCACATGTCTCGACCGTTATGTTCACCTCATCCAACGTCTGGGGACGTAAGACATCCAGATGACTAAGGATTCAATAGTGGGATTACGGGTCTGAGAACTCACCAGAGTAATCGGCACACTTTTCAATTTCGTCCAACTGATGCGGAAGGACACGTGGTTACACCAGGCTGACGTCAAGCGCAACCAGGACGGCAGCTCCAGCAGCTCGGTGAGCACATTCTCGTCCAGTTGCAGGTTCGAGAGTTCGCCTTCGCCACGGAATGTGCTCAAGTTGATTTTGTCGGACGAGAGATTCTTCGTGTAGCTGTGCCGAAGAGAAGAAATACCAGAGAGGGCCAATTAATCTGCAATCACAAATTAGTTATTCTCAGGCACAAAACATCAGCACAGGCGACCACGTTGGCGTCAGTGGGTTAATTGAACTCATAAAAATGTCAGCCTTCACGCACCGGGTGAAGCTTTTAATTGTCGCCACTCTGTAGACCGGGAGCCGGCGAAGCCCCTTCGTCGTACCCGCCTCTCAATGGTCTTTGTTTTCCAACTAGATTTATGTACTGACGTTGGGTATTTTTACTCCTTATGCAGTCGGTCACAGTCCAGCGCTCGGATTTATGATGTTGTTTATTCGAACACAACGCCAAATATTTCACGCTTCAATGGACACATTTTCCACCATACACGTTTCCAGTTTCGCGTTGTCTTTTGAATATTGATTTGGTTGGAAATACATTAAATATCATATATATTAGAGATATTGAAGACGCCACACACGCCCAGGGAGAAAGGAGAAATTGGAGCACTTTGTAAAGTTTTTATGCTATTTATGCAGAGAAGTAAGTTTTTCCATCAAACGAGTTCGGTTTAATAATAGAAAAAATTCGTCTTTTGCTTCGAGACTAAAAATCGATGGCGGAACAAATTTAAATATGAACGTTGTGGGGGGCTGCATCGAGTAGAGGGTGCGATACCGCCAACTCAATTAAATGTTGCCCATACGTACAGGTGATTGCATAATAGAGTATATATGGTATGCTTTATTAAATTCACGTGTAGTGGAACCCGGTTTTATGCCGTGAGAGATGGAGCTAAGATGGTGGAAAAAGTTCACGACTGAAACCTTTGGGGGAACCATTTGATGCCGTCGACTTCATTAGCAAGCGGAAATTTATTATGTATATATGTGTATGTTTGTATGTGTATGTACGTGTATATATATGTGTGTAATAAATGGCAGATGTAAACTTTAAAGTGCCCTTTTCGGAATTTATCTCTCGTGCGTGGTGTCGGAAAAAACTCTAGCACCGATGCTGGAGAAGGTACATGGGATGTGTCAAAAGGGCTCTTAGATGAAGGTCAATATGAAAGTAAAACCAGAGAGAAAATATGAAAGGGTAATCGTGTAATAAATCAGGCTTCAAATGATGCTAAGTAAAAATGAAAAAATTAAATAAATTAGAGGATTAAAAGGGTTAATATTTGAAAAAGCAAAACATTAAAACAACACCCAGCTGAAGAGGGTCCTTGAAGAGAATATTTGAAAATTAATCAGCACCAGTAGGGATAGAAGAGAGTGAGAGAGAGAAGCGAGAAAAAAAGGAAAATGGAAGAAAGAAAAAAAAACCAACATCTAAAAATGGATACATTTCCCTCACTCCTGCCAACTGATTTGCATCTGACTGTTTCTATTTAACGTCGCTTTTCATAGCCTTCAGTTCTATTCAACGTCACGACGACGGACGACATAATCACGCAACACAATTTTGCATTTTTAACGCTCACCGCTTTATTTCATTCTGCTAATTGGTGTGAATGGGGGTGTTGAAACGCCTTCATTGTATCGTATGGATTTGAATGCCTCAAAATAGCGTGATTTAAAGACCCCTCTAACGGAGAGGATGGATCGTCGTAATCGTTGATTCACATTCGTGAATCATCGTGCGAAAGGTACTACTTATTCAACAGAATTTAATTATATAGTATAATATATAATATGCCGTTGGCATTTGCTTTCATGTTTCATCAATTCCTTAATTCCATGTAGAAGCCATGGAATTTAATCAGCAGGTAAGACGGGTATTTATTGTTGCCCTTAATGCTGCCCCTGAGTTTCAGTATGAGCGCCATAGGCAACCATTAAATGTAAAAAAAGCGGCGCGAAATTCAGCTAGTTGGTACACAAGGTGGCAGTGTGGCGGGCTTCTGAGAATGTCTGCGAGGCACCTAATTCTCGAGCTGGAAAGAAAGAGACCGAGGCAACCCATGGAACCACAACCTACACCCACTCACACACCGACGCAGAGTAGTCGTAAGCAGTCGCTGTGGGGAAGGAAATCAATTTGAAGGTGGAAGAAAGAAAGCAACAGGAGAGGTGGAAGAGACATCAAGAGGAGAGAGGAAGAGAAAGACAAAAACAGGAGGAGGAAGATGTTCGTTCAACAACTGTTTACTTGTGTTATTATTATTATTAAATTATTGTTATCATCATAATATGAATGGAGCACGTGTAAGCGCGAAGGTTCATTTATTTTATTATTACGAATTTGAGTCCTTCGGGAAACATGTGAGTTTGGAGCATTTCGAGTTCGTTAGAAACTGAATAACACAAGAGAAAACACAATAAAATAAAAATGCATTTACCAAAGAAAGGAGCGTGTTTATAGAGCAATGGTAAAAGAGAGCACAAGCGACAAACGCAACAACTTACAATACTTGCGCCACAGAACCAACCAATTGCGCTCGCCCCAAGGAGTCGTGGGTGCTAGTGTGGGGTGTTTTTTCACCCTCGACTACCCGCAGCCGCCACATACGAGTGCCAGAGAACCGGGGGACAGAAGAAATGAAAATGTGTTTTATTTGGTTTATTCACCACCGACAGATCCCCGGCCGCCATCTGTTGCTACGGTTGCGTTTCCTGGTTGCTTCTACTTTGTTGTCAAATCAACCGGTATTTCACCTGTTTTGAAAAAAATAAGGTGAAAACAAGAAACCAGGCGGTAGGAACAAATATTGAGGTGATGGGATAATTAAAGCGTGACCTTCAATATACCAATAGCGACATAACGTGAATCGTTACCGATGCTATTTAACTATGAGGATGCTCCAGTCTAGTAAACATTTTAATATATTTATTTTACTTAACTAAGAACTGTGAACAATTATTTATTCCACAGTTATTTGTGGAATGCTTTTACCTCACGATAAATACGCTTCGCCTGCCTTCAAACCGTTCTTCCGTGCCGATTGCTTCCAGAGAAATGACCAAACTTTTCTGCCTACCTTGCCGTTCTTTCCTTCATCCCACACCCTTCCTTTATTTACCACTTATCCAGTCCCACCCCACTGCGCCACTCGTTGCAAACTCTCCACAGTAGCAAACAACTTATCAGCTCATTAGTCTTCACAACAAAGCGTCGCGAAGCCTATATTACTCATCTTTTGAGTAAATACTTTCCGCACCGACACAAACACAGGGGGGCACGCCTGTGTAATGGGTGGAATACTCGTTTGTGTGTGTGAATGTGTGTGCGTGTGAATCTCCTCTTCAAGCAACACTTTTCGTTGAATTTTGCGAGCTTCGAACGTTCTCGTGATGCCAGCAACTCTGCTTGTGGCAAGATACCGATTGTATTGTTAAGAATGTTGCTTATGTTAGCGTTGTAGTTGTTATTACTTTCTTATTATTATTGTTGTTGTTGCGGGAGTCGCTACCCATTGCTGGGGGTGATAAAAATACCCAACATCGACAAAACTTTTTGGATGAGGAGACGCACAAGAACAACAATAGAGTTATGAGCTTGAGTGACTCGAATGATCCTCGTTGCGCATCGCCCGCGATAATGGATGGATTCGAGGCACTCTCTTTTTCGCACATGACTGATCCGTGAGTCTGGATCAGCTGCCTGGGGGAAGAAGGTAGGGGAGCACCGGGCTCGAAAGATTGCCAAAGTCCTAAACCAGCTTTGGGCTTTAATTCGTAAGCAGCTTCAGCTCTTGACTTTGGGCGAGAAAGTGAAAAGTTTGGCCTCCTCATTAAAATTACAGTTCTCGGTGCTGCGGACATAGAAATGTATATGTGTATACACGTAATAATACAAGGACAAGAGTTACTGATAAGGCCATAATAAGGTAGAATAAGATAGGGAAGGGGAGATAGAGCGAGATGAGAGGAAAATAAAATCTAAACAAGAAAAAAATTTAATAAAAACCTACAATGTTAGGAGGATGCAGGAAAATGTAGTGCGATAGGAAAAAGCGAAGAAAGGAGACATTAAGAACAACTCGACAGACATTTTAATTTCATTCCGGCGGAACACAATTTGCACTCCGTCTCCCCAGCAAACACTTTCCCTCTCGCATATTCACTTTCCATTCGCTCTCTCCCCCTCTTCCTCTCTCTCTATCGGCGACTTTCACCGGTTCTCTGTCACTGATTAGTTTCGAACAGATGGAGGGGTATGTGGAGCTTCCGGCTGTTGCATGGAGTTGTGCAACCAAACCCCGCCCCTTTCCTGTCATCCTCCTCATTCGCCTTGCTTGTTGTTCTCTTATTGTTCCCTTTATTGTTTTATAATGTCGGGCCAAGTTCCCGCCGCGAAGTCATTAGAGGGGTAGCATTTTTTAATCAGACACTTGGAAATAAAGACATCGCATTCTGTTTTCTCGCCGGAAACCGGAGAATAGAAGGAGGAAGAGAAATTATTTATGACGGTTCCGGTAGCGAGTCTCTGCCACAGACTCTCAACACCTAAGGGAAGGGAACCAAAGCAGACGACATGGTGGTAATAAATTTTACTCCATAAAGTTTAGCATTTCTTCGGCACAATAAAGGTCCTTTAAAAAGGGTTTCACGGCAATGAGGGTGAGTTCAAGATCTTTACAAAAGCAATTCTTGATACAGTGGTCATCTCTGGACCGAGAGTAAATGTCGTAAATTCAGTTTGGCTAATTTTCGAGCAAACTCCGTGCCCTCCTTTGCCTCCCTTTCACACGGACTGTCTTTCTTTCTTCTGTTCATTCATTCATTTGGTAACAAATTGCTATTTATGTAAATACATTTTCACAGTCGTTTTGCACTTAATTTGGGTTTCTGTGAGGCATGCAAAGTTATTGTTATTATTATGATTATTTATTAACTGTGTTTTAGAGTCACGTACAGTCAAGTTCTATACCTCCCTCTCCATTTATCCACCACTCTCCCGTTCTCTCCGCCTAAATCTCCTCTGCCTACTGTTGGTGTTGTTTTGTTCGATGTGGATCAACAGTTGCCCCCACTTTACTGGCGTTTGCAGCGAGACCCGTTTTCCCCAGGGGTTGCTTTGTAGTACTTTTAGATGAGTTTTCATATCGGAAGTTTGCAAATTGTTACCAATGTTGACTTCCTCTTTGGCCTTTTAGATGCCTAATGTCAGCTCGTTCCCAACTCAATGGAGCCTTCGATTGGCTTGAGCGATCTACAATAAGCCTCCCATAGGAATTTTACACTAACTTCAAATGCTGTTTAACCTTTCACGCACAAGGACTGCGAAAGAACAAACCTAGACGACTGGATGAAAGGCGGGTCACGGAATAGGTTAGTTAGGTGTGAGCTTCTCCTCATTTCAAGGGAATTTTCTTGAGTTTCACTCAGTCCTCGGTAAGGCCCAGAGCCAAGGGACACCGAAGGCAAGGTGAATTTAAAATTACTTCTGCTCATTTCCTGCGTGAGTATAAACAATTTCCCTTTAAACTTTTCAAAGAGAATGGAAGGTGGAAACCTAGCAGAAGATGGTATAGCAGATGTAGATAAAATTTAATAAGAATTTATTCAAACGAAAATATTTTGATAAGCAAACATATGTGCGTTTGTATATCAAACTGAAGCACACACCACATGCATACGCACACTGACTTAGTACGTGGGAAGCACACACAAGCGTAAAATAGCTCACTCATCCTGGGATCGCAATCTCACTTCTCTCACGAGTCAGCTCTCGTTTTAAAACGATTTCATCGGTTGTTGAATTTACATTTTCAGATGATTCTCACCCAGTTTTCAGACAATGTCTCTCACTCACTCTCAATGTCTGTCACTATCTCAGTCTATCTCTCCTTAATTTGCTCTTGATTGGTAAAGAATGTAAATCGAGAACTAAATAAATAATGCAAAAAAATATAAAATTCTTTTCAATTTTCAAATATTAAATGTTCAATGATTTTCGATAATCAACTGCCTGCTTTGAATTTGTAAAATAATTCTAGAACCCGTTGTAGTGAAAAATGAAAGCATAAATTATTTAGCTAAATAACAGCATTGCATTCAAGCAACGATTAGGCCATAATCATCACCACTAAGAGTTACGATAATAATCAAAACAACAGACCGACAAAAGTAAATAAAACTTGGCTGTCGACGTTCAGTTCATTTCTCAATGGTTTCTTCGATTTGATGGCGACGAAAGAAATCCCCATAAAAAGAACCGACAACAAAGATAGAAGATGAGTTTTAAAATCAATTAACTCGAGCGAATGGATTCAAAATGAGAAAGCTCTGCCACCCACTTCCTCGGTCGATGAGAGACCAACAAGTTTTGCACTTGAAACCCTAGTCACTTAGTGAGCAAGAAAGAACTGACAGAAACAGCTCGATGAACCGCGGCGAAGTCTTTGAAAAGCTTCGAGGTTCAGGATTTTGTATGCCAAATCCAAATTCATACGAAAACTTTATTAAGCGCTCGAATTGTCGTTTGTCCAACCATTAGCGACGTCAAGTGCAGCAGAAGGAGACAATGGAGGATGAACAAGGACGAGGTAGCAGGTAGCAGGACGGCGATGAAGTAGAGTATAATGTCGAAGTGAAGAGTCTTTATTGGGAAGGTAAACGTCATTGAAAGTTCTTGCCAGAACTTGCAATTAGTTTTCGAAGAAGAAGGAGGACCGAAATAGGGAAGGGCTGGTTTCATGCAGTATGCGGGTAAGAGTCGAAGAGTGATGTGAACTCGAACGAACTACGTTTGGCAACCAATTTCATCCACTTAAGTGAGAATCGTGTCTGGCCGTCACAGAAGGGGAAAAAATTCGCTATAACTCATTCGCCACGATAGATGGAAAGACATGTACATTTAATTAAAGCACATAACGTGTTCTTCAGAATATTAAATCAGAAATGAAAATAAATGGCAATCGTGAAGAACAATTTACTTCTTTTCAGTAATATTTTGCAATCGGTCAATATTGAAAAGTACGACAGACCAGAAATAAACGAAACCGTGATAAAAATAAATGAAATAATCGGCGAGCTGATAACAGTATAAACGATTATCACGGGCAGGCTAAGGGAGAGAGCGAAAGGGGTAGTCGTTGAGGGAAGAAGAGGGGCCAAGATGGAGAATGTGCAGCGCGAGAGGAGTGAGCAGTAGAATGAAGGGAGCAGAAAGCAAACAAAGGGCGGAAAAAATGACCCAAAAAAACCAAATTTCAGTTGTAATTCTCAATTATTTTTGGAAGATAATTGCAGCGACAGGATTAGCACTTGAATGAAATGACAGGAGCGGGGCAAGGGGCGTCCTCCGTGACAGACAGGGAGAGGTAGACAGTGAAGGGTACGTTGCAACCACACACCAACTGCCTTCAAGTGGTGCGCAGACGGCGTTGGGAGGCGCCGCATTTCATGGTCCTCTGCGGGGACTGACGAATGCGAGAGGAAATTAATAGGGAGGGTTGTCGTTTCTTGGTCGCAGTGGGTGGAACAATAAGAACTGATGGCTCGACGATGATGGGCAAGAGATAATTACAAAACTGCACCCTGTATGGGTCGATGGAAAAATAAATTGGAGAACTAGAGATGAAGAAAAGACAACGACGACTACATGGTCATATTTTGAATGGTGCAACAACAACATCAACATAGCCTACACAGGTATTACTCACATCGACAAATGCTTCAAAAGTTGGTTTTTTATGAGTGAAACCATCTTCTGTCGCTTTCAGTGCCTCTACTGTCGCTACTGCTGTTGCTGTCTATCCAGCGATTCCTCAAGCAATTTAATTCATATCAACAATCTCTTTTCCTCGAAGTAATATTTTTCAGCATGTATTTACTTCTTTTTCTCGGTTTCTTTTTGTACTTGGGCGGCTCGGCACAAAAAAATTTGATGCGTTGGAATGTGTTTTTTTTTTTTTTTTTCAACTTTTCTGCACTTCCCGTTTACTCACAATTCTCGAACGGAATTCATACTTCACTATAAACTTTTTAGTTTATAACTAATACTTAAAAGCAATTGCCCTGGGAGATTTACACAAGTTTCTAAATTTCCATATTTTACAGAATTTTAATTCTTTACGAATTTAAAAAATAACACTTATTCCGTCGTTAGCGACTCGCAGTGCACTTCGCCCGTCGTTCTTCTCGTATCTATTGAAAATTCAATGAAATCCATTTGACATTCGCATAGAGTTCCATTGCTCTCTTTTCTGTTTTTAACTCTCTATCAGTTTCTCTTTCTGTTACCAGCACTAAGTATCAACGTACCTGATCTGTCAAAATCGATAGCCACGAAACGAGGAAATTTCCCGCGGGGCGAATCGGAAATTTAAATAATAACCATATAAGGCATAGACAGCAAGAAATTCCTACCGGGGATATCCTTTGAGGGTGAAAACATTATTAGTATGAGACATGTATGGGGACATATCACCCGTCATTTCAGTATACACCAAATGTTTCTGGCTAACATTGTATTACAGAGGAATGTATTATTCGAATCCTCGACATTGAATACGCGGGAAGCAAAGTCATACTTTTCAATTCGCTATTTTTTTTAATTTAATAATTTTGGACAATATTTAGAAATGTCCTAAGATATATTTTCTTATATGCTTTATACTCAAATTTATGTCACCCTCAAAGGATATCCACAGCAACAGAATTAGTTTCTTTCCATGTCTTTCTTGTATAATTTTTGATTTCTGATTCACCCCTTGGAATTTTGTGACATCAGTAATATTAATCCTTAGCACAAGTGTTTTCATTCACTGCTGACGTTGAGAGAGAGCACAAAGAGTGCAACGAAGTTGTCGGGAAAGAAGGAATATTAAAACTGTTGCTGACGATGACATTTATTGCTTTTGTTGTGTTCGCTCATTTAATCGGAGGTTGTCAGTTCCATGACATCCATTGGCGTCTTGAGAGAGGTAGTTTTTTGATGCGAAGCGGAAGAGGCAAAGACAATTGCATATAAGAAACAATAACATATTACATGTATGTTCGTTTATATATTACATAACAAAATGTATTGCGTTATTTTGACCATTATTATTTACTCATTCGATGTTTGCGCTAAATTATAAAAGTAATAATAAATATTACAAATTAATCTAAATGCGATTCAGATAACACAACAATTATTTGGATCTGGCAATACTTTACAAAATAAATTTGCGGGAAAATCAAAATTATAAGAGATTATCAAAAGAACGTCAAAGAGAAAGCAACTCCGTAGAATATTAAAAAAATTGTTTTTCAGAAATTATTTGAAACAAATTCAGTATAGTACAAGTAAATTGAAGTCGTTGCGAAATATAATCGTAAAAACGCTGTGTTTCCGTCGTTAACAACGGAGTAGAATCGCCCAATCGGAATCTCAAACATGTCCTCGACCGCCGTCAACCAGGAGCTTGTGGAGCGCGTCGTCGAAGTCACAGGTACTAGCCAAGCGGAAGCAGAGTACTTGCTGGCCGCCTGTGCCAACGACGTTGAAGCCGCTGTCGCTTTGTTTTTCGAACAAGGTGTCCCCACCAGCGATGCCATTGTAAATCCACCAACAGTACCGGTGGATTTGGGTGAAGATGATGTTCGCGCTCCCATAGCCCCCATACGCGAGCAATTGATCGGTCCTGAGGATGATAATTTTTTCGCGGGAGCTCCACCACCAACAGGCCGCATAATACGCGCTGCCCCTCGTGTGAAAGTGTGTCCACTGAGAGATTTTGCACGTGAAGGTGCTCTGATGGAGGAAGAATTACAAGCGGCGGCATCCATGGACAACTTCGGTGCGTCCACCCTTGACTCTTTGAGCAGCAGTAGCAGCGGCGTGCAGGCAGGTCGATCGAGAAGACGTGCTCGTGCTGCTGCCATGGTTGCAGCCGCACAATCATTGGAACCCAAATCCAGCTCATCACGTCTCGGTGACCTTTTCAGACCGCCCACGGACATCGCTTACGTAGGCACATTCCAGACAGCTCGCATGCGTGCTACCGAACTAAAGCACTGGCTCTTAGTAAACGTGCAGAGCGATAATTTCGATTCGCAGGTTCTGAATCGAGATGTTTGGTCTGACAAAGAGGTCAGAAAGTTAATACGACGCCAGTTCATGTTGTGGCAGGTGAGTGGGAGTGTTTTCGTTTCTTGAAGAAAGTTTTAATACATGTTTCTGTACAACAGGTCGATTCAGACACTTCAGAGGGGCGTCGGTTTGTAGCCTTCTATCATTGCGCCAAATTACCCTACGTATGTGTCATCGACCCTCGCACGGGTGAGGAGATTTGGAAAAGTATCGATCCAAAGCAAGCAAATATGCTTCCCGATCTGCAACAATTCCTGCGCCAACACAAGGACTTCAGTCAAGAACTCGATGACGATTGCCCAACAACATCGAAGCGCTCCAATGAATGTATAACAATTGATGACGACACCGATGTTGAGGCCAATGGCGGCAACGTAAAGAAACGCTCTAAGGTAGTTGAACTCACCGAAGAGGAGCAAATAGCATTGGCCATACGTAATTCAATGCGTGAGAACGGTGCCAAAAAATCGCTCAGCGACGATGATGACTACGAGGAAGATGCAGGCAGTGATTTTGCAAGTATCGAGTCATTCGGCGATGATGATGTAAAGAGTGGTTGCGAGAAAATATCCTACGAAGAGCATTTAGGTGAAGCAAAAGATGAAATAACTATGATAAAAATGAGACTCCTAAATGCTGAAGGTGCGGAAGAAGTGGTCCAATTGCGTTGGCCTTCAGATACTAAGGTTAAGGTGCTGCGGATGTATATTGCACAGCACTTCCCGAACATACCCAAGCAGGGTTATAAACTGATTTGCGCTTTCCCGCGAAAGAACCTGGAGACGGAGCATGACGCGAACACTTTGAAAGAAATGAGTTTGCATCCGTCGGCTAATTTACATGTTACTTTAGATGATTAATGGCTGGGGGTATAGTGGTGGAATAAAAGTGAAAATTTTTGAGATTAAAATATAAAAGGAATATTCGATTAAAAATTGTGCTTAAGAGAACTGATTAACACGATCAGAGCTCACAAATGTATTTGTATTTTAATTTAAATGTTCTCTGCATGCTCATATATACTTTGTATATTAAACTTAATCTCATCAATACAAAAAAAAAAGTAAGATTTTGTTTAAAAAAAATAGTTTTTAAAAAACATGTTTCCAACTTAAACATAATTTTTTTTAATAAAATATTAACTTACGTAAAGATAATTTCAACTCTATCACGCATTTAGCACTAGATCGGCTCTAAATATATACATTTGGATATATAAATTATTTCGATTTGGAATACCCTGTGAAGGAAGAGAAATCGATGTTTCTCTTAGCCGGCGACATCGTTTGACATTTCGATTTCTCTCTTTCAGCTCGCACGCATTTCTTAAATTCGGAAAATTTCTTCTATTGTTATTTAATAAAACAATTTAGTTAAGAATCATTATCCAGCATTTTTGAATTTGGTACCATCATGTCCAAACCCATCACATTCGTTACCGGCAACGCCAAAAAACTGGAGGAACTTGTCGCCATTCTGGGGCCCAATTTTCCACGCAAAGTCATCTCCAAGAAGATTGATCTGCCCGAGTTGCAGGGCGAGATCGAAGAGATCGCCGTCAAAAAGTGCCGGGAGGCAGCACGCCAAGTGGACGGACCAGTTCTGGTCGAGGACACTTGTTTATGCTTTAATTCACTTCACGGGTTGCCTGGTGAGTGGGTCCAACCTATAACAATATAATCATATAGTCATTTCTACCCCTCGGTAGGACCATATATCAAGTGGTTTTTGGAAAAACTACAACCAGAAGGTCTGCATCGTCTACTAGTCGGATGGGAGGATAAGTCTGCGAAGGCAATTTGTACGATTGGCTTCAGCGAAGGAGCCGATGCTGAACCAATTATTTTCCAGGGCATAACCGACGGTTGTATTGTAGAGCCCCGAGGCCCACGAGATTTCGGATGGGATCCCATTTTCCAGCCCAATGGTTATAAGATGACTTACGCCGAACTGCCCAAGGAGGAGAAAAATAAAATATCCCATCGCTTTAGGGCACTTGACGCGCTACAAAAGCATTTCGGTGTGGATAAATAAATGTTGGACTAATATAGTTTTATATTAATATAGTGTAGAATTTGTATTAATTGAACGTCTTCACTCATAAACAATAAAAGAATTTCTAAACTAATTGGAGCGATTCCCATAATTTCGCTAGAAATACACGAACATACGAAGATATACATTTCTTGATTAATCGACCTTTTTGCTCTTGCTCTTCTTGTTCCAGTAGTATAATAACTGGGCGACTATCACACCATTGGCAAATGTCGAGGCGCAGAAAGTGATGATCATCATACGGTCGCCAGTTTCTTGAATCGAGGTGAAAATGCGGGCCAACGAGCCAGCGAACAGCATGAAAACTGTAACAGCAGACAATTGACCGGTGGAGCCATTCTTGTAGTTCGTGTACGCCTGCGAGAACTTTCCAAGCAGCATGACTGGGATGGTGGCGCTCTGAGCGGTGACTAGAAATTTCATGGGCGTTAGTCCGGAATTCATAACATACACAATAGTCGTGTATATGGCGGAGAAGGCCAAGGCTTTGGCTTTCTCTCCACTAAAGAAAAGGACCAGGGCAGCGATGGCGGCCGTTTGGAGTGCCATAAATGTGCTGTCTCCCCAAGCACTGAACGGAAATCCATTCATGAAGCTGTAGGACATATGGAATGTGATGGCCATCAGGTCGAGTAACACGGATACCAGATTGATGCCCTCACCGGATTTGTTCGCAAGGATCTTGAGCACTTGCGGCACTTTCACTAGCACCGAACCAGCTATAATTGCGATGCCGAGACCCTTGCTGAGAAGCGCCTTGAAGCAGGCCACTGAGGAACAAACACAAAATTAAAAATACAAATATTAGTAGGTTACGCATAGTTCAGAGTTCAATTGTATAATCGTGCTACTTGCCATCAAGGAAATCATGATCTATGAAATAATTGTCATAGCATTCGTCGCTCATAACAAAGAGGGCTGCTTTTTTGATGATTTCTGCCATTTTTTCTGTAGGTTTTGTAATTTCTCCTTATCTCTCCTTGGAATGACTGTCCACAATTCACGTCTGACCACCCACAGCACTGGTTGATTTATCAATAATATTTGTTAACTAATTTTGTATGAATGGCGACAAAGCGAATTAGGGAGACATTGTCGAATGAAAATGAAATGTGGCTAATGCCGCTTCTGCTTCAGAATGTCACTCTATCTCTCATAATAAATGCTTGACAGCTATCTTTGAAACTACTATTGATACTCTACAGAGAGAGCTCAGCTGACAGCAACTACTGCTCAAAGAGTGCTTCCAAATTGTATTTTCACCATTGACTCTTTGCAGACGTATTTAATTGTTTGTTATCTTCTCGTTGCGTTTTTCACTCAATCGCATTTCAGTTTTTCATCGCGACTCGTGAGCAGGCAACATTTTTCTTCATCAAAAGATTATTTTAAGTAATAGATATGTCACAAAGTAACGAAGCTCCAAAATGCTCGATTTCAACCAAAAACTCTAGCGCCTGTACCAATGGAGCTGAAGGAGACAATAGACCAAAGGTGGCTCTAATAACCGGCATAACTGGGCAGGTGAGTAACGTCCAAGAAGTTCCTGAAACAAAAACAAACCCGAATTGTTTATTTAAGTGCAAGTTTCGTCAAACGACGATGTTCATTGGGCCAATAGAATAATAATTTATTTTTTGTTTTGTTTTAAAAGTTACTTCGTCAGCTTAAGAAATGTAAAATAATTTATTTGAATAATTGTATGCATGGACCCATAAATGATTTGAATCATATACGATAGTCAATCATAAATAATTTACCACCCGTATTTGAGACTCATTTGTGGTCGTACTCATTTACATCGCTTTTCCGATATCTACTATCGTTGCTTACTTCTCACCCACAGGATGGCTCCTATTTGGCCGAGTTTCTGCTCAAGAAAGGCTACGTAGTGCACGGCATCATTCGGCGAGCGAGCACCTTCAACACGTCGCGCATCGAGCATCTGTATGCGGATCCGAAGGCTCACAAGGGCGGAAAAATGAAGCTGCACTACGGCGATATGACAGACAGCAGCAGTCTGGTGAAGATCATCAACATGGTGAAACCATCGGAGATCTACAACCTGGCGGCACAGTCCCACGTCAAAGTCTCATTCGATCTCAGCGAATACACTGCCGAGGTGGACGCTGTGGGCACATTGCGAATCCTGGATGCCATACGCACTTGTGGTATGGAGAAGGATGTGAAGTTCTATCAGGCGTCCACCTCGGAACTCTATGGCAAGGTAGTGGAAACGCCACAGAATGAGCAGACCCCATTCTATCCTCGCTCGCCTTATGGTCAGATGAAATTTGAAATTTTTCGATTCCCATTCGCTGATCTTATTTTCCTTGTTTTTTTGTAGCCTGCGCCAAGATGTACGGTTACTGGATTGTGGTCAACTACCGCGAGGCCTACAACATATTCGCTTGTAATGGTATTCTCTTCAACCATGAGTCGCCCCGCCGTGGTGAGAACTTCGTGACGCGGAAAATTACGCGGTCTGTGGCGAAAATTCTGCTCAATCAATTGGAATACTTTGAGCTGGGCAACTTGGATTCCAAGCGCGACTGGGGGCACGCCATGGATTACGTGGAGGCCATGTGGATGATGCTGCAACAAGAATCGCCGTCGGACTATGTGATTGCCACCGGCGAGACGCATAGTGTGCGCGAATTTGTTGAGACTGCCTTCAACTACATTGGTCGCGAAATAATTTGGCAGGGCGAGGGAGTAAACGAAGTGGGTGTCGAAAAGGAGTCTGGCGCAGTGCGTGTGAGAATTAATCCGAAATATTTTCGTCCCACCGAAGTCGATCTCTTGCTGGGCGACGCAAGCAAAGCTAAACGCGAGCTGAACTGGGCTCCAAAAGTGACATTTACGGAACTTGTCAATGGTATGATGGAAGCCGATATTGAATTGATGAGGAAGAATCCTATCGCGTAGGTAATGGGAAACTACAAGATTGGTTTATTCTTCAGTGTCGCACTTTAGTAAGCACAAATTATATGTATAGTTTTGTAGATGTACGGTTAGTGGTTATTGAGTATTTTATTTATGTTTGATATACAGAGCAGATCCATTCCTTTCTGAACAAAAATTTAGTTTTATAAAATGTCTGCGTTGAATTATCTTTCAAGGTTCACCGTGAAAACAGCATTTCCACATTGTTGATTTGTTTTTAATTTTCATAGTGATGTATTTCCTAAATGGTTTATTTACTTCTTATGAAGTATTAATAAATAAATGCTATTAACTGTAATAAAACTGTTTTTATTGTTTATATTTTTTTGGTAATTGAAAAACGAAATGCAAACTGAAAATAAAAGTCTTCAACATAACAAAAAATGATTGGCTTGGCCTTAATTTTCATTTTGATCTAAACTAGGAAACTTAATCATTGAAATAATTTGTAATGCATTGCAAAAACATTTACTTTTATTTTACAATTTTATACGATTTTACAAATATTGTAAAATAAATGAAAAATGTTTCAGCGAAAGCATTTACACACTAATAGTTAGTAACAATTTTCAAACTGACTCAGCATTTTCGTTGGCATTGACAACTAACAAGAAGTATAACACATTTCAAAGGAAAAGAGAAGAGTCGGAACATTTCGTTTTTCAAAACTTATGCGAATGCCAAGAGAAAGTCTATGTTTCCTGTTTCTTGCCAAACGGATTAATTTTTGACAGCCAGTTAGATGAAGAGGATGACGAAGTTTCTCTGCAAAGACAATGAAGAATTAGTCTATTCAGATTAAACGTTTCTTCATAACATACAATTTCGTTAAAGTTTCAATATTCGCATCGCTATTTCCTTCTTCGGTGGAAACACCTGAAACTTCGCGAATGCCTGCCTTCTTCAGCTGTTCGATGAGTTTCATGCGATACTCTACTTTGTGCGGAATAATTGGATTCTCTGCCCGAATTTGAGCTTGCAGCTTCTTAATCGCCTCCTGGTAAGTGTGTCCATACCAGTCGATTTCTTCAGGCGTGTACTAAAAGAGCAGAATATTGTTAAGAGTAAGTTAAAAAGTAACAAATAGTGAGATTATAGAAACGTACGCCTTCTAGATAACACTTATATTCCTTCAGAATGTTTTGCTGCTGCGAGGGTTCAGGGGCATAAGTCGGACAGCCGTGTAGAAGTTCAAGTAGGATTTTTCGCTTCAGTTTCAAAGCCAATGTGGACCGCAAGTCACAAGCAGGTGTCTGAGAGCAGATAGAAAAAGTAATATATCGTACATCGTTGTTGAATCGGAGTTCCAACCTTCAGTAAATAATGATCAAATCCATGACACTCGTGAATCTTATCCATTGTTCTGTCCGTCACCACCATCGACATGTACTCGTTGAGAACCTTACTGTGAAGCACCGAGCGTCGGAGCACTGGCACCCAGAAGTGTGGCACACGCCGCTTCAGAGGTTGGCGTTTTTGGAAACCCTTGATGACCGCCTCACCACCCCAGATACCCTCGTTGGACTCTGGAACATCGATTAGAGGCAGTGGGATGTTCTGTATGGGTTTGATTTCGCCTGTCACGTCGTCGCGCTCCCATGTACCCTCCTTGGGAATGTAATGCACAGCTGCTGGTTGGGTGAGCTTCCACTCACGCCAGAACTTCTTGTAGGCATCGGGCAGTTGGGCACCCAGACCCTTTTCGAAGCGAGTCAAGCGCTTAAAACCATGCAGCAGGTTGGGACCCTATAATGGGATAAACATAGTAATTTAGGAGCAATAAACAATTCAATACAATAAATTTGCTGTCGAATTCCCATTGCTTATTGCGTCACATTTCATGAATTCGCAGAACTCACTTGCGATGTGGCGTGTGCCATCCTCTCAACAAATCACTACAAATTCCAACTTCGTTTGGATTTATATGAAATTTTAATGCTTTTTACTTCTGTTATTTATTTTAAAATACACAATTTAATTTAAAAAAATTTAGAAAAAATATTTGAGATAATTTTTCACAAATGAATTTTTTATTCTCCGAAGCAGCCGAACGAGAATTACGTTTTGACGTTTTTCCCATGCACGCTCTTCCAAATCAGTTCGTTTCCAAACAGCTGTTTCAATGTCAAACGAAGTGAAAGTAAAAGGAATTAAGCAGTGGTGTACATAAGTCTGGAGCAGGGTGATAAAGAAAAATATAAATTTTATAATTGATTCAAAAGTTTCTTTAAATTTGGAGAATTTATATATACACAATATATTAGATATTTACTGCATATCTTATTTATTTCTTTCTTTGAACCAATTAAACGCAAATATTAAGATTTAAAGTATTTCAAATATTTATTTCACAATTTACGAATAGAAAGACAATATAAATATGTAGGTCTATTCTTTTTTAATTTGGTTCTTATTACTACTTTATATACAGCATGGAGTAGTTTTCAAACAAATTGTTTACATAAATTATTTGTAAAATAGATTTTATTTCAATTACAAACTAATATGTGCAATTCTTTATTCGTTGCGAATTTCACATTAAATGTCGTAAAATACTAAATGGTTTTTGAACGTTTATAATGCCTAACAACTACTTCAATTCGGACATAACATAGTATATTTTTCTTTTTTTTCATGAAGGTGTGAATTCTAATGTGAATTCTAACGCTCTTAAATGCATATTTAAAGGCGATTGTGTAGAAAAATATTTTATTTTAAAAATATTCTCTATATCTGCTGATGATTCTCAATTAATTCTCTCAATGTCTCTTCTAAGAAGTTTAGAAAGAGACAAAGGCCAAGCTTTCGAGTGAATATGAGAAGGCATGAGTTTTGTTTGCGAGAGGATGTGTGTGTGGGACACTTAATGAGTATGAGACACTTGAGGGACCTACAACTACAAATACAAATAGACGAACTACACTTAACTACAGGAGTGACCACCGGGTGGCGCGCATGCGCTAATATTAATGAAACAATTAAACACTTATGCGACTTTTTAATCTGACTAAAGATCGAAGAGTTCAGGAGTTAAATGTAAAACTGACGACGATGCCTTACGCTAATTTGAGGAGGGGGGCTAATAAACAATAAGAAAATGGACATAACTTGTACACCTCGGCCCGGGGCCTCGGTGCCCTACTTGGCTCCCTCGTTGACAGTCTTCAGCATTTGGTAGCTCGGATTGGAGAAAGCGTCCGGGGAGGCGCGGGCGCCGCCGTTGCTCCCGTTGATGTTGTTGTTCAGCAGCTTCTTCGGAGACTTCACGTTGACGTAGTTGTCCTCGCCGGTCAGCGGCGTCTCGGCCACGTGATGCCGCGGCGAGGGTGTCGGTGCCGCCGTCGTTTGGCCAAACTTCCGACACTGCTCGGGACTCGAATCCGCATCATCGGACTTGTGCTTGTGCTGCAGCATCGGGATCTCTTCGGGCTCCCGATCCCGGTCGCGCTCGCGCTCGAGATCGTCCAGACTGTCGACGTCGACGCCCATCGACGCGATCGCGTCCTTCTCACGCCGCGTCTTCTGCGACGCCGGGCTGTCGAGGTTGTTGGCCAGGGTCGGTGAGTGCTGGGCGGCCGCCGTGTCTGGGAAGGTGAAAGACGTGGTTGTGGTTGAGTCGTTATGGTTGTCATGGTGCGTGGGCTCAAAGTCTTTGGGGCGTGTCGGCGAGAAAATGGCGGTACCTGACTTGGCGCTCATTTGCAGGTAGTCGTCGTACGAGGGCTCGATGCCTGTCCGATCGCAGTCCCAGAGACAGAGAGATAAATGTGCGAGAGTGCGGGAATGAAAACAAGGAGAAATGGGTTAAGTGGGTGCAATGAAATGATTAAACGATGGTTTGTGCGGTGGTGGTTGGTGGTACTCACGGATCTCGGGCAAGATATGGCCGTTGACGTAGCGCGGCGGGGCCGGCGCCATCTCGTCGGGAGCGCTCATCAGGGCCAAGTAGTCGGTGTCGGTTCTTTTGAAGTACTCGTCGTTGGCCTTTAGGTACGTGTCGTTCAGCTCCAGGTAGTGCTACACGAGAGAGGCGACCGCAAAGTCAATGGGATAAAGAGAGAGAGATTGGAGAAGTGGGATCCTTCACTCACATTGGTCACCTCGTCGCCGAGCATCTTGGCGAACTTCTTCTCGAGCACGTGGAAGAGCGGCCGGCACTCAGGGTTTGTGCTCCAGCACTCGAGCATGATGTCGTAGAGCTCGTCGTTCGCGAACGGCGGCTTTTCCATCCGGTATCCGTCTTTCAGTTTCATGTAGAGACTCTGGTTGGGGTCCATGCCCGGGTAGGGGACCTTGGCCAGCGAGAAGAACTCCCACAGCACGATGCCGTACGACCAGACGTCCGTGTAGGTGCTGAACACGTGGTCGCTGAGTGACTCGAGTGCCAGCCACTTGATCGGCAGAGGCGCCTCGCCCTGCTTCTTGTAGTTCTCGCTCTTGTACATCGATCGTGCCAGGCCGAAGTCGCAGATCTTCACCACGTTGTCCTCACACAGCAGGATGTTGCGGGCGGCGAGGTCGCCGTGGAGCACCTTGCGCGAGGCCAGGTAGTCCATGCCGCGTGCCACCTGGAAGGCCCAGCTGATCAGGTCCGAGGTGGTGATGGTCATCGCCTCGGTCGAGTCGGGCTTATAGTTCGAGCGCCAGGCGGGCTGGACGGAGTTGTTCGACAGGATATTGTCTTCGCCTAGTGGGCGGGAAGATCGTGAGCTACGGATATAAATGGGAGATGGGCGACTCACCTTCCGGGATCGTGGTCATAACCGTCTGCTCCGTGGCGCAGCTGTCCACCTGGCCCTCGTAGAGGTCCGACTGACGCAGGTAGCCACTGGAGTTCGGGCGCCCGGCCCTCGTGCCTGACCGCGGGTCGTTATCCGAGTTGCTGCGGTGGTGCGCCGAGTAGTTGTTGTTCATGTTGTTCATGTGGTTGATGTATTGTTGGTTGGAAAATGAGAGATTTACATATTTCAGACCATCACTGATGCACAAATCAATCGATAGGTTGATTGTTTTTCGTGATCATTTACAATTACAGTGTAGAGTTACGGGGTGTTTAGTTGTTGGCGCCACATTCGTTGGACCGGCGGGGAGGGTGGGGATCGGGGGTTAACATCACCAATGGCACAAGACATAATACAAGACATGACATAGAGTTAACCATCACCACGCATTAATGTAATGCAATACAATATATAGATTTAGTTGTTTTTTAATATAATGTTTTCGTTTTTTTTCGTTGTAGTTGTTGTTATTTGTTAACACACACACATTCACAGAGTGGTAGCAGAAGGAATGAAAAAAAGAGATATAAAAAGAGGGAAACAAAAAATCAAAACAAGTAGATAAGTACAAAAAAAAAACCATTGCATATACGATATGGGGATTAGTAGATGAGTTCATCCTTTATCATTTCGCAGTTGTTATATTCATATGGTACATACGAATTGATATAATGACTACTAGTAGTTAATAATTAATAATTAATTATCCCTAATGTGATTCGAATATTCGTTAAATTCTTTATAAAACATGATCTATCTAACGGCAAGACTAAGGACGCAATCCTCAAGCAGATATACACTAATTATAAATCTCGTTTCGTCTTTATCTTTGAAGAATCTCAAACCCTACACTAAAACCTTAAAACCCTAAGCCGTAAAAGCTTAAACCTTAAAAATAAAACGCGTAAATTCCTTTTGTGTTAGAGTTAGTAGCACATGTAACATGAACAGCAGTATTGACAGTGTTTGGTTAGTACGAGAAATCTGCACCAATGTAAGTTCTTCTAGTAGACAGATAGGGCAGAGAGATAGAGAAACAGATAGTGGTGGTTTCGCATACCGGTTGATCTCGAAGTTGTCCGAGAAGCGCTGGGTCACGATCGTGGGGTCGATCTTGTCGGTCTCTGGGTGGATTTGGTCGATGAACCGCTTGCGATTGCGCAGCAGGAAGTTCTGGACGTTGCCATAGCGACAGTATTCCACAATCACCATCACCTCGCCTGCGTGGGTGTAGCAAAATTAAATTTAAACAAATTAAATTAAAATTGCGAAGTTCGTGTGATCTACTCACGTTTGGCGATGTTCTCGGTGACGGCGCCCAGCAGGTTGACCACGTTCAGGTGCTGGCCCAGATGCACCATGATCTTCAGCTCCGACACGAGCGCCTTCATCACCTCATTGTCGGCGGTTCGCTTGACCATCTTGACGGCGACGACGGTCTCCTTTTCGTCCACCTTGATTCCCTCGGCGTGGGCCTTCAGAACGACCCCGAAGGCCCCGGCGCCTAGCTGCTTGCCAAGCTTTAGCTTGTGACGCGGGAACTCGAAGCGCCGGTCGTAGGGCAGCAGGTCGGCCTGCTCGTCGAGCGTGAGGGCCGGGTTAATGTGCTCCACGGCGCCTTCCTCGAAGTTCGCCAGACCGGCAGCCTTCAGCTCGCGCAGCAGCTTCCGCTCACGATTCACGCGCACACACAGGTAGATCACGAGGAAGATCAGCACGATGAAGAAGAACAGGATGCCCAGGATCCAGCCCAGTTTCAGGCCCGGCATATCTGGGTTGGTGAAAAGAGTCATAAGTTTGGTTCTCATCGCCTTTCGGGAGTCGATGCTTACTCGTTATCTTTACGGTGCCACTAGACTCGATCACGCCGAGCCGATTGGCCACCACACACTTGTAGACGCCTTCGTCCTCGGGCTTGATGAAGGGAATCACCAGCTTCGCGCCGTCCTCGTCGATTCCGATGTTCTCGTTGGCCACGATCTCGACGTCGTCCTTGTACCAGGCGACAGTGGCCTGCGGAATCGCCTCTGATTTGCACTCGAGTTCCAGGACGTCGCCCAGCTTACGATTCATCTTTGAGCTCGGCTCCAGGTTCGTGCTCACCATGTGCGGTGCCACGGGCTCTGCAAGGTTTAAAATCAAATCAATCATTCCATCTATATTTCGGGGCAATAAATGGGATTTTTGGGATGGTATTCGTACCATGGACGAAGATGTTGATGTATTTGCTGTCCGATTGCTCCGGGTAGTTGGCGTCTCTGGCGCGGCACTCGTAGCTGCCGCGGTCGCCGTCTTGAATGCTGCGGAACTTGAGGGACTTCTTGTACGAGTACTCGGTCTGGGCCTTTACGATCTCGACGCCGTTGCCCTCGGCGATGATCTCGCCGTCGCGATACCACTCCAGGTCTTCCGCGTAGTAGTAGGCGAGGGCCGAACAGGTGATGACCACCTCATCGCCGCGCGCGATCTTCTGTCGCTCGTCGATGCCAGCGACGGTCATGTTGTCGGCGATGTCGCCGATCAGGACGTGGCCCTTGCCGAAGGCCTTATCGATCTTGTTGATGGCGACGCACTGCAGGATGCCCGGGCTGGTGGGCGTGAAGTAGAGCTCGTGGATGTACTCGATGCTGACTTCGCCGGGTTTCGCCGAGCGTGTCGACTGCGTTCCAGAAAAGAGACCAATTAGAACTCACTGGGTAAAGGAGAAGGGCGGAGACTCACGTTGAAGCTCTGCTCCAGTCGTTTGTCGCACGACGGCCAGCGCGGCTGGATGCTGCACGCGCGGAAGACCCACGACACCAGGGCCGTGGGGTAAGACAGCACCGAACATGTGACGTGGGCCTCCTGCCCGGCCTGGACGTAGACATCGCTCACGGTCACGATTGGCACGCCGCTGATGCTCACATTGAACTGGAGCTCCTTCTGGACGAACCCATTCTCGGCCCTCAGTATGTACTCGCCGCTGTCGGTCATCTGGGGACTGATGATCTTCAGCATGATCGAGGTGTCGGTGATGTTGATCAGGTATTTGCTGGTGGGCAGGATTTCCACGCCGTTCGGATTGTACCAGGTGAGCGTGGGCCAGGGGAAGCCGCGGTATTTCACATTGATCTGGATCGTCTTGCCGGCCTTCTCCTTGATGATGTAGTAGTCGTTCGGTTCGCTGATGTTGATGTAGCTCTCGTTCTTCTCTGCGGAAGAGATGATGATGATAAGTTGAATTGAAGGAAACTCCAGGTGGTCGGAAAACGAGGTTGTCAGGATTATAGGTGAGCGGGGATCAAGTTGGCCGGGGATTGATGATCGATCGTCGACTTACTGAGGATGGTCATGAGGTAGTTGTTGTGGGCGCGGTTCTTCGAGTGGTCGGTTACGATGCACTTGTAGTTGCCCGAGTCCGACTTGTGGGCGTCGCGGACCGTGAGGACGGCCCGGCCAAAGGTATGCGTCTCGGTTTTGTTGTGGAACTCGGCCTCTTTCTTCTCCACGCGTGACTGAAAGGAGAGACGGACATGAAACCTCTCGGACTTGGGATCTTCACGGCCGAACTCACCTCGCTGACACCAGGCGGTGTGATCCACTCGGTGGTGTAGCTGACGTCGTGGGCGATTTTGACCTCGCACACCAGCTGGAACGTGTCGCCTTCGTAGGAGTGGCCACGTGACACCGACGTTATCTGCGGCTTGTTCACGTGCGTCGTGTGAGCTGTGCAGGAGGGTGGGATTGGGGAAAAAAGAGAGAGAAATCGGTCGTCAGTAAAATTCGGTTGGTTAGTAAGAGTTCGCAAGCAAGCACATTTTTACATTAAAGCATTACACTGGGAGTCAAAAAAATTGTTCCAACATAAAACATTAATGAAAACAAAAAGATTTGTCACAAATAAGTTAAGTCAAAAATAAAAATGAAAACATTTAGTTGGTCTCATTAGTTGTTATAAGAGTATTAATCGAATAAAATATTGTGTAAATTTTATTAATATTAATAAGATTGTCTTTTATGAGATAATATTTACAAAATAAGAAAACATTATTATAACAAGTGTTATAATAATTGTTAGTAATTCATGCAAAAACCAAAATAAAATAAGATTTAATACAATAATCTTTTATAAACAAACTACGTTAAACATATAAACTTTATATATCAAGGAACAGAAAAAATTGTGAAAGAGAACACCAAAGGTCTTAAATTTTATAAAACAAATATAAAAACAGTAACAAATTATAAAACATAAGACATAAAATTAGCATACAAATAAAACAACCATAAAAAAAATATGAAACCAAGAAAAAGATTATTATACCATGAACAATTAAAAAACTCCAAAAGGATATAAAAACGTCAGAAACAGATTTAAAAAAAAAAATCCATAAAAGCACCAACATATAAAAAAAAAAAACAACGAAGCATAATAAAATCTCCAACATGCAACAAGAACGCAGTCCACAAAGGAGGAAAACAGAGAAACCACAACAAGCAATACAGGATAAATTGAGGACAACACCCTGAGAACCATATAAAAGAAACACAAAGAAGAACACATAAGAGGTGAAAACAAAAGGGGACACAACGGAGAAGGTGAAGTATGCAGGCATTAATCACAAGAATGAGAGCAGGCAACATGGGGTTAATGATTTAACACTTTACACCGCGGAGTGCTACGTAAGTTATAATAAGACGATCGTGCGAGGCGGTGGTGCGAACGTCGCGTTTTGCCTAGCGATCGCACATCGCCGCCGAATTCGTCACCACCACCAACATCGTCGTCACCATCACCA